>CAMQGK010000091.1:1082500-1151582 GCA_947000775.1 Pterois miles | reverse complement strand
TAGTATAAAGGGTCAGCTCCATCAGGTTCCTGGGACTGCAGGTCTCTGCAGACCTCTCCTGGACTGCTAACACCTCAGCGGTGGTGAAGAAAGGCCAGCAGAGGAGCCCAGTAGTCCCCTGAAAACCCCCTTAGACTAAATGTGTGAAGCTTCTTATTATCAGTTGAGGAAGGGGGTGAGGCGTTTAGTTGGTGGGAGAACAGGATTCTCCTCCCATGTGAAAACTATTCTGATTCTTTAGTAAAACTTCCTTTGTTAGATTAAACTGATTGACTTGTTTCAGCAGGATTCATTCTTCCATATTTGAAATCTGGGCTTCATCTCTTTCAAATACAAACCAAACACAAGACATCAACCAGTGAATAAAACTTGATCAACTGAATTAAAATGAAGCAAACAATTACATCACAGATGAAACCTGTAATTCATGTCAACAACTCAACATTTCATTTTATCACATAGACATTAAGAAACAGCTAAAGAGCTTGTTTCTGCCCGGTTTCGAACCGAGGACCTTTCGCGTGTTAGGCGAACGTGATAACCACTACACTACAGAAACTGAGGTGGTGCTGGTCCAGTGTATCCAGAGATACACAGGGAATGATTGAAGCTGAAGGACTGGGACACATTCTGGTTGTCTTGACTCTGGTAGACCACAGACCTGAACTGTGGATACAAACGTTCACCTTTTCTCTCCATCACAGTCTGAGTTTGCTGAGTGAGGTTCATTTCTCACTCCTCACATCAGCACCGTATTGCTCGTATCAGTGCGCCATACTCCTGCAGAACCCCTCACACCTATCACTGGAGGACAAGTTGGTCGGCCTTCTCCAAGTCCTCAAAACACTGAGAAGCACTAATTTACTACTTGAAAAATATTCATCACTTGCGTTTGATAACGTGTAGACGATAACGTGATGACAGAGAAACGCAGCAGATCGTACAGCTCATGTTCTTCTCCCTTTTCCCCTTCAAAAGTCCCCCAGTGATAAAATGAGGATGGACGTTCAATGGGGTCTGTCATTTTCTAGACACACTGCACCCACTGGTGGCCACATGTGGAACTAATGTTGACCCTCGTGTTTCCTCGTGGCTATGAGGGTGATACAGACTGTGAGCTCAGATTTTATAGCAGCTGGTGAACACTGGTCTCTGTGATTGGAGAGTTTCAGATGATCAGTGAAGGTTTCATACTGTTGTCAGGTTGTGGGCTGGAGGGAGAAGAAGAAGTCCATACATCAGCTTTTGATCTACAATAGAAGAAAGTATTATTTGGACTGAAATACTGTGATATGTTTATGAGGGTTGACAGAGAGGAATCTCAGACTTATAGAAGAAGAAGAAGAAGAAGATATTCCTTTATTAGTCCCACTAGGGGAAATTCAATTTTTTCACTCTGTTAACTTATACACACACATGCACAAACAGGTCCATATACATGCAACAATTGGAGAGATGTCAGAGTGATGGGGCTGCTCCTGACAAGCGCCCCGAGCGGTTGGGGGTTTGGTGCCTTGCTCAGGGGCACCTCGGCAGTGCCCAAGAGGTAAACTGGCACCTCTCCAGCTACCAGTTCACACTCAGTTTTTGGTCCATGTCGGGACTTGAACCGGTGACCCTCCGGTTCCCAAGCCAACTCCCTACAGACTGAGCTACTGCCGCCCCCAATACTGTTGTCATTGTGCTGGGAATAGCAGTATTGTACAGCTTGTGCAGGACCTGAATCAACTGTTCAGGCCTGATATGCTTTGTATGATAACATTACATTGTTATTATATAGACAAACAAACGACAGGCAAACGATAATACCTGATGAAGCAGCCATCTTACACATCTGCACACCTTAATGCACCTGCATACTTCACTGCAAACATTTCTAATGTCAGACGTCATATCAGCTTTTGACTTTGAGTGATCAGTTGATTCATGTTGAACTACAGCTGAACGCTTCCTGTGGTCAAACTCTGCCACAGCGGCAGTGTCTCCAAAACCTTCTCTGGGCTGGTATTGAGCAAGGAGCTGGTGTTTTTTAATATGATCAGATGCTTCACATATCTGGAAATATGTTGGCAGTGGTAGGATGTAGGAGGCTGTTGGGGTTGGTGCACCACCTCTGGACCATGGCAGCATAGTCTGCATCTACCTGCTTCAAGATGTCTTGAGCTCCATGGTGCTTAATCAGAGCCAGTCAATGGCAGCTCTCTTGACTTCATGATATGAAGTCTTCATTACTCGTCTGCCAGCCGTGATCCAGGACTTGAATAAGGCCTCATGTCTTGAACCACTGTATTCTGCTGCAAGGTCTAAATATATATAAATAAACACCTTGTAACATCTAGTCTGTAAAACAGACTTTGGCTCAGCATCAATTTCAGCATCCAAGCAGAGGCTGGAGAGCTAATGCTGTGTCTGCCCTTCGATAGCTCAGCTGGTAGAGCGGAGGACTGTAGGTTACCAATAGCAGTTATCCTTAGGTCGCTGGTTCAACTCCGGCTCGAAGGATGTAGTTTTTGCCCCTGCCAAATGTGTGTCCGTGGTTTTCGTAGAGCGAACGTCCCTTTGACAGATTTAAAAAAATCAAACATGCTTTCGGTCCTATTCTGGTTGCTCAATAGACTATACCCCTTCAGTCTGGCCATGTCTGAACCCACTTCTGACACCAAATGTAAGCTTTTGAGTGTGGTCAGACTGTCATTTGTAATGTATGCAGTGAAGTATGCAGGTGCATTGAGGCGGGCACATACGCGGAAGGCCTTAGCGTAGGTTTCCGTAGTGTAGTGGTTATCACGTTCGCCTCACACGCGAAAGGTCCCCAGTTCGAAACTGGGCGGAAACAGTTCTTTGGTCAAATCTTCTCTCCATCACTGTCCAAGTTTGCTGACTTCATATGCCAGTAAACCTGGTTTTAAGGGGACACTATTTGAAATTGTGTTTGGCCACCTTCCTACCGTCACCTTGATTCTGCTGTGAAGCATCAACTGCTGCTGCTGCTTTTCAGCTTTTCTTTCTAGATGAACGTGCAACAGTTAGTAAAAAAATTAAATAATTCACACTCCTGTGCGTACTGCATTTACTGTCAGTGGAATCCATGACGCAGTAGCTGTGATTGAATCCAGTTTAAAATGTATGGTCTGATCTCTCAAAAGCTTGCAAAATGCTTGGCATCAGAAACGTTCAGTGAGGTATGCAGGTGCATTAAGGCTCAGTAACAGGTGTTGATTGCTCTGAGTGAAGATATCATTGATCATTGATCTTCATTGATGATGGAGTCTGACAGTTTAAAGGAGATGCAACCAAACAAAGTGAAATATGAATGATATATGATCACAGGGTCCTTGATGATGCTGACAGCTCTGCTGAGGTAGCGAGAGCTGGCCATGTCCTCTGGGCTGGGCAGAGAGCAACCAGGATCTTCTGGGCCATGTTGATCACCCTCTGCAGCGCTCTCCTGTCTGCTGCTGAGCTCCCTGCAGACCATGCTGTGATGCAGGACACCAGGATGCTCTCCATGGTGGATCTGGAGAACGTCACCAGCAGCTTCTCCTCCAGGTTGTTTCTCCTGAGCACCCTCAGGAAGTGGAGTTGCTGCTGGCCTTTCTTCACCACCGCTGTGGTGTTAGCAGTCCAGGAGAGGTCTGCAGAGAGCTGCAGTCCCAGGAACCTGATGGAGCTGACCCTTTCCACACAGTCCTGGTGGATGTAAAGCAGGGCTGGGTCTGCTCTGTCCTTCCTGAAGTCCAGGATTATCTCTTGTTGTTGTGGTGTTCAGTGGCAGGTTGTTTGCTGAACACCACAGCAAACATTTAGCACACATTTAGCCTAGTCTCTTGTCAAGCATATGTTGTCCATGTTTCACTGCCATATAGTAGGGTGCTAAGGCAGCATGCCTGGTACGCCTTTAGCTTAATGTTCAGTGTCAAGTTCTTGTTCTCCCACACTCTATTTGATAGCTTTGATTTCACAGCTGCAGCTCATCCAGTACGGACATTTATTTCAGCATCGAGAGAAAGATTCCCTGAGATTTGAGAGCCCAGGTATTTGAAATTTTCCACAACTGCTAGCGTAGAGCCATTTAGCGCCATCAGCTCACCATCGTGTCAAGTATGTAGGTAGACTCCATCTCAGCTTCAATCATTCCCTGTGTATCTCTGGATACACTGGACCAGCACCACCTCAGTTTCTGTAGTGTAGTGGTTATCACGTTCGCCTAACACGCGAAAGGTCCTCGGTTCGAAACCGAGCAGAAACAAGCTATTTAGCTGTTTCTTAATGTCTAGCTGATAAAATGAAATGTTGAGTTGTTGACATGAATTACAGGTTTCATCTGTGATGTAATTGTTTGCTTCATTTTAATTCAGTTGATCAAGTTTTATTCACTGGTTGATGTCTTGTGTTTGGTTTGTATTTGAAAGAGATGAAGCCCAGATTTCAAATATGGAAGAATGAATCCTGCTGAAACAAGTCAATCAGTTTAATCTAACAAAGGAAGTTTTACTAAAGAATCAGAATAGTTTTCACATGGGAGGAGAATCCTGTTCTCCCACCAACTAAACGCCTCACCCCCTTCCTCAACTGATAATAAGAAGCTTCACACATTTAGTCTAAGGGGGTTTTCAGGGGACTACTGGGCTCCTCTGCTGGCCTTTCTTCACCACCGCTGAGGTGTTAGCAGTCCAGGAGAGGTCTGCAGAGACCTGCAGTCCCAGGAACCTGATGGAGCTGACCCTTTATACTATAACTTTATTTAACGATATATTATATTATAACTTTATTTAATGATATATTATACTATAACTTTATTTAATGATATATTATACTATAACTTTATTTAATGATATATTATACTATAACTTTATTTAATGACATATTATACTATAACTTTATTTAATGACATATTATACTATAACTTTATTTAATGACATATTATACTATAACTTTATTTAATGATATATTATACTATAACTTTATTTAATGATATATTATACTAGAACTTTATTTAATGACATATTATACTATAACTTTATTTAATGATATATTATACTATAACTTTATTTAATGATATATTATACTATAACTTTATTTAATGATATATTATACTATAACTTTATTTAATGATATATTATACTAGAACTTTATTTAATGATATATTATACTAGAACTTTATTTAATGACATATTATACTATAACTTTATTTAATGACATATTATACTAGAACTTTATTTAATGATATATTATACTATAACTTTATTTAATGATATATTATACTATAACTTTATTTAATGATATATTATACTATAACTTTATTTAATGACATATTATACTATAACTTTATTTAATGATATATTATACTATAACTTTATTTAACGACATATTATACTATAACTTTATTTAATGATATATTATACTATAACTTTATTTAATGATATATTATACTATAACTTTATTTAACGACATATTATACTATAACTTTATTTAATGATATATTATACTATAACTTTATTTAACGACATATTATACTATAAATTTATTTAATGACATATTATACTATAACTTTATTTAATGACATATTATACTATAACTTTATTTAATGATATATTATACTATAACTTTATTTAATGATATATTATACTATAACTTTATTTAACGACATATTATACTATAAATTTATTTAATGACATATTATACTATAACTTTATTTAATGACAAATTATTCTATAACTTTAGATGAAACCTGTAATTCATGTCAACAACTCAACATTTCATTTTATCAGCTAGACATTAAGAAACAGCTAAAGAGCTTGTTTCTGCCCGGTTTCGAACCGAGGACCTTTCGCGTGTTAGGCGAACGTGATAACCACTACACTACAGAAACTGAGGTGGTGCTGGTCCAGTGTATCCAGAGATACACAGGGAATGATTGAAGCTGAAGGACTGGGACACATTCTGGTTGTCTTGACTCTGGTAGACCACAGACCTGAACTGTGGATACAAACGTTCACCTTTTCTCTCCATCACAGTCTGAGTTTGCTGAGTGAGGTTCATTTCTCACTCCTCACATCAGCACCGTATTGCTCGTATCAGTGCGCCATGCTCCTGCAGAACCCCTCACAGCTATCACTGGAGGACAAGTTGGTAGGCCTTCTCCAAGTCCTCAAAACACTGAGAAGCACTAATTTACTACTTGAAAAATATTCATCACTTCAAAAGTCCCCCAGTGATAAAATGAGGATGGACGTTCAATGGGGTCTGTCATTTTCTAGACACACTGCACCCACTGGTGGCCACATGTGGAGCTAATGTTGACCCTCGTGTTTCCTCGTGGCTATGAGGGTGATACAGACTGTGAGCTCAGATTTTATAGCAGCTGGTGAACACTGTTCAGTGATCCAGGACTTGAATCAGGCCTCATGTCTTGAACCACTGTATTCTGCTGCAAGGTCTAAATATATATAAATAAACTCCTTGTAACATCTATTCTGTAAAACAGACTTTGGCTCAGCATCAATTTCAGCATCCAAGCAGAGGCTGAAGAGCTAATGCTGTGTCTGCCCTTCGATAGCTCAGCTGGTAGAGCGGAGGACTGTAGGTTACCAATAGCAGTTATCCTTAGGTCGCTGGTTCAACTCCGGCTCGAAGGATGTAGTTTTTGCCCCTGCCAAATGTGTGTCCGTGGTTTTCGTAGAGCGAACGTCCCTTTGACAGATTTAAAAAAATCAAACATGCTTTCGGTCCTATTCTGGTTGCTCAATAGACTATACCCCTTCAGTCTGGCCATGTCTGAACCCACTTCTGACACCAAATGTAAGCTTTTGAGTGTGGAAGCGGTCATTTATAATGTATGCAGCGAAGTATGCAGGTGCATTAAAGCTGATACACAGGCATCAGTTTCTGTAGTGTAGTGGTTATCACGTTTGCCTCACATACGAAAGGTCCCCAGTTGATAACTGGGAGGAAACACTTCTTTGGTCAAATCTTCTCTCCATCACAGTCCAAGTTTGTTGACTTCATTTCCTAATAAAGAAGGTTTTAAGTGACACTATTTGTTTGGCCACCTTCCTACCGTCACCTTGATTCTGCTGTGAAGCATCAACTGCTGCTGCTGCTTTCAGCTTTTCTTACTAGATGAACGTGCACAGTTAGTAAAAAAAAAAAAAAATCCACACTCCCCGTCGGGGAATCGAACCCCGGTCTTCCGCGTGACAGGCGGAGATACTGTCCACTATACTAACGAGGACTGCTAGAAATCTGCTTTTGACAGGTGGTGCTGTGTCAAACCGGGGACATTTGACGTGTGAGACCAACGTGATAACTGCTACACTGCAGAAACTCACGTGTGAAATGTCCCTAGTTTGAAACCTGGTGGAAACACATTAATTTGTTTACCTGAACTCTATCACCATCCAAGTTTGCTGAGTTGCATTCCCAGTACACAAGGTAATAACCATTTGAAATTGTCTTGAAATTCAACTTTGGCTTTCCTTTGGGGAATATATAGATATACGGGGAAGCATTGAAGGTTAAGGCCTGTGTGAGAGGGCAAAAACAGGTTGCACACTCTCATAAATGGAGCACACTTTTGATACTGTAAATGTGAAACATGGCCCCGTTCTGCCATCCCAAAGTGGTTAAGTTTGTTGACAAGCGATGTTTACAGTGTGTAAATGTGGCGGTACAAGGGCTGATACAATATTATGGTAAGGATTTAAGCTTATGAAATTTGGAAGGAAAACCGACACCATCCTGGGAATTTCACACAGGGAATTCTATACAAAAGGGAATGGAGAGGCACGCAGGTAAGAAATACAAGGAAGGATAGAACCACGTCTCCTGTCCTTCCTTGTATTACTTACCTGCGTGCCTCTCCATTCCCATTAAAAGGATAAGTAAAGTGCAAACACTCTGATCCAGTGCTGAGGCTTACCGATAGTGAGGGGGAAACCAGGGGGAGGAAATTCAACTTAAAAGAGGAGCACCCCACTCGTACATGACACACAGCAAACGTGAAATGCACAGAAAACCCAAAATCCAGGATCACACTGCACATGAAGAGAAACCACCACCCAGGACACCACCAGCGTAGGCCCTGAGCGACTGCAAGGAGAGGGAGAAGCACAAATATTCATACAACCATTACTAACAGCTTAGCAGACAAACAAAGCAACCAAACGAGTAAACAAAGAAAATGGTCTGTGGCAAGAGGTACCAAATCAACAAATGAACATAATCATTTAACTAACATGAAAAATACATGATAATAGGTCAAAAGAATACCATGCACTCAGCTCAGAGAAAACAGATAAAATAGATTAAAATGTCCTGATCCCATATAACCCTCCTCACACACGCTCACTTTTCAAATTTTAAACAAATCATTATTTTTCCAATATTTTTACTCTTGTGTATTCTGGCAAAAAATTGAATCGACGGCAACTGGACTTAGATTTGTCTCTGAAGACGTTTCCCCCTTATCCAAGTGGCTTCATCAGTTCGAACGCTACAGTCTGACTAGTCCCCACCAGTCTAGTCTAGTCTAGACTACGTCTTCAGAGACAAATCTAAGTCCAGTTGCCTTCGATTCAATTTTTTGCCAGAATGAATATGACCTGGATGAATGAGAACATTCACAGACCTACTCTGTGTGTAATGATGGTAATTATTAATCAAATATTTTTTGTAATATTTTTTTTTTTACTTTATGTGCAAAAGAAGTAATAATTCATTAAATCATTATTTTTCCTAATTTTTTTACTCTATGTGCAGTGGTGGTAATCATAAATCAAATCATTATTTTATTTTTTTTTTTTTACTCTGCGTGTACTGGTGGTTAATATTAATTGTAATTAATTAATTAACTGTGAAATCAAAGCTATCAAATAGAGTGTGGGAGAACAAGAACTTGACACTGAACATTAAGCTAAAGGCGTACCAGGCATGCTGCCTTAGCACCCTACTATATGGCAGTGAAACATGGACAACATATGCTTGACAAGAGACTAGGCTAAATGTGGCTAAATGTTTGCTGTGGTGTTCAGCAAACAACCTGCCACTGAACACCACAACAACAAGAGATAATCCTGGACTTCAGGAAGGACAGAGCAGACCCAGCCCTGCTTTACATCCACTAGGACTGTGTGGAAAGGGTCAGCTCCATCAGGTTCCTGGGACTGCAGCTCTCTGCAGACCTCTCCTGGACTGCTAACACCACAGCGGTGGTGAAGAAAGGCCAGCAGCAACTCCACTTCCTGAGGGTGCTCAGGAGAAACAACCTGGAGGAGAAGCTGCTGGTGACGTTCTCCAGATCCACCATGGAGAGCTTCCTGGTGTCCTGCATCACAGCATGGTCTGCAGGGAGCTCAGCAGCAGACAGGAGAGCGCTGCAGAGGGTGATCAACATGGCCCAGAAGATCCTGGTTGCTCTCTGCCCAGCCCAGAGGACATGGCCAGCTCTCGCTACCTCAGCAGAGCTGTCAGCATCATCAAGGACCCTGTGATCATAAATCATTCATATTTCACTTTGTTTGGTTGCATCTCCTTTAAACTGTCAGACTCCATCATCAATGAAGATCAATGATCAATGATATCTTCACTCAGAGCAATCAACACCTGTTACTGAGCCTTAATGCACCTGCATACCTCACTGAACGTTTCTGATGCCAAGCATTTTGCAAGCTTTTGAGAGATCAGACCATACATTTTAAACTGGATTCAATCACAGCTACTGCGTCATGGATTCCACTGACAGTAAATGCAGTACGCACAGGAGTGTGAATTATTTAATTTTTTTACTAACTGTTGCACGTTCATCTAGAAAGAAAAGCTGAAAAGCAGCAGCAGCAGTTGATGCTTCACAGCAGAATCAAGGTGACGGTAGGAAGGTGGCCAAACACAATTTCAAATAGTGTTACTTAAAACCTTCTTAATTATGAAATGAAGTCAGCAAACTTGGACTGTGACAGAGAGAAGATTTGACCAAAGAACTATTACCTCCCAGTTTTGAAGTGGGGACCTTTCGCGTGTGAGGCGAACGTGATAACCACTACACTACTGTAAACCAACGCAGAGGCCTTCTGCGTATGTGCCCGCCTTAAGGCACCTCCATACTTCGCTGCATACATTACAAATGACAGTCTTACCACACTCAAAAGCTTACATTTGGTGTCAGAAGTGGGTTCAGACATGGCCAGACTGAAGGGGTATAGTCTATTGAGCAACTAGAATAGGACGGAAAGCATGTTTAATTTTTTTTAAATCTGTCAAAGGGACGTTCGCTCTACGAAAACCACGGACACACATTTGGCAGGGGCAAAAACTACATCCTTCGAGCCGGAGTTGAACCAGCGACCTAAGGATAACTGCTATTGGGAACCTACAGTCCTCCGCTCTACCAGCTGAGCTATCGAAGGGCAGACACAGCAGTAACTCTTCAGCCTCTGCTTGGATGCTGAAATTGATGCTGAGCCAAAGTCTGTTTTACAGAATAGATGTTACAAGGAGTTTATTTATATATATTTAGACCTTGCAGCAGAATACAGTGGTTCAAGACATGAGGCCTGATTCAAGTCCTGGATCACGGCTGGCAGACGAGTAATGAAGACTTCATATCATGAAGTCAAGAGAGCTGCCATTGACTGGCTCTGATTAAGCACCATGGAGCTCAAGACATCTTGAAGCAGGTAGATGCAGACTATGCTGCCATGGTCCAGAGGTGGTGCACCAACCCCAACAGCCTCCTACATCCTACCACTGCCAACATATTTCCAGATATGTGAAGCATCTGATCATATTAAAAAACACCAGCTCCTTGCTCAATACCAGCCCAGAGAAGGTTTTGGAGACACTGCCGCTGTGGCAGAGTTCGACCACAGGAAGCGTTCAGCTGTAGTTCAACATGAATCAACTGATCACTCAAAGTCAAAAGCTGATATGACGTCTGACATTAGAAATGTTTGCAGTGAAGTATGCAGGTGCATTAAGGTGTGCAGATGTGTAAGATGGCTGCTTCATCAGGTATTATCGTTTGCCTGTCGTTTGTTGTCTATATAATAACAATGTAATGTTATCATACAAAGCATATCAGGCCTGAAGTTGATTCAGGTCCTGCACAAGCTGTACAATACTGCTATTCCCAGCACAATGACAACAGTATATAAGTCTGAGATTCCTCTCTGTCAACCCTCATAAACATATCACAGTATTTCAGTCCAAATAATACTTTCTTCTATTGTAGATCAAAAGCTGACGTATGGACTTCTTCTTCTCCCTCTTCCCCTTCAAAAGTCCCCCAGTGATAAAATGAGGATGGACGTTCAATGGGGTCTGTCATTTTCTAGACACACTGCACCCACTGGTGGCCACATGTGGAACTAATGTTGACCCTCGTGTTTCCTCGTGGATATAAGGGTGATACAGACTGTGAGCTCAGATTTTATAGGTTGTGGGCTGATTTGATGCAGCATCCAAAAGCTTGAATGAGAGCTGTCAGGTGTTATGACCTGTCATAGTAAAATACTTCAAAAATAAAGTTATAATATAATATGTCGTTAAATAAAGTTATAGTATAATATATCATTAAATAAAGTTCTAGTATAATATATCATTAAATAAAGTTCTAGTATAATATATCATTAAATAAAGTTATAGTATAATATGTCATTAAATAAAGTTCTAGTATAATATGTCATTAAATAAAGTTATAGTATAAAGGGTCAGCTCCATCAGGTTCCTGGGACTGCAGGTCTCTGCAGACCTCTCCTGGACTGCTAACACCTCAGCGGTGGTGAAGAAAGGCCAGCAGAGGAGCCCAGTAGTCCCCTGAAAACCCCCTTAGACTAAATGTGTGAAGCTTCTTATTATCAGTTGAGGAAGGGGGTGAGGCGTTTAGTTGGTGGGAGAACAGGATTCTCCTCCCATGTGAAAACTATTCTGATTCTTTAGTAAAACTTCCTTTGTTAGATTAAACTGATTGACTTGTTTCAGCAGGATTCATTCTTCCATATTTGAAATCTGGGCTTCATCTCTTTCAAATACAAACCAAACACAAGACATCAACCAGTGAATAAAACTTGATCAACTGAATTAAAATGAAGCAAACAATTACATCACAGATGAAACCTGTAATTCATGTCAACAACTCAACATTTCATTTTATCAGCTAGACATTAAGAAACAGCTAAAGAGCTTGTTTCTGCCCGGTTTCGAACCGAGGACCTTTCGCGTGTTAGGCGAACGTGATAACCACTACACTACAGAAACTGAGGTGGTGCTGGTCCAGTGTATCCAGAGATACACAGGGAATGATTGAAGCTGAAGGACTGGGACACATTCTGGTTGTCTTGACTCTGGTAGACCACAGACCTGAACTGTGGATACAAACGTTCACCTTTTCTCTCCATCACAGTCTGAGTTTGCTGAGTGAGGTTCATTTCTCACTCCTCACATCAGCACCGTATTGCTCGTATCAGTGCGCCATACTCCTGCAGAACCCCTCACAGCTATCACTGGAGGACAAGTTGGTAGGCCTTCTCCAAGTCCTCAAAACACTGAGAAGCACTAATTTACTACTTGAAAAATATTCAACATCCTTCAAAAGTCCCCCAGTGATAAAATGAGGATGGACGTTCAATGGGGTCTGTCATTTTCTAGACACACTGCACCCACTGGTGGCCACATGTGGAACTAATGTTGACCCTCGTGTTTCCTCGTGGCTATGAGGGTGATACAGACTGTGAGCTCAGATTTTATAGCAGCTGGTGAACACTGTTCAGCCAGCCGTGATCCAGGACTTGAATCAGGCCTCATGTCTTGAACCACTGTATTCTGCTGCAAGGTCTAAATATATATAAATAAACTCCTTGTAACATCTATTCTGTAAAACAGACTTTGGCTCAGCATCAATTTCAGCATCCAAGCAGAGGCTGAAGAGTTACTGCTGTGTCTGCCCTTCGATAGCTCAGCTGGTAGAGCGGAGGACTGTAGGTTACCAATAGCAGTTATCCTTAGGTCGCTGGTTCAACTCCGGCTCAAAGGATGTAGTTTTTGCCCCTGCCAAATGTGTGTCCGTGGTTTTCGTAGAGCGAACGTCCCTTTGACAGATTTAAAAAAATCAAACATGCTTTCGGTCCTATTCTGGTTGCTCAATAGAGCTATACCCCTTCAGTCTGGCCATGTCTGAACCCACTTCTGACACCAAATGTAAGCTTTTGAGTGTGGAAGCGGTCATTTATAATGTATGCAGCGAAGTATGCAGGTGCATTAAAGCTGATACACAGGCATCAGTTTCTGTAGTGTAGTGGTTATCACGTTTGCCTCACATACGAAAGGTCCCCAGTTGATAACTGGGAGGAAACAGTTCTTTGGTCAAATCTTCTCTCCGTCACAGTCCAAGTTTGTTGACTTCATTTCCTAATAAAGAAGGTTTTAAGTGACACTATTTGTTTGGCCACCTTCCTACCGTCACCTTGATTCTGCTGTGAAGCATCAACTGCTGCTGCTGCTTTCAGCTTTTCTTACTAGATGAACGTGCACAGTTAGTAAAAAAAAAAAAAAAAAATCAAACTCCCCGTCGGGGAATCGAACCCCGGTCTTCCGCGTGACAGGCGGAGATACTGTCCACTATACTAACGAGGACTGCTAGAAACTTGCTTTTGACATGTCACATGCCAGGTGGCGCTGTTCCAGTGTATCCAGAGATGTACAGGGAGTACTTGAAGCTGAAAGACAGTGACACATTGAACCTCTGGCAGCTATCCCTTTGTCAACAAATGACTAGATTCATGATGATGTACGGTTTCTAAATAAATAGACACCTGTGGCTCCTGTGCGTACTGCATTTACTGTCAGTGAAATCCATGACGCAGTAGCTGTGATTGAATCCAGTTTAAAATGTATCGTCTGATCTCTCAAAAGCTTGCAAGATGTCTGGCATCAGAAACGTTCAGTGAGGTATGCAGGTGCATTAATGCTCAGTAACAGGTGTCGATTGCTCTGAGGGCTGTTGGTTGTGTCACTGAGCTGTTATACCAGTTTTCTGTTGCACCGAGTTGTGTGGTCCAGTACACAGTTTGTAGTAAAATACTGTAGTTCTGTCCCTGTTAGGCTTAAAACAAAAAAAAACACACTCCCCGTCGGGGAATCGAACCCCGGTCTTTCGCGTGACAGGCGGAGATACTGTCCACTATACTAACGAGGACTGCTAGAAACCTGCTTTTGACATGTCAGCAGGCAGGTGGCGCTGTGTCAAACCGGGGACATTAGACGTGTGAGACCAACGTGATAACTGCTACAATGCAGAAACTCACGTGTGAAATGTCCCTAGTTTGAAACCTGGTGGAAACACATTAATTTGTTTACCTGAACTCTATCACCATCCAAGTTTGCTGAGTTGCATTCCCAGTACACAAGGTAATAACCATTTGAAATTGTCTTGAAATTCAACTTTGGCGTTCCTTTGGGGAATATATAGATATACAGGGAAGCATTGAAGGTTAAGGCCTGTGTGAGAGGGCAAAAACAGGTTGCACACTCTCATAAATGGAGCACACTTTTGATACTGTAAATGTGAAACATGGCCCCGTTCTGCCATCCCAAAGTGGTTAAGTTTGTTGAGAAGCGATGTTTAAAAACTGAATTTCCCCACTGTGGGACTAATAAAGGAATATCTTTCTTTCTTTCTTTCTTTCTTTCTTTACAGTGTGTAAATGTGGCGGTACAAGGGCTGATACAATATTATGGTAAGGATTTAAGCTTATGAAATTTGGAAGGAAAACCGACACCATCCTGGGAATTTCACACAGGGAATTCTATACAAAAGGGAATGGAGAGGCACGCAGGTAAGAAATACAAGGAAGGATAGAACCACGTCTCCTGTCCTTCCTTGTATTACTTACCTGCGTGCCTCTCCATTCCCATTAAAAGGATAAGTAAAGTGCAAACACTCTGATCCAGTGCTGAGGCTTACCGATAGTGAGGGGGAAACCAGGGGGAGGAAATTCAACTTAAAAGAGGAGCACCCCACTCGTACATGACACACAGCAAACGTGAAATGCACAGAAAACCCAAAATCCAGGATCACACTGCACATGAAGAGAAACCACCACCCAGGACACCACCAGCGTAGGCCCTGAGCGACTGCAAGGAGAGGGAGAAGCACAAATATTCATACAACCATTACTAACAGCTTAGCAGACAAACAAAGCAACCAAACGAGTAAACAAAGAAAATGGTCTGTGGCCAGAGGTACCAAATCAACAAATGAACATAATCATTTAACTAACATGAAAAATAAATGATAATAGGTCAAAAGAATACCATGCACTCAGCTCAGAGAAAACAGATAAAATAGATTAAAATGTCCTGATCCCATATAACCCTCCTCACACACGCTCACTTTTCAAATTTTAAACAAATCATTATTTTTCCAATATTTTTACTCTGTGTGTATTCTGGCAAAAAATTGAATCGACGGCAACTGGACTTAGATTTGTCTCTGAAGACGTTTCGCCCCTTATCCAAGTGGCTTCATCAGTTCGAACGCTACAGTCTGACTAGTCCCCACCAGTCTAGTCTAGTCTAGACTACGTCTTCAGAGACAAATCTAAGTCCAGTTGCCTTCGATTCAATTTTTTTGCCAGAATGAATATGACCTGGATGAATGAGAACATTCACAGACCTACTCTGTGTGTAATGATGGTAATTATTAATCAAATATTTTTTGTAATATTTTTTTTTTACTTTATGTGCAAAAGAAGTAATAATTCATTAAATCATTATTTTTCCTAATTTTTTTATTCTATGTGCAGTGGTGGTAATCATAAATCAAATCATTATTTTATTTTTTTTTTTTACTCTGCGTGTTCTGGTGGTTAATATTAATTGTAATTAATTAATTAACTGTGAAATCAAAGCTATCAAATAGAGTGTGGGAGAACAAGAACTTGACACTGAACATTAAGCTAAAGGCGTACCAGGCATGCTGCCTTAGCACCCTACTATATGGCAGTGAAACATGGACAACATATGCTTGACAAGAGACTAGGCTAAATGTGTGCTAAATGTTTGCTGTGGTGTTCAGCAAACAACCTGCCACTGAACACCACAACAACAAGAGATAATCCTGGACTTCAGGAAGGACAGAGCAGACCCAGCCCTGCTTTACATCCACCAGGACTGTGTGGAAAGGGTCAGCTCCATCAGGTTCCTGGGACTGCAGCTCTCTGCAGACCTCTCCTGGACTGCTAACACCACAGCGGTGGTGAAGAAAGGCCAGCAGCAACTCCACTTCCTGAGGGTGCTCAGGAGAAACAACCTGGAGGAGAAGCTGCTGGTGACGTTCTCCAGATCCACCATGGAGAGCTTCCTGGTGTCCTGCATCACAGCATGGTCTGCAGGGAGCTCAGCAGCAGACAGGAGAGCGCTGCAGAGGGTGATCAACATGGCCCAGAAGATCCTGGTTGCTCTCTGCCCAGCCCAGAGGACATGGCCAGCTCTCGCTACCTCAGCAGAGCTGTCAGCATCATCAAGGACCCTGTGATCATAAATCATTCATATTTCACTTTGTTTGGTTGCATCTCCTTTAAACTGTCAGACTCCATCATCAATGAAGATCAATGATCAATGATATCTTCACTCAGAGCAATCAACACCTGTTACTAAGCCTTAATGCACCTGCATACCTCACTGAACGTTTCTGATGCCAAGCATTTTGCAAGCTTTTGAGAGATCAGACCATACATTTTAAACTGGATTCAATCACAGCTACTGCGTCATGGATTCCACTGACAGTAAATGCAGTACGCACAGGAGTGTGAATTATTTTTTTTTTTTTTACTAACTGTTGCACGTTCATCTAGAAAGAAAAGCTGAAAAGCAGCAGCAGCAGTTGATGCTTCACAGCAGAATCAAGGTGACGGTAGGAAGGTGGCCAAACACAATTTCAAATAGTGTTACTTAAAACCTTCTTTATTATGAAATGAAGTCAGCAAACTTGGACTGTGACGGAGAGAAGATTTGACCAAAGAACTATTACCTCCCAGTTTTGAAGTGGGGACCTTTCGCGTGTGAGGCGAACGTGATAACCACTACACTACTGTAAACCAACGCAGAGGCCTTCTGCGTATGTGCCCGCCTTAAGGCACCTGCATACTTCGCTGCATACATTACAAATGACAGTCTTACCCCACTCAAAAGCTTACATTTGGTGTCAGAAGTGGGTTCAGACATGGCCAGACTGAAGGGGTATAGTCTATTGAGCAACCAGAATAGGACGGAAAGCATGTTTAATTTTTTTAAATCTGTCAAAGGGACGTTCGCTCTACGAAAACCACGGACACACATTTGGCAGGGGCAAAAACTACATCCTTCGAGCCGGAGTTGAACCAGCGACCTAAGGATAACTGCTATTGGTAACCTACAGTCCTCCGCTCTACCAGCTGAGCTATCGAAGGGCAGACACAGCATTAACTCTCCAGCCTCTGCTTGGATGCTGAAATTGATGCTGAGCCAAAGTCTGTTTTACAGAATAGATGTTACAAGGAGTTTATTTATATATATTTAGACCTTGCAGCAGAATACAGTGGTTCAAGACATGAGGCCTGATTCAAGTCCTGGATCACGGCTGGCAGACGAGTAATGAAGACTTCATATCATGAAGTCAAGAGAGCTGCCATTGACTGGCTCTGATTAAGCACCATGGAGCTCAAGACATCTTGAAGCAGGTAGATGCAGACTATGCTGCCATGGTCCAGAGGTGGTGCACCAACCCCAACAGCCTCCTACATCCTACCACTGCCAACATATTTCCAGATATGTGAAGCATCTGATCATATTAAAAAACACCAGCTCCTTGCTCAATACCAGCCCAGAGAAGGTTTTGGAGACACTGCCGCTGTGGCAGAGTTCGACCACAGGAAGCGTTCAGCTGTAGTTCAACATGAATCAACTGATCACTCAAAGTCAAAAGCTGATATGACGTCTGACATTAGAAATGTTTGCAGTGAAGTATGCAGGTGCATTAAGGTGTGCAGATGTGTAAGATGGCTGCTTCATCAGGTATTATCGTTTGCCTGTCGTTTGTTGTCTATATAATAACAATGTAATGTTATCATACAAAGCATATCAGGCCTGAACAGTTGATTCAGGTCCTGCACAAGCTGTACAATACTGCTATTCCCAGCACAATGACAACAGTATATAAGTCTGAGATTCCTCTCTGTCAACCCTCATAAACATATCACAGTATTTCAGTCCAAATAATACTTTCTTCTATTGTAGATCAAAAGCTGATGTATGGACTTCTTCTTCTCCCTCTTCCCCTTCAAAAGTCCCCCAGTAATAAAATGAGGATGGACGTTCAATGGGGTCTGTCATTTTCTAGACACACTGCACCCACTGGTGGCCACATGTGGAACTAATGTTGACCCTCGTGTTTCCTCGTGGATATAAGGGTGATACAGACTGTGAGCTCAGATTTTATAGGTTGTGGGCTGATTTGATGCAGCATCCAAAAGCTTGAATGAGAGCTGTCAGGTGTTATGACCTGTCATAGTAAAATACTTCAAAAATAAAGTTATAATATAATATGTCGTTAAATAAAGTTATAGTATAATATATCATTAAATAAAGTTATAGTATAATATATCATTAAATAAAGTTATAGTATAATATATCATTAAATAAAGTTATAGTATAATATGTCATTAAATAAAGTTATAGTATAATATGTCATTAAATAAAGTTATAGTATAATATATCATTAAATAAAGTTATAGTATAATATGTCATTAAATAAAGTTATAGTATAATATATCATTAAATAAAAAGTTATAGTATAATATGTCATTAAATAAAGTTATAGTATAATATGTCATTAAATAAAGTTATAGTATAATATGTCATTAAATAAAGTTATAGTATAATATGTCATTAAATAAAGTTATAGTATAATATGTCATTAAATAAAAGTATAATATATATTAAATAAAGTTATAGTATAATATATCATTAAATAAAGTTATAGTATAATATGTCATTAAATAAAGTTATAGTATAATATATCATTAAATAAAGTTATAGTATAATATGTCATTAAATAAAGTTATAGTATAATATGTCATTAAATAAAGTTATAGTATAATATATCGTTAAATAAAGTTCTAGTATAATATGTCATTAAATAAAGTTATAGTATAATATATCGTTAAATAAAGTTATAGTATAAAGGGTCAGCTCCATCAGGTTCCTGGGACTGCAGCTCTCTGCAGACCTCTCCTGGACTGCTAACACCTCAGCGGTGGTGAAGAAAGGCCAGCAGAGGAGCCCAGTAGTCCCCTGAAAACCCCCTTAGACTAAATGTGTGAAGCTTCTTATCATCAGTTGAGGAAGGGGGTGAGGCGTTTAGTTGGTGGGAGAACAGGATTCTCCTCCCATGTGAAAACTATTCTGATTCTTTAGTAAAACTTCCTTTGTTAGATTAAACTGATTGACTTGTTTCAGCAGGATTCATTCTTCCATATTTGAAATCTGGGCTTCATCTCTTTCAAATACAAACCAAACACAAGACATCAACCAGTGAATAAAACTTGATCAACTGAATTAAAATGAAGCAAACAATTACATCACAGATGAAACCTGTAATTCATGTCAACAACTCAACATTTCATTTTATCAGCTAGACATTAAGAAACAGCTAAACAGCTTGTTTCAGCCCGGTTTCGAACCGAGGACCTTTCGCGTGTTAGGCGAACGTGATAACCACTACACTACAGAAACTGAGGTGGTGCTGGTCCAGTGTATCCAGAGATACACAGGGAATGATTGAAGCTGAAGGACTGGGACACATTCTGGTTGTCTTGACTCTGGTAGACCACAGACCTGAACTGTGGATACAAACGTTCACCTTTTCTCTCCATCACAGTCTGAGTTTGCTGAGTGAGGTTCATTTCTAACTCCTCACATCAGCACCGTATTGCTCGTATCAGTGCGCCATACTCCTGCAGAACCCCTCACAGCTATCACTGGAGGACAAGTTGGTCGGCCTTCTCCAAGTCCTCAAAACACTGAGAAGCACTAATTTACTCCTTGAAAAATATTCAACACTTGTTTTGTTAGTGTTTGTTTTTTTTAATGAAGAAAAACAAGAAAATCGTACAGCCGTTTTCTTCTCCCTCCTCCCCTTCAAAAGTCCCCCAGTGATAAAATGAGGATGGACGTTCAATGGGGTCTGTCATTTTCTAGACACACTGCACCCACTGGTGGCCACATGTGGAGCTAATGTTGACCCTCGTGTTTCCTCGTGGCTATGAGGGTAATACAGACTGTGAGCTCAGATTTTATAGCAGCTGGTGAACACTGTTCAGTGATCCAGGACTTGAATCAGGCCTCATGTCTTGAACCACTGTATTCTGCTGCAAGGTCTAAATATACATAAATAAACTCCTTGTAACATCTAGTCTGTAAAACAGACTTTGGCTCAGCATCAATTTCAGCATCCAAGCAGAGGCTGGAGAGTTACTGCTGTGTCTGCCCTTCGATAGCTCAGCTGGTAGAGAGGAGGACTGTAGGTTACCAATAGCAGTTATCCTTAGGTCGCTGGTTCAACTCCGGCTCGAAGGACGGAGTTTTTGCCCCTGCCAAATGTGTGTCCGTGGTTTTCGTAGAGCGAACGTCCCTTTGACAGATTTAAAAAAATCAAACATGCTTTCGGTCCTATTCTGGTTGCTCAAAAAGCTATACCTCTTCAGTCTGGCCATGTCTGAACCCACTTCTGACACCAAATGTAAGCTTTTGAGTGTGGGAAGACGGTCATTTATAATGTATGCAGCGAAGTATGCAGGTGCATTAAAGCTGATACACAGAAGGCATCAGTTTCTGTAGAAAAGAAAGAAAGAAAGATATTCCTTTATTAGTCCCACAGTGGGGAAATTCAGTGTAGTGGTTATCACGTTTGCCTCACATACGAAAGGTCCCCACTTGATAACTGGGAGGAAACACTTCTTTGGTCAAATCTTCTCTCCATCACAGTCCAAGTTTGTTGACTTCATTTCCTAATAAAGAAGGTTTTAAGTGACACTATTTGGGTTTGGCCACCTTCCTACCGTCACCTTGATTCTGCTGTGAAGCATCAACTGCTGCTGCTGCTTTCAGCTTTTCTTACTAGATGAACGTGCAACAGTTAGTAAAAAAAAAAAAAAAAAAAATCACACTCCCCGTCGGGGAATCGAACCCCGGTCTTCCGCGTGACAGGCGGAGATACTGTCCACTATACTAACGAGGACTGCTAGAAACCTGCTTTTGACATGTCAGATGCCAGGTGGCGCTGTTCCAGTGTATCCAGAGATGTACAGGGAGTACTTGAAGCTGAAAGACAGTGACACATTGAACCTCTGGCAGCTATCCCTTTGTCAACAAATGACTAGATTCATGATGATGTACGGTTTCTAAATAAATAGACACCTGTGGCTCCTGTGCGTAGTGCATTTACTGTCAGTGGAATCCATGACGCAGTAGCTGTGATTGAATCCAGTTTAAAATGTATCGTCTGATCTCTCAAAAGCTTGCAAGATGTCTGGCATCAGAAACGTTCAGTGAGGTATGCAGGTGCATTAAGGCTCAGTAACAGGTGTTGATTGCTCTGAGGGCTGTTGGTTGTGTTGCTGAGCTGTTATACCAGTTTTCTGTTGCACAGAGTTGTGTGGTCCAGTACACAGTTTGTAGTAAAATACTGTAGTTCTGTCCCTGTTAGGCTTAAAAGCGGATAAAAAAAAACTACACTCCCCGTCGGGGAATCGAACCCCGGTCTTCCGCGTGACAGGCGGAGATACTGTCCACTATACTAACGAGGACTGCTAGAAACCTGCTTTTGACATGTCAGCAGGCAGGTGGCGCTGTGTCAAACCGGGGACATTAGACGTGTGAGACCAACGTGATAACTGCTACACTGCAGAAACTCACGTGTGAAATGTCCCTAGTTTGAAACCTGGTGGAAACACATTAATTTGTTTACCTGAACTCTATCACCATCCAAGTTTGCTGAGTTGCATTCCCAGTACACAAGGTAATAACCATTTGAAATTGTCTTGAAATTCAACTTTGGCGTTCCTTTGGGGAATATATAGATATACAGGGAAGCATTGAAGGTTAAGGTCTGTGTGAGAGGGCAAAAACAGGTTGCACACTCTCATAAATGGAGCACACTTTTGATACTGTAAATGTGAAACATGGCCCCGTTCTGCCATCCCAAAGTGGTTAAGTTTGTTGACAAGCGATGTTTACAGTGTGTAAATGTGGCGGTACAAGGGCTGATACAATATTATGGTAAGGATTTAAGCTTATGAAATTTGGAAGGAAAACCGACACCATCCTGGGAATTTCACGCAGGGAATTCTATACAAAAGGGAATGGAGAGGCACGCAGGTAAGTAATACAAGGAAGGATAGAACCACGTCTCCTGTCCTTCCTTGTATTACTTACCTGCGTGCCTCTCCATTCCCATTAAAAGGATAAGTAAAGTGCAAACACTCTGATCCAGTGCTGAGGCTTACCGATAGTGAGGGGGAAACCAGGGGGAGGAAATTCAACTTAAATGAGGAGCACCCCACTCGTACATGACACACAGCAAACGTGAAATGCACAGAAAACCCAAAATCCAGGATCACACTGCACATGAAGAGAAACCACCACCCAGGACACCACCAGCGTAGGCCCTGAGCGACTGCAAGGAGAGGGAGAAGCACAAATATTCATACAACCATTACTAACAGCTTAGCAGACAAACAAAGCAACCAAACGAGTAAACCAAGAAAATGGTCTGTAGCCAGAGGTACCAAATCAACAAATGAACATAATCATTTAACTAACATGAAAAATAAATGATAATAGGTCAAAACAATACCATGCACTCAGCTCAGAGAAAACAGATAAAATAGATTAAAATGTCCTGATCCCATATAACCCTCCTCACACACGCTCACTTTTCAAATTTTAAACAAATCATTATTTTTCCAATTTTTTACTCTGTGTGTATTCTGGCAAAAAATTGAATCACGGCAACTGGACTTAGATTTGTCTCTAAACGTTTCCCCCTTATCCAAGTGGCTTCATCAGTTCGAACGCACAGTCTACTAGTCCCCACCAGTCTAGTCTAGTCTACACGCTTCAACAAACTAACCAGTGCCTCCATTTTCCAATAAGCCCAAGAACCCAGCCACCTAAGAATAACAAATTTTGATTTTTTTTACTTTATTCGAAAACAAAACTTATTTTTCCTAATTTTTTTTACTCTGTGTGCAGTGGTGGTAATCATAAATCAAATCATTATATTTCTAATATTTCAAGTCTGTGTGCAGTGGTGGAGATTATTAATCAAATATTTTTTCTAATATGTTTCACTATGTGCAAATACTCACTATGTGCACACTGCTATACACAGGAAACGCTCAAACATGTCCTGATAGACTGCAACAGGTATGATGATTAACGAAGGGAATTAATCAGGACAAATGATGGAAACCACAGTATTACATCGGGGAATCAGCTCAGAAAGACATCATGGTGTCTTCTTCTTGATTACTAAAGAGTAACAGGACTAAAATAATGCAGACTTTTGTTTTTGTTGTCTCTGCTAATCTGCTGCTCTATACTCCGGTCCACTAGGTGGCGGTAATGCACCTATAACATACTATGCCAACCGCCATTAATACCCAGAAGCACGGCGGAATTAGCGAGTGGAGTTAACTAGCCAGCCGGTAGAAGAGCGGGAATTTAACGGTTTAATGTGTAATCCACACAGTCTTGTCACAGCGGGGGAAAGCACACTACTGTCTCCAGGTGAGTGCTAACTGTGCCTGGCTCGTAGTCTGTTAAGTTACGCCCCTCTGGTGCAGCCCGACCCCGCTCCACAGACCCACGCTCTGGCTGTTTGTATTTCTGTAACCCAATCACAATCGTCTAGGGCGGTGCTAAACCCAGCACGGTCCGCTTTTTTTTATTATTATTTCCTCGTCTTGCCAGGGAATGTTTTATTAGTTTTAGTCATTGGGCTTACTCGTGTAATAATAAGGTAAGTGCGCCTGTCCAACGTATATACTTGTAATCCAAAATCGCTTAGGTTTTATTGAGTTAACCGAGAATAGGCTCCGACTACTTCCTGGACTCTATCTTATTTCTACTGGTCCGATTGAAAAAAAGTACTGGGGCAACTGTTGTGCCATGCTGTATATTTGAGCTAGCAAACCTTCCCATTAATGGCTCGTAATTTTATTAGAAACGTGTAATTGTAATTGTAACAGTATGGTGAGGAACCACATTACTGTTTGCCGTTGAGGGCAGTAGTGTTTCAAGATTAACGAGTGTCAGAAATTAGCCTGTGCCTGTTTAGCTTGAGACAACCATACATCAGATCGTACCACGCTAACATGAACGTGAGCTCAGTCGGCTGTTTAACCGCGCTTTAGCTAACTTTATATGTTTTAAAACCTTCTGCTGGGATACCGTCACCGAACCAGTTTGGCCAAACTCATCATCAGTGCTCGCAGGCTGTTTCTTTGACAGCTGCCTTTGTTTTCTTCGCCAGCAGCATTTGAACGCATGACGTTTTCCCTCCTTCCTTGCTGCCATGTCAGCCGTATTGGAGCTAGCTTGAAGCTAACAATGCTAATGACGCATTTCGTTAAAGGAACAGGTCCCATTACAGCAAACGTATGGCAGAAACAATAACGTTATAATTCACCTACTACTATCCAAGAAGCAAACTAAACTTGCATTCTTGTTTCAAGCAGTCACATATGTACAGTTTATGGACTGTAGTGTAAAAACCAGAAGGTGAAGTTAACGAAATAGTCAACAAAAGAGCTCAAAATTCATTGTAATTACCGTCATGTCAAAACAGACAATAACGCAATGAAAACTGCGCAGTAGACAACAGAAGTCCAAACGAACAGGTCACTGCTAGTGTTTTCCTTCAGCTTAGTTCATTTTAAAGCAGTTTTCACTTGTTGCTTAATGTTATTAGACTGTGATAGAGGGTTTACATGACAAACGTCTGGCGTATTAAGTCTCCTAACTATACAGAATGATGTAAACTAGCGTCAGACAGAAAGGTGTATGTCAGACATGTAACTGTTAAAGCAGTGAGTGACAATGAGCCTATTGAGAGGCGCCACTCTAGTTATCACTGAAGCAGACTATTGCAGTTTGACCTCACGCTGTGCTTCAGTGGACTGTGTGGAAACAGAAAGGACAGGGTGCAGTGACAATGCTGCCATTGTATCACTTTATCCTTCACTGTACTTCACAGCAGCAAATTTGTTAACACTGCATTGGCAGTTTTCTAAATGATAAATGAAGCCATTTCCATGTCATGGCAAACGTGACTGGCTTCTCTGCTTTTGTTTAGTATTGAAGCCTAAAACCCAGTGTACACTGTTTAGTTGAAAGACTAATAAAACTATGATCTTTTATCTTTTGGTGTTTTCCCTTCCTACCTGTTCTTCTCTCCCATCGTCTGCTGTCTTGTTCTTGCTGTCCTCTCCCTTTCTGTCTCTTTCTCCCCTCCTCTTTATGCAATATCTCTTGTCTTTCACTCGTTCTCAGGTCAGTGAAGATGCCAACTGTGAAGTACCAGAGAGGGGACATGGTGATGGGCCGATGGCCTGGCAGCAGCCTGTATTACGAGGTCAAGGTGCTGAGCTTTGATGCCAGAAGTCAGCTTTACACCGTCATCTACAAGGACGGTACTGAGCTGGAGCTGAAGGAGCAAGACATCAAGGTAGTCCCAGAGTCCCGAAGAGAAGACAAACTGAGCTTCACTCTCTTCACAGTTTCATCCAACAGGCTTTGTGTAATTTCTTGGTGTAATCATCCCTTTTTTTTTTTTTTTTTTTACAGCAATAAGGTTACATTTCTAGGTTGTTGTGGATATTAATCCGTTAATAAAGTTTGTTAGGGAAACCTAAAGATGGAACTTAAACTAATTTTCAGCCCATTATACGGCTTAACATGTACAGCATTAATGGTAGTTTAGTGTACTAATTGTACTACTGCACACTCTCTACACAGGCACATAAAGACAGTTTTCATTTCGGTCCTCATTTCAGCTCTAAAAATATTAGGTTTCTTTGAAAAAAATATTTTTGTTCTGTCATTGTCAAGGCCATGTGGCACGAATATAGACAATGCTGGAAGACTGCCCAGCACTGAAACACGTTATTATTATTATTTGTCAAATGTCTAAATTATGAAATGATTTGGAGGAATGCCATTTTACAGCACAAGCCTTGCAGCCATCTCTTCTTGAGCCTGCTGTATGAAGTTAATATATTAAACACAAGATGAGTCAGACTTCTTATTAATATCTTTTCTGTTTGACCTAAAAAAAATCTCCTCTTTTGTTCCCTCAGAGCGCTGCTGGTTTCCAGTCACGCTCTCGCTCTCGTTCTCGCTCTCGCTCACCAGGCCGCCCTCGCAGCCGCTCGCGCTCCCCAGCAAGGACCACGCGGCGCTCGTCCTCTCGCACAGCGGCGGCTACAGCTGCTGCAGCTATATCGGAGAGCGCACCGTCCTCCCGCAGGGACACAAAGCTGAAGGATTCTCTAGAAGTCAGACTCAGTGCCCTGGTAAGTGCCACAGCTGCCCTCTTTTTCACCTGACATACCATTGCTGAGAAGCTGATGTACATAAAGAGAGACAAAGCAGAAAGAGTGTACAGTGCTGTGAAAAAGTATTTGCCCCTACTGATTTCTTATATTTTTGCACATTTGTCACACTTAACATTAGACAAAAATAACCAGAGTAAATACAAAATACAATTTTTAAATGCTGATTTAATTTATTAAGGGAAAAAAAAATATCCAAACCTACCTGCGCCTATGTGAAAAAGTAATTGCCCCCTAAACCTAACAACTAGTTGTGTCACCCTTGGTGGCAACAACTGCAATCAAGCATTTGCGATAACTAGCGATGAGTCTTTTACATCGCTGTGGAGGAAATTTGGCCCACTCTTCTTTTAAACAATTGTTTTAATTCAGCAACACTGGATAGTTTTCAAGCATGAACGGCCTGTTTAAGGTCAGGTCACAGCATCTCAACTAAATTGAAGTCTGGACTTTGACTAGGCCACTCCAAAACCTTCATTTTGTTTCTCTTAAGCCATTCAGAGATGGACTGGCTGGTGTGTTTCGGATCACTGTCCTGCTGCAGAACCCAAGTGGGCTTTGAGCTTGAGGTCACAAACTGATGGGCCGACGTTCTCCTTCAGGGTTTTCTGGTAGAGAGCAGAATTCATGGTTCCATCAGTTACAGCGAGTCATCCAGGTCCTGAAGCAGCAAAGTAGACCCAGACCATCACACCACCACCACCATGTCTGACTGCTGCTATGATGTTGTTTTTATGAAATGCTGCTACTTTTACACCAGATGTAACAGGACGCACATAAAGTTAAACCTTTGTCTCGTCAGTCCAAAGAACATTTTCTTGGGGATCATCAAGAAGTTTTTTTTGGCCAATGTGAGACGAGCCTCTGTGTTGGTTTTGGTCAGCAGTGGTTTTCTCCTTTGGATCTCTCCCATGATGCCATTGTTGCCCAGATCTCTGTCTTATTGTTGAATCCTGGACACTGACTTTAACTGAGGCAGTGAGGTCTGCAGGTCTTTAGATGTTGTTCTGGTTCTGTTGGGACCTCCTGGATGAGTCGTCCATGCTCTTGGAGTAATGTTGGTAGACCGGTCACTCCTGGGAAGGTTCACCACTGTTCCTAGTTTTCTCCATTTGTGGATAACGGCTCTCACTGTGGTTCGCTGGAGTCCCAAAGCCTTAGAAATGGCTCTGTAACCCTTTCCAGACTGATAAATGTCAGCGACTTTGTCTCTCATCTGTTCTTGAATTTCTTTAGATCGCAGCATGCTGTGTTGCCTTTTAAGATCTTTTAGCCTCCTTTTTGTCAGACAATTTCTATTGAAGTGATTTCTTGATTCAACAGGTCTGGCAGAAATCAGGCCTGGGTGTAGTCTAGAACTCAGCTTTCCAAAAACGTGGTTAATCACAGTTAATTCAAGATTTAACAAGGGGGGCAATTACTTTTTCACACCCTCACTTCACACCTTATACCCTCACTTTACCTCATGCTATAGAGCAACTGTGGGGTGCACATGACTGGGAGAAAATGTGATGTGCAGTAAATGTTTTGACGTCAGAATCTTTTTCACGGCAGCAACAGTAAACGAATGGTCTCTTTATGCATCCATGGTAGTAATGGTGGTCATTCAGGTAGTCTGTAGGTTTACAGAACAGACAGATATTTGACAGGGACAAAAAGAAGAAAGAGAAGATGATGCTTTGGAGATGAATAAGACAACCTGCTTATCCAACGGTAATCGAAGAAAATGTGATTAAGTAGGGCTACACCGAGTAGTTTGAAGCTTCATTTATAACGTTGACATTGTAATTATTATTAACCTTACAGAAACGTTACCTTCCACCAATTATTCTGCTTCAGTCCATATTTTATTTATTTAGCCTTTTGCCACCTGTATACACCCGTAACGGGACAGTCGAGCAGCAATCCAACAACACCATGAATTACATTTTACATAAACAATAATGACATGGTGGGAGATGAGGAGAGACCAGAGTGTGTTTTATGTCTGAAAATAATAAATTAAGATGATGTTCAGAAATATTACATCCGAGCCATATCAAAAAAAGTGGTTTGAGTTTAATTCTCATCCTACCAACCTATTTAACATATTAGGACTACTGACTGAATAAATATTAAGAAACAACCATCATATGAAAATGTTAACTTTTTTCTTCACAAAACATTATTAATGATAAATTATTTCTTCATCCAAAGGGTGGAATGACAGAAAAGGTTTGAGAGCCACTGCTGTAGAGTAACCCAGTGGGCTGCCCTGTTGTCTTGTTAAACCAAATCACGTTCATGTAATCTATGAAAGGGTTTTATCCTGCATGGAATCTGAAATGGAAAACGTACAGTAGCCGGCTAAGTGTCTGTAAAGTCATTAATCAAAAGGTTTCAACATTAACAGTTAATCCCCACCGGAAACGAGACGTTAGCAGCGTGACTCCGTTCCCCGTTAATGTCTCTGCTCATCTGTCAGCAGCAGCTAGTTAACCTGCCTTCACCAGGATGGCTGACTGCAAATATTTACTGAACCAAACAGCATTTGTAGGCTTCTGTGTGGATTAATTGATTTCTGTTTCCCCGCCCACCATCATGAGTGAAACAGGCAAGCTCACAGACCAGTAGTCTTGATCATTCAATTTAGATACAGTTCAAAACACATACAGCAGGATATGTGTTTGACTTTAAACAGCTGTTTAAGCAGACTGTGCTTCATTAAAAACGACAAAAATAAACTTGAAGTGAAAAAAGATCTGTGGGGGCTCAGTCAAACACACGTTATTTGAATAGTAGAATAAAATGGAAGTACATCTGTACTGTGAGATTTCAAAAAGGAACATGGTTGTCTGTCGAGATCCAGTTCATTGTCAAACGTCCAAAATCATCAGCACCTTGTCACTGTGGGGAAGTGTGTCAGTTTGTGTTCTCTGTCATTCTGGTTTTAATCCTAACCTGTCACATTCCCTCGGCCTCTTCCTCATGGTTTTCCCTTTTTGTCCCTCTTCATCACCACCAATCTCTCTTCATTGTCTGATGGACAGCAACAGTCAAAAGCAGCAGAGAACAATAGCCACAATAAGCAGGAGAAGAAAGAGGAGAAACAAAAAGAGGAGAATAACATGGCTAACAAAGTAAACGAGGTGAGATCTATTTTGTGTGGAAAAAGCACCATATTTATTTATTCAAATGGAAGGTTCAGAAAGTGGCATTGCTTGGCTCTTCATAATATACACATGAACATCAACATAGACCAAAGTCATGAAATACACTGGCTGTCTAGTAGTGATGTTCTAGGTGCTACTCGCTGTCTAGTAGTGATGTTCTAGGTGCTACTGGCTGTCTAGTAGTGATTTTCTCAGGTGCTACTCGCTGTCTAGTAGTGTTCTAGGTACTACTGGCTGTCTAGTAGTGATGTTCCAGGTGCTACTGGCTGTCTAGTAGTGATGTTTCAGGTGCTACTGGCTGTCTAGTAGTGATGTTCCAGGTGCTACTGGCTGTCTAGTAGTGATTTTCTAGGTGCTACTCGCTGTCTAGTAGTGATGTTCTAGGTACTACTGGCTGTTTAGTAGTGATGTTCCAGGTGCTACTGGCTGTCTAGTAGTGTTCTAGGTACAATTGGCTGTCTAGTAGTGATGTTCCAGGTGCTACTGGCTGTCTAAGATAAGATAAGATATGGTTTCTAGAGTGATGTTCCAGGTGCTACTGGCTGTCTATTAGTGATGTTCCAGGTGCTACTGGGAATCTGTCTAGTAGTGATGGTTCCAGGTGCTACCTGGCTGTCTGGTAGTAGTGATGTTCTAGGTGCTACTGGCTGTCTGGTAGTGATTTTCTAGGTGCTACTCGCTGTCTAGTAGTGTTCTAGGTACTACTGGCTGTCTAGTAGTGATGTGCCAGGTGCTACTGGCTGTTCTAGTAGTGCTGTGCCAGGTGCTACTCGCTGTCTAGTAGTGATGTTCCAGGTGCTACTCGCTGTCTAAGATAAGATGAACCTTTATTAATCCTCGCAGGGAAATTCAGTTAGTAGTGATGTTCTAGGTGCTTCTCGCTGTCTGGTAGTGATGTTCTAGGTGCTACTCGCTGTCTGGTAGTGATGTTCTAGGTGCTACTCGCTGTCTGGTAGTGATGTTCTAGGTGCTACTCGCTGTCTGGTAGTGATGTTCTAGGTGCTACTCGCTGTCTAGTAGTGATGTTCTAGGTGCTACTCGCTGTCTGGTAGTGAATGGGTTCTGAGGTAAGTTGGAGCTGATGGAATGTCATGATGCATGCACATTGGGGGGCCATGTTTGTGTGTTTTCCAGCTGACAGAGGCTCCTCTCACAAGATGGGGCTTCATTTAGCCGCCGGTCACATGGCGTTCCAACATGGGCCACTTTGGCTGCTTTTTAGGCTCCGACGTGTAGACAGTGTCGACTGGTAGAAGTGTGGTTCTTAACGGAGCTGAGAGGTGGTTTTGTTTTTGTCTGAATCAGATCTCAGAGTAGGATTGCTGACCTGAGAGCAGCTAGCCTCTAAAGTCAGTGTTAGTCTGTGTGGTTATGGGACCTGATGTTTTATTCTAGATAGTTCTACCCCCTGTATGAAGCTTTGAGAGAAAACCCAGGAGCTCAGTCATCTTTTTGAAGTACTGTAGTTAATAGAGGAAGTAAAGTTTTACTTCATCAACAGGTGGAAATTTACAAAAGAATCCCGAGTGAAGAGCAGTGACTTGAATGTACCCCCAAGAGCTGTAAAGGGTGGGGTGTTTAGATTAGATCTCTAATTGTTGGTTTATGTAACATGATGTTATCTCAGCTATTTCACACATCTGTTCACTCTGCTGTATTTGTCACTGTCATCTGTCGGTCATCCAATGATTTAGAAGACCAGTTATCTGAACTACCTCTTATGTTTTATGTCATTGTGGATTAAATGCACTAGTGCTCAGTGCAGTTAGTCTGAAAATAGCATGACTATTGTGAGTCAAGTCAAAGTCCCTCTTGTCCCAAGAGAGTATTTAATCAGATATTAAATCAAAAACATTCAAATGCTTAACTTCATGAAATGTTGCAGGTATGACATATTCTTGTAGACCAATCAGGAAGTTAGCATCACCCTGGTTCCTTCAACAAAAAGCCCTTGGGAATCTGAGATTTTGGATTATTGCAGAAAACAAGCTCTGTGGCAAACACACGTTTACTGATACATTTTAATTAGCAAGATAATCTCCACAAATGAACACAACTTTTAAGATTTTACTCACTAAGACTGTGTGCTTTGTTGAAATTGCAAGCCATCATCTTGTGCAACTTTTGTATTAGATTTGTGTGTTTTATTAATCCACAATCTTTCTTTAGAAGTCAGAGGCTGCGGTAGAGCCAGAGCTTGAGAAAACCCAATGCCGTTACAATCTGCGGCACAGGAAGGATGATGGAGACTCCAAACCAGTAGAGGTCAAACCAGAGCAGCTGGAGGAGAAGGTTGCCAAGCTGGCTGCTGCCTCCGTCTCCGCCCCACTGGACTTTGGAGGGAAGATCGGTAGGTTACATGATGGATAGGAAATGCAGCAACTAGCCTGGAGACGACCTTTAGTCACACTTCATTCACACATTTTCATGTTTTAATGTTTAGTGTTGCCTCTCTGACTTAGTGTGAACAATAACAAAGCATATATTTGACAAATGTATTTATCACAGGACAGCTGCATTGTATTGCAGTGGTTTCACTCATTACATTGATTTGGTTTATTGGTGTTACTATCTTGCCCTGTTACTCACTGTTATATTAGTTGGATCCTGGCAGTGAAGGTGAAGACAGAATCATGTTGTCTATGCTTTTTATAAAAGGATTCACTGGATGTGCAGTCCCTTGTATGTTGGGGAGGATAATCGATAATGTATCTGTGTGTGTCTGCATGATGGCGGTGTTGTGGTCAGATGAACCTGATCTAACTGTCCCTTCCTTCTTCCAGGAGCACACTTCTGGCTGCTCTTCCTGCCAGCCTGGGTTCTCTTCCTGGTACTCCAAGTGAACCAGGAGGACCCCAGCCTGGCCAACTTCCCTCCTCCTCTGCCCCCTCTTGAGTCCTTCTGGGATGCCCAGGCTCTTGGCTTCGTCGTCCTGTGGATCTTATTCCAGGCCCTGCTCTACATCCTGCCTGTTGGAAAGGTGAGTGAGAAGAGCTGAGAGCTGAACACACCAAAATGCAAGCTGAATGCAGCTAATTAAGAGAAATGAAGTCAGTGTCGTTTGGTTTTGTCTGAAATTTCACACTAACATGCTATTTAGTGAAAAACAGCACAAAAACAGTTTGTGAGATTTTTAAGAAACCGTAGTATGAAACCAATAGAATGCAAATTGCACACCCTTCCTGGTGAAATATTACAATATGCAAACACTGGACACAATGGCATAAATATCCCACAATGCAATGTGGTAGTGACACAAACTTCATAGCAGATATTGACAGAGAGCTCTGTAATATCAGTAATGCTTTATTTTAATTGTAAGTAAAGAGTTTCACTTTGTTAGGTATACTCTGCATTTTAAATTAATTCAGGCTTTGATTCTCACAAATTCTAGTTTTGGTCACATGAGGTTGCCAGGGGTTACTATGGTTACATGTCTCCAACCAGCAAGGATGGTCTCAGGAAGCGACGACGTAAATTACTGCTCTGTGTATCCACCTGTGTGTATTCATATAAAAGTATGTTGAATGGTAGTACACATATTGGGTATGTAGTGCATAATATGAGATTTCAGATGTTACAGTCATCATCTGTACAGTTTTTCACTGAACCCAGTACCTCGCTCTCTGGATTAACTGGTACAGGAAAGACTCACATGAACCAGCGCATGAGTCTTTCTAGTTGATAGCTCTGGCAGGAGGCAGAAATTGGATTAATGGTCAGGAGTGACAGTTAATAAGGTGCTTCGCAGGAAAAAGGAAGATGTTGTTCTTTCCCCCCTGGGTCATCTCTGCTTCTTAATATCTTACATTATCTGAGATTTCTCTCTTTTCACCTAAATCATAACCCTCATAAACATATCACAGTATTTCAGTCCAAATAATACTTTCTTCTATTGTAGATCAAAAGCTGATGTATGGCCTTCTTCTTCTCCCTCTTCCCCTTCAAAAGTCCCCCAGTGATAAAATGAGGACGGATGTCTCCCCTCACAGATGTTCACAGTCAAAATCTCACTTGGTGTCTGAAGTAAATTGAAACCTACTGGAGAATCAAACCTGTAAACAGACTGTGGCTTTTATCCAGCGGGTCCACAGGTTTTAGCTGCATTTACTTGTGAGTGAGTTTTTAAAATGTGCTGTCGGTCAGCTGTTGATTTCTTGTGTTTCTCTGTGTAGCTGAGCGAGGGCATGCCGCTGAAGTCTGGTGAGAGGCTGAAGTACAGAACCAATGGTGAGGCTATGTGAAGGGAGCGCTCCGTCTCCAACTCTCTCTACAATCAGCTGCACTCAAGTCTCAGTTGACTGAATGAATTAATGTTTTCACTATCATTCACCAATTCTGACAGCTAATGTTGAGGGGCTGGTTCATGTGTTACTTTAACTGATCACTACAGGCTCAGAGCATTAAGGGACGATGACTCTGCTGTGTTTTTTGACATGTTGAAATCATCTTTTGACTTCCTATCTATGTAGTTTTAATGGAAGTTGAAGCGGTTTGTCTTCTGTCCATGTTTAACTAAAGCTGTCCGTGTCCCTCCAGGTTTCTTTGCCATCTCTGTGAGTTTTGTCGCAGTAGCAGCAGCGGTGCACCAGGGTGTTGACCTCACCTACATCCACAGCCACTTCCTGCAGCTGACTGCAGCCTCCTTCCTCATCTCCATCCTGCTGAGCGTCTACCTGTACGTCCGCTCTCGCTACGCTGCCACAGAGCAGCTGGCACTGGGGGGAAGCTCTGGTAAGGGGACAGATCCTGAGCTATCTTCTCACTGATCACACACTGTGTTGTCCTCTTGTCTCATTTCTGCTCTCCCTCGATTTCACCAGGCAACGTGATTTATGACTTTTTCAAAGGACATGAGCTCAATCCCCGCATCAAAGAATTTGATCTGAAATTCTTCTGTGAGATGCGCCCTGGTCTGATTGGCTGGGTGAGTTATGGGACGCCAAAGCAAACACCAGTCTGTATAAGCCATGTAGTGAGCGTCTCAATGGGGTCTGTCATTTTCTAGACACACTGCACCCACTGGTGGCCACATGTGGAGCTAATGTTGACCCTCGTGTTTCCTCGTGGCTATGAGGGTAATACAGACTGTGAGCTCAGATTTTATAGCAGCTGGTGAACACTGGTCTCTGTGATTGGAGAGTTTCAGATGATCAGTGAAGGTTTCATACTGTTGTCAGGTTGTGGGCTGGTTTGATGCAGCATCCAAAAGCTTGAATGAGAGCTGTCAGGTGTTATGACCTGGCTCGAGAGGCCACGACAGAAAGGAGACACGCTATGATCAGATGGCAACGAAAGATATTTTATTAAATCAAATCAAACCAAGCTGAACCAAACATGGCAAACAGACTGACAGGGAAAGGCAGGAGTCATCACAGCAGGTATCTTCATGGTTCTCCAGCGTTCTGGATGAGTTCTGATGTTATCTGTGTCTCACTGTTCAGTGTTTGATCAACTTTGCGCTGGCTCTGGCTGAGATGAAGCATCAGGGTCTGGAAGCTCCATCTTACTCCATGATCCTGGTGAACCTCTTTCAGCTGCTCTACGTGGTGGATGGCCTCTGGAATGAGGTAGGCTCAGCACACCGCAAGAACATTTTCTTAAACATGTCACTCAAACACACTGATAAATAATAGAGGTGTAAGGAAATATTAATACAAAAAACACTGTTAATTTTTAATCAATAGTTTACATGTAAAGACTCGTGGCAGACAGTGGCTCAGAGCGCTCAGAACACAGAGCTATGATGTTGGATGTTACAAGGACTGTGATAAATGCAGGTTATTCCACTTGTTTGAGATGCTACATCCATATGATGGTGCATTCTTGATACTATACTGTTCTCCGAAATTTAGATTTTAAAATCACAATATCACCTTACTAATAATATTACCATATGGAATCATAATCGCATTATCATGACATGTATCTTATCAGCAGATTCTTGCCGATACACAGCCCTAATAAATAAAGAGAGTAATTACATATATGGTCAGCTAAACCATCTTACTAAATTAAGATTGATGACTGTGTGTCTTCGTCTCTCAGGAGGCCATCCTGACCACCATGGACCTGATGCACGATGGTTTTGGCTTCATGTTGGCTTTTGGTGATCTGGTGTGGGTTCCCTTTACTTACACCCTGCAGGCTTATTACCTGGTCAGCCACCCCAACCCCCTGAGCCTCCCTGCCCTCGCAGCCATTGTCACACTCAAACGTAAGTAGGAGCAGAGCATCAACAAAGCTAAATGGAGCTGTGGCTCATGGCGGCCACCCAGATTTCATAGATCTATGATAGATCTACCTATCTCTATATAGCTGTGTATTATATTTCTCTGTCTATCTCTCTACATCTATCTGTATATCTGTCTATGTGTATATATATCTATATCTATGTATATATCTCTATATCTGTCTCAATCTATATATACTGTATATACACACACGCATACAGTATTTATACTGTATAGTACAGTATATATCTATATACAATATATCTATACTGTATCTATCTATCTCTCTACATATCTATTTCTATATCTCTGTGTATAGAGACTGAGAGATAGATAGAGACATAGATATATGGGTAGATATGTAGAGAGTGAGAGATATAGATAGAGTATGTGTGTCTAAATGCATGTGTAATGTATGTAATCCCCTCCTTCTTGGGGCTACAAACATCCATTAAACACAACAAACTTGCTGGAAAACTCTTTTTATTCAGTAACAAAAATACAAACAGCAGTATTATAGAATAACAGAATCCTAGTGGTAGCGTGGCCGAGTGGTCTAAGGCGCTGGATTTAGGCTCCAGTCATTTCGATGGCGTGGGTTCGAATCCCACCGCTGCCATAAACGTGTCATTTTTTTGGGGGCGGCAGTAGCTCAGTCTGTAGGGAGTTGGCTTGGGAACCGGAGGGTCACGGGTTCAAGTCCCGACATGGACCAAAAACTGAGTGTGAACTGGTAGCTGGAGAGGTGCCAGTTTACCTCTTGGGCACTGCCGAGGTGCCCCTGAGCAAGGCACCAAACCCCCAACTGCTCGGGGCGCTTGTCAGGAGCAGCCCCCTCACTCAGACATCTCTCCATTAATGCATGTATGTGTGTTTCAGGTCTGCATGTACCATGTATGAGTTTAACAGAGTGTAAATTGAATTTCCCCATTGTGGGACTAATAAAGGTAGATCTTCTTCTTCAAAATGATGGCCAAAAAGTTGCACTCAAAAAGTCAGACTACAGCTGGTGGCCAACTACCGCGTACGTCCTGATATAACTCTCCCCACCAGGAGGCTGTGGTAGTCTGCACTAGTCATTCAAAAAGGGAAACAGGAAGGCCGACAGCGCCATGTTGTCCATCTCAGCTGAGGATGGAGAAGAGTCTGGCTTAGTGCTCCCTTGGCGGGGCAGCCCCAAGTGGTGCTGGCTTCATTGTGTCGCGGCCAGCTTCTGATCTGAGCCACCATCAGAGATAAAGCATCAGGGGTGAGAGGTTGTGGATCTATCCACGTATACAGGGATTACAGACATACAAGCCCAACATATCATGAAGTGAGTCAGTCCAACATAATACTCTCATAGATGAGTAACCCACACAATTAGTACACAGCCAATACTAAGGTGTTTCTATTAACACACTACGATCAAACTCAACAGTACACAAGTGTCCTTTACACAATGTAAGTCAGCCACCGTGGAAACACCGTGCCCCTGTCCTAGACTAGACAAAACCTGGAATAAGTTACCGTGGCAGCATCAGAGCTCGCCTCAAACACTCAAACAGCAGCCCTCATACAGTAGCAGTGCTCTGCCTGATTTAAGGTACAGTGGAAACTGCTTGTAGTGATCACAGTTACGTCATCAGTTGCTCTTATGGATCACAAAGCCTGGGACAGAATCATTCCTAAACAAATGCCATTAAAATAATTTGCTTATAGTAATCAAGTAGTTCATTTACAGTGTTCATTTTTGGGTCTTTTCATACATGAAAATGCTTTTTTACTTTATAGTGTAGTAAAAGATAAGATAAGATATTCCTTTATTGGTCCCACAGTGGGGAAATTCACAACAACCATAACATGGTGCTGAGTGCACATTGAAATCATGACAGGAAAAGACTTATTCTACTGAGTGAAAAATGAATGCCTACTAGGGCTTGCCGATTATTCAGCTATTCAGTTATTTGTTGGGTCGGTATTCAGTTTTCAGTTTTGATATATTCAGTGTTAGAGCGCCACCATCTGGTGGTCTGGAAGAATGAAAAGGCCCTGAAGTCATTCACTGACTGTCTCCATTGATTGTCTGATCACGTCAACTACATTTGTCTCTAGTTTTTGTTACGTTATCCTGAGCCATGTGCAGATACTCATTGACAAACGTCAAGGACATTTTCTAAAAACACTAACTGATTACTTGTTAACATTTCAATTTTCTCTCGGTGTCTCTGTCTTTCAGTCGTCGGCTTCTACATCTTCAGGAAGTCCAACTCTGAGAAGAACGCCTTCAGGAGAAACCCGTCGGACCCCCGACTGTCTCGTAAGTTCTCCTGCAGGCTAAAGGTTCATTACGTCACGGTTGTGTTATGAGATGACTTTTCTCACAGACACGTTTTGTTGTTGCCCTCAAAGGGAAAAATCATTTTCATACATTTAATGTTAAATCAGTGTTAAAGTTCTTTCTATTTCTTTACCCATGTGTGTCTGTCTGTGGTGACCCCTGTATGTTCCTGGTATCCAGATCTGAAGACCATCCCCACAGCTACAGGGAAGAGCCTGCTGGTGTCTGGCTGGTGGGGTGTGGTCCGCCACCCTAACTACTTGGGAGACCTGATGATGGCTCTGGCCTGGTCCCTACCCTGTGGTGAGTTGGCATCACGTTTGCACGTTTAGTAGTCAAGCACCAAGAGCACTCATTTCACGAATCAAGATGCAACTGAACAGTGTGTCAGAGGACTGGCAGAACACTTTATTAGTATTTTCCATGATGGCTGCAGGTAGGCATGGGACGATTATCCCGGCCAAAAGTCTGATATAATATGTTGTTATTTTATTTTTATAATGTTACAGCATTAATTAGTAGGTACTGCTAACAGCAACCTGGTATGGCACCCACCTGTTACTCAAAGTGGTCAGGCCACACCCTCGCCCTGCCAAATTTAAGCCTTAATATACAGTACATCCATGGTTTTAACATGGTCTGTGGGGACTGACTCCCTTTTGGAGCCAGCATCAAGTGGCCATTCAAAGAACTGCAGTTTTTAGCACATGGCGTCGGCTTCATTTCTCAGCAGCTTGTGTGAGACACTGTTGATCTGTTGTGCTCAGATGGCTGTTAATCAGCTGACATAAGCATCAGCTGTTGTACATGATCGATAACGTAAGATTCAGACAATAATCTGACTTCCTGTCATAACCATAATCGGAAAGAAACTTTTTAGCTTCGTTAGGTGTGAGACAAAACTACCAGAGGACCTTTTGTATCAGGATAACAATACTGTAAACATATCAGAGCAAAGTACCGTCGGACTGAAATGTCCTGCCCTCCCTGCCCTTTACCATCCTCACCGATCAGGCTTCAGCCACCTGCTGCCGTGGTACTACATGATCTACTTCATCATCCTGCTGGTGCACCGAGACTCCCGCGACATGAGCGAGTGCAGGAGGAAGTACGGCTCTGCGTGGGACGAGTACTGCCGGACCGTTCGCTACCGGATCATCCCCGGCGTCTACTGAGGAACCCGGCGCTGGACGCTCCACCGCCGAGGCCTTTTTCAGCCCAAAATTATGGCTGTGAAGCCTCACCAAAAAAACTCAGATATGAATGGAAATATGAACTGATTTGACTTTTTATATAAAACACAAATTTTTAAAATGTTGATTTTGGACTGAAGCGCTCCAGTTTTTGATGGAAGAAAAACGGCTCTCATTGGACTGTTGAAATGCCTTTTTTAAATAGAAAATACTCAAATATTGACGTTAAAAATTTGCAAAGTCTTGGGAGAAAACTAAAAACGCGTCTGCTAGGAACATCTTTTTGGGATGTATATTTTTGTATATACACATTTGTTTTTATACTTCAAGAATATCTGACCAACATTTTGGTAAGTTTTACTCTTTGCTTCCATATTCAGAATGTAATAATATAAGCTTGGCTTGCAATAATTTTAATACGCCTTCCTACTATAAATATACTGCTTATGTATATTGTAAAGGATGGGATTGATTTGCTGTTTTTAAAAAAACAGCACGGTGGAACGAGGACTGATGTTCTTTCTCAGGAACCAGAACTTTATCATGAAGTTGAATTAGAAAAGTTTTTTCTTAATAATTTTGTTGTGTATCTTTTGATATAGATATCTAGTTTTCAGTAAGGTTTGAAGTAAATTATGTGTTGAGCCATATTTTTTTCTGATATTATCAATCCCAAAGTGTATTTGATTTGGCTTCTCTATCTCAGGTTCCCTCCCTCTGGGAGGAAGTGTGTATAATTATGAGCACGACGTCACTGCTAAAGAGAGAAAATTAGTTTTTCATTCCAGCAATAGTGTATCTGTTATGAACAAGTGACACCCTTCCACATACTATGTTGACCTCGACCCCGACCCTGATCCTGACCCCGACCCTGATCCCGTCCCCGACCCTGATCCCGTCCCCGACCCTGATCCTGACCCCGACCCTGATCCTGACCCTTCCAAACTTTTATCTCCTACATTTCTATGACGTTGATGAAACATCTGTATTTTGTTCTGCTCGGTTCTGGTGCTTATTTTCTAATATGAACTGGGTCTGAATTTCCAACCACTGCTACATGAATTTGGTTTGAACCTGTTTAAGCTTTAACTTGTGGGTCACATGACTGAGCGTTTTAATGAAGTGAACACTGTGACAACATGGAAAGCTGTTTACTGTCAGCATTTATAAACTGCATTTGTGAACTCAAAAAGTTTTTCTTGCGCCTGTGCAGCTGCAGATGAGCACATAAGTAGCAACTAGACTAAGTAGCATTTTTATGCTAAACTGACTGAATACCATGTAAGTATTTTTTTTTTTTTTTAATCCTGTTATTTTCAGTAAAAGAGGCGATAGTAGTGATAATAGTAATCTTCCTCATTTGATATTTAATATTTGTTGGATTTTTGTTTTTAAGTTAACTATGTAATTTGACCACTGTAGCTCTGTTTACATCTAAGTCTGCCATGTTTCTGCTCAATACTTCAAAATGAACGATCCCTAAACCTCTTTAACTGATCAGAGAGAAAACCTGCCCCGGACACATAATGGTGATATGTACGGTATATTTCCCTTTATGTTATGGGGGTAAACTTGTCTCCTTGGTTTGGCAGTCTGAGTGGAAAGCAGTAAGTTGGATGTACTTCGATACCTGACAACAATGAATGAGAAATAAACAGGTCCAGCAGGCTGTCAGTAAGGATGAATCACATCTGTGATGGTGGCTGGAAATAAAGCTTCTTCATGCAAATGTTGCAGCATAAAATGCAGATTTACATTATTTCCCTTTTCCTCTCTCTGTGGACTGTGTTCATTTGTAGGCTTGTTGACAGGATCAGTGGTAAACAGTGCTACAAGACACTTCATTTTCTCAGCGTGGAGTCTGGTTCATTTGAAATAGGTGTGTATTTTTTTTCACTGTTTGTTGTCACACTAGAAATCGCGGCCTATGGAAAGAGGCTGGGACACGGCAGACAGGAATATGAGGTATAACATGCACAGTGTAACTGAGCCTGCGGTCGTGCCTTGTTATTGGCTCAATTTCGGCGATGGCGGACCAGATTTTACTGCAAATGTCCTACCGCCAAAGATACGCGGCGTTGGTGACGTTCTGTACCTGTAGCGGGAAATTCAACAGATCCAAACATGAAATACGTCGTGTAGGTGGCTTTTCTCAACTGTGGATTTTTCCAAGGAGGCCCACATCCTTTACTGTTCAACTCAATACATAACATTCATTTTAGATCATCAATCAAGATCAGCCAGAGAAACTTGATACCACCAATTGGCTCAAACAGGAAATTGAGGAAAATATTCCAAATACTATCCTTGTTTTTAAGTATTTTAGCAATAGTCCTCTTAATCTTTAAATATTCTTTCTTTCTTTAAATAATGAGACTTATCCCTTAATATTCCTTCTGCTTTAGATAGTAGTACCCAACCATATACAGTACAGAGATGTCTCATTAGACAGTGATTTAATTTCTATATTTTTTTCAACAATTGGTTTCAAAATATTCCTTTGTAGTCCTCAACACATGAGCAAAATGTGAGAATGTGATCTGTAATCAATAAAAATGGTTCTCATATGTTATTATAGGGTCTATAATATACAGTGTATATGTTAGAGATATTCTATTGTGTATATGTTATATTACACTGTTATTGAATTACATTTTTATTATTATAATATACTACATGGAGTGGTGGACGAAGTACTCAGATGTTTGTACCCGAAGTACAAGATCTGAAAAGTAAAAAGTAAAAGTAACTATACTCACTTCTGACTCTACAAGTAAGAGTCCTGTATTCAGAATCCTACTTTAAGTGCAAAAATATTAGCATCTGAATATACTTATTCATTATTATGTAGAATAATCCATTAATAATGTTTAAAATAAATATAAAAATACTTATTGATGCATTCATAACTTATAACTTAAAACTTATTTTTAACTTATTTTTAAATATAACTTAAAAATAAAAAATCCTCCTCCACAGTTTCCTCCAGGTCTCTCTGGTCCTTATACTTACGAAGATTTTCACAAACTTGGAGAAGAGCTTTAGATGATTTTATTTAGTTTCTGTCCAGTTTGAACGTGTTTTACAATGCTCCGCTGTGAATAGCTGATCTCAACAGAAAAACACAGATGATGGGACAAGCTGAGCGCAGATTTGTCATCATAATATTTTAATACCATCTCAATCCAAGTACATCAAATTTAGAAATCTAATAGTCGTACAGCCAAACAACAGTGAAACATGTCAACACATTAAAATCAGTTCAGCTTTTCACCTGACTTAAAGGTGCATGCACCAGTTTTCTGTTTCATACTCCTCCAGTAACGGGGAGGTTTCTCCTCCTCCTCCTCCATCTTCATCATCATCATCATCATCATATCATGACTAACAGGGTTCTTCTTTCAGTCTCATAACGAAGTACACGATTAGATCAGTATGATGCATTTTTCATTCATAAATCTGGGTTTGGTCCACTCCTGGACAGATGTTTGAGACCGAGCTCATGACAATATCCTGACCAACCTGTATCTATCGGATACAAAAAAAAAAGGAAAATTATCAGAAAATGAAGGCACAGCCAAAGCAGAGGAGTCGTCTCGACCTCAGTGCTTATGGGTAGTTGTGTTTTTTGGAATGCTAACAGGAGGAATTCTTGGGGATGGGAGAACAAATATACAGTAGCTAATAAATATTGTTCAAAACAATATTTATTGTTGCTGGAAATTACTAAGTGCCACGCTTTATTGTCACAAACTGTATTCTCGACTGTATAATTCTGCCGTCCAAACTGACTGACTGTTAAAAGGCCATTAAAATCAAGATAACACTGTATCCGAGCTGTTTTACACCAACTGATGGCTTCAGTCAGGACCACCGAGTGCCGACATCCTTGTGCTTTATTAGGTGTGTTAGTGTTCATTGGGATCACAGTGCTCCGCCCAGTCTGCGTTCATAAAGGACATCTTTAACAGCAATGATATCATGTCAGCACTTATTATGTTCCCTCTCATTATAAAGGGGGTGTATCGATGTATCTTTACCATTACAGGCACACACTTCAAGTAATTTCAGGTATGAAGGAGAAGGATTAAATACTATGCAATCACAAAGTAAGTACACACTCATTTAAAAAGTAGTTGAAAAACTCTGGGAACCATTCAAATGTTTTGAAACGCTGCGATTGTGGAGGCCAGCGTACGGGACGTAGCGCTAAAAAACATTCCCCGTTTGAACGGCGGTCTAAGGCAAAGGATGCTGTCGCATGTTTAGAGCGGGCGCCGCGTTCCCAGATCTGCCAGCCAATCACACAAAGGAAACATTTCATGGTTCTTGCATATAGAACTCCACATTTCAACTTGGGAAATGTGGCTTTATGTGAATTTACAAAAATATATAAAATGATCTCAAATATATCATCTGTTGGTAAAAACAAAAACAAAATATGAAAGAAATTCTATATGCTTTGGATAAATCGAGGTATTTCCGAGTATGATGGTACAAACGTTGGTTTAAAAGGGGGTCAACATTCCACCAACCGGGGATCTCGTGGTGTGGAGAGTCCATAATCCTTTGCAAATACGTGAGACACGCTAAGCTCCTTAGTTAGATTGTCTGCCATATACTTCACGTACAACAGCTCTACTCATTTAACCCTTATGCATCACTAGACGTTTTGGCTTTTTAACTGTCTGATCATTTATCATAATGCATTTGGCAAAATACAGACACTTCACGCACGTCTGAACAGATACGCTTCCTTTTTAATCAAATGTATCGATCAAACCTCAGAGTCTGCGTTTTTTAATGCTTCAGGTCTATTTATTTAATGAAGCATAATCTGCATAGACTGTTGTTTACATCACAAATATCCTGCTGTATCGACCATTTCACAGTTTTAAACTAGGGCTGGTCAAAGATAACGCGATAATGTGTTAAGGCAATTTTGTTTTAATGCCACTAATTTCACATAAAAAGCCATTAATGCAACCTGCTGGGCTGTAGTGGGTTCATTTTTAAAACTAGATTGAAGATACTGGCACCATAACACTAGAAAACCTGAGGTATCTATTGGTACCAACCATGTCGTACCAGCTTGTTGGGAAAAAGGTGAAATAACACTCCAAACTGGTCATTTTCAAAGGAGTCCCTTGACCTCTGACCTCCAGATGTGTGAATGTAAATGGGTTCTCTGGGTCCCCACCAGTCTCCCCTTTACAGACATGCCCACTTTATGATAGTCCCAGTCAGTCTGGATCAAGTCATAGTCAAGTCAGCACTCTGACACACTGACAGCTGTTGTTGCCTGTTGGGCTGCAGTTTGTCATGTTCTGATTGGAGCAGATTGTTTTATATTAAATGCAGAACCTGTGAGGGTTTCTGGACAATATCTGTCATTGATTTGTGTTGTTCATTGATTTCCAATAATAAATACATCCATAGATTTGCATAAATCAACATATTTGTCCACTCCCATGTTGATAAGAGTATTAAATACTTGACAAATCTCCCTTTAAGGTCCATTTTGTACAGATAAAAAAAATGTGATTAATCATGAATAACTATGGACAATCATTTAATTAAATATTCGATTGACAGCCCTAATATTAAGTTTCATGGCAGTATTTTATGACGAGGACATCAGAGCAATTTTGTTTTAAAGGGATGCACGAGGGTTAAACAGGAAGATGTGAGTACAGGAGTCTTTTCAGCATGAGACAACATGCTGATGGAATATTACTGACTGACCGTTTAGATGAGATGTGTATTGATGTACTTCATATGGACTCTCCATAAACTAGAAAACTCTTTGGAAACATGTCAGACTGGTTTGGTTGTTACAAGCTTAACGTAATAATCTCAAATATTTTTCCTTTAAATAACTCTTAAGTCACTATCAGCGAATGAGGTAACAGTGGTGACTGAACTAGGAGTCTGTCGTGACATCTCTGGGAAAAATCACAAGCGGCACACACGGTCGGTCTGCCGGGGAGGGTAGACGGAGCTAACGCACCAGACTCGGCTCTTCCATTCACTGCTGCGTGAAGCGGCGTATCGTCTTTTTATCGGTCTCTGCTAAAGTTGCCAGTAAACGATCACTATGGCTGAACAAATAGAGAAAAGAGGGACGAATACAGATGATGAAATGTCAAATACAAGTGAACGTGAAATCCAACAAAACCACACCTTTAACTGCCGCTCATCGCCGCCAAAGAGAACGAACTGGAGCTCTTCGACATTTTAACAGTGTTGAATAGTTAAGTCACATGGCCATGCAGTCCACACACACTACCGACTCACAAACACTGTACACACAACACCTCTCTTCGTACACAGTGACAATGGATGACTGAACAACGCTAAAAGGCTGATGGTCAAGAATTCTGTGATTCCAAAAAGACATGGTCATATCCAAACTACACACTAATTAATCAAATCAATCACATACTGGCACTGACAACAACCTGAATGTTAAAGAAAAAAAAAAAAAGACGGGCACTTACAAAGGTGTTTAAAATACAAAATTACCAGAGATGACTGAATTGTATTTACCCTCAAATATATCAAGGTACTGCCTAAAGGAACTAAAGGAGGTCCGTCTCAAAGGTGAGTTCTCTATGTGGTTCAGGGCTGAGCTGTGCTTTATTCAGGGCAGTCATATCAGATGGAAGCAGACTAAACACATGTAGACATGGTCGACACTGAAATCACACACATGTACAGTAGACTGTAAATAAAGATGGAGGACGCGTCTCCACTTCCTCCCACTGTACAGAAGTGAAGCCAAAATATCCCGGATATGGGAGCTGCCATCTTGAGAGTCTGACATCATTTGGAGCCAGTGTTCGCAGACGTGATTGGGCGGCTGGAGCTGCGGTATCGAGGTCCCGCCCACACAGTCGTCTCAGCCAATCAGGTATAGCGCAGGGCCACAGCCTGTTAAAGTGAGCCACCTAGCTGCTATGTTAGCAACACGCTAGCTGCCTGGCTAGAAAGACACAACAAATAAAACATAGTATCTCTAAAATAAATCTCTCAAACACATGATCTGTGTGTTCTATTACACAGACTGGTGACATTAGTCACTTCAGTCAGAGTAGCTGTCAATCATATCTCACCCTCTTTTTAGAGCATCAAATAACTAATTAAAAACAGACGTCTCACGCTGATGGATGTTCAAGTATTCGTTTTTCTGATGACAACTACTTCAACCGAGAAAAAGCGTCTTTGGGAAAAGTTTATTTGATGTGACTTTAGTTTAGGGTTTATGACCTATACTGCAGCCAGCCACCAGGGGGCAATCAAGATGTTTTGGCTTCACTTTTGGGGAGCTGTCACATCATCCATCTTTATACAGTCTATGGTAAGAATAGGGTTTACCATGCTCCATCTGACATAATTGCCACCATCTTTGCCCTCATCTGAACACACACAGCTCTGCCTTCGTGGACTCAGTATTTAGACATCTATAGTAGCAGCTAGAAGGCGACTATTAGTATTGAACCAAGGCCATGTAAAAGACACAACACGATCACAGTACGGTCATGCCTTCCATTCAAGTCTCTCTCTTCTTTTTTTTATATTAGATTCTCTTAAACATATTCTGGGATTTTATGGCTCCATCTTCTCTACAAAAATAACACATCTTGTTTACATCATTTACAGCTTGTATCTATTAAGAACTACCTGATGATTCTTTTGTCAAACAGAAAGTGAACAGCTCATTGTGCATGAGAGCTATGCACTGCATTACCTTCAAGCTGCACACATCTGGACGGCGAGGCGAACCTGTGCGTGCAAGTGTGGAGATCAACGGACACATTTCTTCTTTGACGGCTGCCATTTGGGCTTTCAGTGCGCAGTTCCAGCCTGGCAAAAGTAGATTACCAGATCTTTTTCTTGAGAAAAAAAATGGGAGCAGGTTGTAATAAAACATCTTTTCCCCACATAGATGCTGAAGTCCATTAGTCTTAGAGCTGTAGACCTTCAGGACATTCTACTTAGTGATTGACTTCACATCTACGATCAGTCGTCTAATGTTCCCCCCCCCCCAAGAAACCGGACAGTGCAGTATCTGGGGGTGTGCACATGTTATAATTAGGAGAGGAAAGGATCACAAGGCCGTCTCCTGAACTGTGTGAGCTGCCAGCTGACATGAAGGCAGAGCGATCCTCGTTTCCAAGTCTTCATCCTCGGTCTGTGCTTGGTCACTCTCCGCCTCCTTGTCCTCCGTGACGGTGTCCTCTTTGCAGTAAGCTGCTCCGTTGCCGTCTCTCTTGGCCATCTGGTAAGGCTGTGTGTTGATTTCTTTGGGCTGGTCGGCAAAGGTAAGAGACTATTGAAAGCTCAGGTTTATGTAAAGAAGCAAGGAAAACACACAGAGTGTAAATGTGAGGTTACCTTGTGAAGAGGGGACAGCGGAGTGACGCAGCAGAGCTTCTCCCTGTAGCGCTCAGGCAGGAAGAAGAGCAGCGTGCCCAGGACTGGAAACACTGTGCCAGGGGTCAGCTCCTTCTCCTTCATAGGTCCTAACATGTCAACACATACATGACCAGGACACCGCTGATGACGTATTCAAACACTGGGGCCCATTCGCTTGAGTGAAAGCTGCTCAGCCAGCGCATGTGCTGAGAAATGACCATATGTGTGTACCAGTGTCTTTTTCTAGTCAACTGCCTACAACCATAACTAACAAAAATAATATTTTGAGTCAGGCTGTCAAAGTTGACTCTGACCTCCAGATGTGTGAATGTAAATGGGTTCTCTGGGTCCCCACCAGTCTCCCCTTTACAGACATGCCCACTTTATGATAATCCCAGTCAGTTTGGATCAAGTCATAGTCAAGTCAGCACACTGACAGAATATTTTTTCTGCTAAATGCAGTACCTATTTGTCATTGTTTTGTGTTGTTAATTGATTTCCATTAATAAATATATACATACATTTACATAGAGCAGCATATTTGCCCACTACCATGTTGATTAGAATATTAAATACTTGACAAATCCCCCTTTAAGGTACAATTTTAGGATAAAAAAGTGCAATTAATTTGCAATAAACTGTGATTAACTATGGACAATCATGCAATTAGTGTTGTGATGATCAGCGAGTTAAAATTGCTGTTTTCTCTCTGGACTGGTGGCTTTTGAGGAGTGCACAATAATTGTACAGTATGTTTTGCGTGTTAATAAATTATAATAATTGTCCAAAACCCTGCTGATTGTATTTATTATATATTCACTTCAACACATTACATGCATTAGCATAGCCCGGGAAAAGGGGCAAAAATGAGTGTGTCTGCAGAGTCATTTGTCCTGGGAATGAATGCCGATTGTAACCTTTCCCACTAAAGACAAAATGTTAGATGTTCATGGGTTTTTATCCGGTGTGTGTACCTGTTAGCAGACTGACTAGCAGTCCCACTACCACCACAGTGGTGGAGTTGTGAGCGCTGTACCACATGTAGGACAGCGAGTAGAGCGCCTCCACACCCGATGGCCTGAAGGAAAGGAGTGAGGACAAAAGACAAAGTGATGTTACACCTTTCTGATGATCATTACGACACTAAACATCTGCAGTCTACCTGTATTGTTCAACACACAGCCAGAGGGTTAGTTCTTGAGTTACCTTGGTTTGGCTGTGGTGGCACTGAGCAGTGTAGTCATGACGGTGGTGGTCATGTTGTCAAACGGAGGCAGAGCAGTGGCGTTGAGCGGCGGTACCGGGATGGGACCGGACACGCGCCTCACAAAGTTGCCAATGCCGATCCAGAAGGCCATGGCAAGGCCTGCTACCAGCCCGACCACTGCGCCCTGAGGAGATAAAGTCACAGTTCAAACCTCAACTCAGACCAAACACTACCAGACAAAGTCACTAATTAAATGACTCACAGTAGGGTTTGCCCAGGGAAAGAACATTCCCAGACAGAAGAGGCCCAGCAGAGGACCACCCACCATCCCAAAGATGCTGAAGGCTGCCTGAGGGCACAGAAGACAGCACGGCAAAGCAATGAGTCTGTGTTCTAGTTAACATAATAATAATAATAATAATAACAACCTTTTTAAAAATTGTTCCAAATGAAAGACACATGGACACATACTCTATCTGAATTTCCTTACAAACCATTTACAATGTGCCACCACTAAAATAACTTTTCATCACGTGCAACTCAGAGCAGTCAGCAGTTAGTTACCTGCAGCACAGATCCCATTATAGAGGCAATGTAGGCCATAGCCAGACACACCAGGCCATAGACCAGAGCTGTGGACCAAGCAGATCACAAAGACATTCAGCGGTTACACCTGCTACATCTGCCAACATACTGTTGTTGGCAGGTTATAAACTTCACTGAGAAGGTTTAAACGTGTACTAAACTAAGCAGCATTAAGCAACATTTGAGTATTACCACTTCTTTATGGTAACAGTATGCTTGGATAAAGATGGTCCCTGACCTCTCTGAACCCTGCCGATGGGACTGAAAGGCACATTTTCTTAAATAAAAAAACAAAAAAAAAAAAAAAAACAAACAAGAACAAAACACTAAAATGACACCATTTATCATAGCTATGAATTGTAAAAACAGAAATTATTGTTGGAGTTTCACATTTCTGATGGTCCTTGAAGGAGTCGTGTAATAAACGCTAAGTCTAAGCTTGAAATACAGATAGTTCGTCTAAATCCCTTCCTCTTATCCCACATATCATTGGCATTTAAGATTTTAGTAGTCACGTGACAAACGTTCAGTGAACCTTTAGGGCAGGATGTAGTGTTGTCACTATACTGGAATTTCTAACTTTAATATAGTACCTTGAAAAATATTGATATTCACCATTTTTGATACCACAGGGAAAACTGACACAACATTGAGGGCATCGAATTTTAGATTTGTATTTAAAAGATAAAAAGCAGTGTGAGCAGAAAGAGCAGCTGGTAGCCCTTATCGATACTGAGGAAAATGAGCATTGAAACCGCTTCAAACATTCAGTATTGATATGTATCGATACTTTGATATTTCTGACAACACTGGCTGTTTACACAGAGCAGAGAGGACATGAGGGGTTGTAAGAAGATATAAAATGTAAATTGTTCAATATGTACAGTATAACATATGGAGCCCTCTTTTTTTTTCCAATATTGGTAACACTTGTGGGCACTTGGAAAAATGTATATATAGATTGTAAAATTTAAACTTCAGCGTTGGATTTCCTTTAGCATTTATGGCATAATAATATTAAATAATGAACAATATATTACTAGAATTATATACTCTACACAAAATATTGCAGTGAAAATGAGGCCACAGCAAGTAAAATGTGACAGGAGGGGTTCAGAGGGTTATTAACAATAGGACAATTAAAATCTATTCAACAATATCAAGGTTATAAAAGTACAGTAAAGAGTATATTTTTTTGGAAATGTACAATAAGGTCATTAAAGCACTGGTCTTACCGAGTCCCTTGGACAGCAGCGTCGCTTTAGCTTCAGTCATGTTTGGAAAATGAGGTTTAATCAGGTCCTCCATGGTTACTGTTGCTAGGGAGTTAAAGGCGGAGGAGATGGTGCTGGAGGGGGACAAACAATGGGATTGAATGAACAACTGGGACTGTGTAACACATGATATGGCTCATCTGTACAACACAGGCCTTCAGGATAAAGCATGAATATTGTAGTTCTGTTATAAACTTTCCTAAAAAAGTATTAAATGCTGTCATTTCATGTCCAGCTGATGGGAGGTGAAAATATATCAAGTGAAAAATCAACACAGAGCTGTGTCCATTTCAAGGTTAGAGCACTTTGAATCTATGCCAACAGGCTGAACCAGCATTTGTCATTATGACACGTTCTGGCAAATTAAAAAATAGCCGACAATATTGACGGTGTGATGCCGCTAAATCCAGCTTCCATTACATTAGTAATAAGCAATATGTGATTAGCATAATATTAAATGTATTTAGAATCGATAGTTTATATTGGGGCACGCTGACTGTCATCTACTGTAGTAATACACCTACCATGGATAAGTACCTCGTACAACAACTAAACTATCCCTTTACTGCCAATCCGGTTTGAAGACTTTCACACGCAACTCAAATTCTACAGTGGATGATCCTTTTATCCGAGATGTTTCCTTGGATCATTTACCTGAGCGCTCCACTGAAGAGACAGGCCACAAACAGTCCTGCGAGCCCGGGCAGATCCTTGAACACGTCCATCACGAAGTAGAGCACCATCTGCACAAAGCAACTACACATTAGCATGAGCCTCCAGAGCCAAGAATAACACAGGCATTGTATGGTCACTACGATTTGGGGAATCATGGAGGCAAATGAATGTTAACCTGGTCATTAGTTTTGACGTAGCCCTTGTCCAGAGGGCTGTCCTCTCCATAGCGAGCGAACATGACCAGACCCATCAGACAACCTAAACACAGGACAATCTGCTGGCAGGGAAATACTACGTAGCAGGACCTGGAAGGACAAAAAACACTGTCAACAATGGAGACAAGATGAGCAACATCATAAAAATGCTGCACATGAAGACAAAAGCAACAATATAAAAAAGATATTATTCTTTTTTTCCCCCCAGGGGAATAATTTTTTTTTCCTTTTTTTTTCTTTTTCTCTATACATTCAAACCCCACCAACACCCACACACACAAACACACAATAAAAGAGAGTTATAATAGTGGGGGGCTCCCCCCACACCCCCCCCGCCTTTGGGGGTTTTGTCCTTCTCCCAGGGCCCCCCGCCCCTCCCCAAGAGGTAAACTGGCACCTCTCCCACTCCCACTTCACACTCAGTTCTTTTTCCATGGCGGGGCTTGAACCCGTGACCCCCCGTTCCCCAACCCACCCCCCTCCAACTTAGCCTCCCCCCCCCCCATATAAAATACTATATATATAAATACTATACAACATTAAAGGGACAGTTTGTAGATTCTCAAACATATCTCTATCTGTGTACATAATATGTCAAATGCAGTATGCCAAAAATACCAGGATGTTCTACTACATTTTCTGGCTATTCTGACCCACAGTCTTCTACACAGTGGATATACAAGTCTGAGGAAGAGGGTCAAAGTTCAACGCGTAATGTTATGATGAAGCATTATGTCCAAATTGATGATGTAGTTGGATTCAAGGAAGAACTACAGGCTGCTATTTCAGTTTGGATTTCTCTGGGTAGCCTGGGGTGTACTCTGGATGCCACCCAGAAACAGAGCTTTCTTGTTCTCTTTGCTTGTATTACAAACTAGTTACGTACCAAAATATGAGTGCAGAAGATGTTAAGGACGAGGACACATTTTACAGTGTTTTGGCTGACTAGGATATTCAGCTGTATGTACTCGAGTTAGAGTATACAGACGACGAATGCAGCGGAGAGAGGCTGCTGCTTCAGCAGGGAGGATATGGCCGACAGGGACCCTCCAGAACCTGAGCTGCCTACAGCAAGCACCGGCTGGTAGTACCTTTGCTCAAATTGCCCTATCCAATTGCAATTATTTCGACTGATCTTGCAATTTCCGATATAATTTGCGATATTAGAGGCAATGATGAATTTTTACATCATTACTGTTATTGAAAAACATTAAAAGGATTATGGTGTGATGAGGTGCAGGAGACGTCTTTAGGAACCTGACTATAAATTGGAAAATACAACAAAGAGCAGCAGGGCTGAGAGGGCATATGACCACCACTATTTTGTTGAGTTACGTCTTAGTGAAATGCTGAGTGAATTTTTAAATGAAGTTTAAGACTTTTATCTTGAAAAATAAAACGGAAGGAGTGAAGCTATAATGCACTGTTGGTGACTGTGTAAAATAATAAGGAGTTGTTGACATCTTGGTTGAGGCTGGTTTGAACTACGGAGCCTCCATGTTTTTATTTTATTACCTGCATAAGTATTGGTGCAACTCATAAATGACTGCTATACTACGTTGTGACTGGGAATCGGTAGTTATTGTGCAATGCATTCTGGTACATGTGGGCACAGGAGAACTCAGCTTTCTCTCTTAATATAGCCCCCTTTTCTGTTAGTAAACATAATGGTGTATTTTGTGGGCAAAGCGTTAAATGGAGGCCGAAAAACTCTATTAACACGTCAGTTAACGCTGGCTAGTAAGTTAATGCTTCTGGTAGACTCCTTTGGGAGGAGGAGATGGCGGACTAGTGTTAGTTACCTAGCTAGTTTGTCTGACTCCAGGACTGGCTAGTTAGCTAGCTAGCTTGTCTGTAGATTGACAAGCTAGCTGGCTAGCTAGCTAGCTAACACCTGCTCTCCTCCCAGTGAAGTAGTTTCCTAGCGTTGAGTGGGCAGAGGGACCGTGACCCAGCGCTGACCACTGTTGGGCTCATTTTCTGTAGCATGGTAGATAGCTAAGTCGCTAGTCTCTAAATGAGTCAAATTTAACAACTTAATGCTTCATCCACACACTCTTGTCACAGCGTAGGAAAGCACAGTGCTATCACCAGAGGAGTGACAGCATGGAGGAATTAGCAAGCTAAGCTAGCTAAGTAGCCAGTCATCCGACCAGCGGTCTGGTGGCCAACGGCAGCGCTGTAAAAGTAAACTGAAGGCGTATAAATTTTTGTATGCCGACAATTAGCTATCTTTCAGTGAAGTCAATCAAAAAGAGAGTCGTACAATATCACCAATGGCTGTGGTTAGCAGAAGGCTAAATATTAGCAACATTTACTATCTATCTCTGAAACGTTTGATGAGATTGTAGCTCGCTAGAGCCTCAAATCACAGTTTGTCATCTCAAATATATGTAATATCTGGGTTCTGGCAGCCAACATCATAGTAAGATGTCATTTTCAATATGTAACTATATCCCTCTGCTAGTGTTAGCCTCTAATCTTTCCTTTGTTTTACCTCCAGCTAACACTGTGATGTGATCATGATGTCGACAAAAACAAGGTCTTATAGCATGCCCTGAGGAATTTACTGCTCCAATGGACAACATTTACCATCAACACTGATTGGCCATCCACATAAAAAGGGTGTCAGATATTTCCTTTAAGTAAGACAATAGCTACAAATCAACTGCCTGTTTTTGAACAGTTTTGACCCAGTTTACTTGGTTCTGCTTACTGGGTTTTACATCTATGGTTGTTTTTCACTTAATATGGGTTAATTCTCCTCACAACACAGTCTTTGCATCATATTCTCTTAAAAGAGAAGGCTCAGCCAAAGATGTTGTGAGTACTCACATGACGGCCTCTTTCTCTGTACGAGAGCTGAGGTACCTCTGGACCTGGGCCTGGTTGACCCCGTACAGAGCCAACATCAGGAAGACTCCTCCCACTCCCAGCGTCCAGAAGGTGTGGCGCTCCAGAGGGTCGGGGTTCAGGCTACATGGGCACAGAGGGAATACAACATGACCTTTATGCACTGCAACATGTAAAGCAGAGGTGTCAAACTCAATTTCATCCCGGGCCACATCAGCATTATTGTCACCCTCAAAGGGCCGGTCATAATTGTAAGACAATATAAATATATCTACTCTTGATCATATTACAAAATTGCCTCTGCAATTGATTATTATTAGTTCAAGTAATAATTTATTTAATAGCTAGCTCTGAAGACAAAAAGGTTTTTTTTTTATGGGATTCATTCAGAATGGACTTTGAGGGGGTGAACAGCTCTGACTGCAGCTAGGAGGGACAGCTGAAGGACTGGACCACCTCTGAGTGCTGTGGGACTGGGGAGGGTCCACGGCAGCACCCGCTGCTCGATGAGAAGAGGAAGAACGATACCTGCTTTCACGTCAGTCTCCAAAAGTCTCAGATAACACCAGAAAAAGTCACTAGATTTGTCATTAGTCTCTTTTTGAAAGACTTGCTAGAGGGATCTGAAAACTTGCTAAATATAGGGACTAAGTTGATATTGAGACGCTTCAGTGCACGTCACAAAATCAAGATGCATTGTGGGACATGTAGTTTACCTACACAGTACTTCTGTAAAGCGGCATAGAATTGGATAAGCATAACATATTCTTTGCAAGCTCTCACAAGCCACATAAAATGAGGTGGTGGGCCGGATTTGGCCCGCAGGCCTTGAGTTTGACACGTGATGTAAAGGTAATATGCTGACTACTCACTCTAGTCCAGCAATGCGACTGCCGTTAACTGCTTTGCTCCACACCTCGGCCATGCCCCCTGCCTGACTGGCCCCCACCACAATTACCGCCAGCTGGCCCGCAAACATCACCACCGTCTGGAACACATCGGTCCAGATCACCGCCTTCAGACCCCCCTGAGACACAGGAGCAGAGGATTCACGTTCAATTCCAGAATAATCAACATTAAAACAACTGTAAAGACTGCATTGATCAGAGCCATGACTTACTGACAACAAATGGAACGAGATGATGGTGATACAAACAATAAAGACATCAGATGTAAGAGAAATGAAAAGTTTCAGGAGACTTTCCAATGAATGGATGTTTTGGGAGAGAGGAGTGTTATTCTGGATGGTAACCACCAGTTGTTGTCTAAAGAAACTCCCTGAGGAATGTAAAGGTCATTTTTTTACATTATTGTTTAGTTTTACAAATATATTAGTTCTTATATGGAGAGGTTGATCTTCATTGAGCTTCTGTTGTAGAAAAACAAAAGTTGCAGTCAACTAATATTTGCTGCAGTAGTCATCGATGAAATCATCCTTCGGCTGAGGAGCATTTAGGGTAACACAATATAATAACCCTCATGTATAACTGGTATATTGATAGCTAATTAAACTTAGCTAATAGTTATTTTACTGTTAAACATAAAATAATAATAATAATGTTTACTATTAGTAATGCTATAATTTCTGCTATTTCATCGCTAGTTTGTGCAATATAAAATTATTAGTTTATAGATTCTGTATTGTATCATAGCTAATAAGAGACAACTATCATCAGTTTATTGTTGCACACATAGCATTTTATATACTATTTGTAACTTTTTGTTGTAAATCATCTATAAATATTACATAGTTTGATGATCAAGAAGCAAATTATTAACACTGACAGTATTAACTATCTAAATGATGTTTATAGATGCTTTACAAAGTATTTATTAACCATTTAACAAGGTATCATCATCACCAGTTGCAGCTTTATATTAGCCATTCAAATAATGTCTATGGATGGTTTACAAACCAGTCATTTCAGGTAATATTGTATGTTATAATGTGTGCAACAATAAACTGTTACAATAACATGTTTTAGCATCAATAATAATTAATAAACATGACTAATAATTATAGAATTTCATGGCTTGTTAAAAGAAAAATAAGTATTAAGAAAATTGTACTAAACTATCAACTTGCCATTAATAAATGATGGTTACTATAAAGATTTGGGGACTCACCAGAGCAGTATACAGAGTGCACACCAACCCCATGGCCAGCACCGCCCCCCATAGGTCAAAACCTGTCACTGCAAGTGAACACAGTGAGAGGTCACCAAACACAGCACACGGTACTCAATCGTCCAGGTGATCCCATCAGTAATGGTGTGTTAGCCCTGTGGCAAAATATGACACAAAAATAAAAATGATAATCTTACCTGCGTTGAGTGCTAAGGCTGGAGCATACAGCACCACCCCCATATAAATGACCTGCAGAGGAAGAGGAAAAAAAAACATGAACAGGTTTGAGTTTGGTTGAACAAGATCTAGCTGACCTCAGGATGGTTTAATAACACAGCTATGCATACACATTTAACCCTCTGAACACCAAAACTCGCCAATGGGTTTGAAAGGCATCATTTCTTTAAAACAAATAAAATAACAAAATAGGCAAAAATCAGTGGGTAACTCTGTGGTCTGAAAAGTGAAGCCAGTGCTGAAATGCCTTAAACTTGGATTTTCACTGAGAATATATTATTCATGTCATCAACTCATTACAATACTGAACACTGTTAACACTTTTACTGGAGAATATACACTCACCGGCCACATGATTAGGTACACCTGTTCAACTGCTTGTTAACACAAATAACTAATCAGCCAATCACATTCTGCAACTCAATGCATTTAGGCATGTAGACATGGTCAAGACAACTTGCTGAAGTTCAAACCGAGCATCAGAACGGGGAGGAAAGAGGATTTAAGTGACTTTGAATGTGACATGGTTGTTGGTGCCAGAGAGGCTGGTCTGAGTGTTTCAAAAACTGCTGATCTGCTGGGATTTTCATGCACAACCATCTCAAGGGTTTACAGAGGACGGTCTGAAAAAGAGAAAATATCCAGTGAGCAGCAGTTGTTGATGTGAGAGGTCAGAAGAGAATGGGCAGACTGGTTGGAGGTGATCGAAAGGCAACAGCAACTCAAATAACCACTCGTTAAACCGAGAAATGCACCGAGGAACACCATCTCTGAACGCTCAACACATCGAACCTTGATGAAGACGGGCTACAGCAGCAGAAGACCACACCGGGTACCACTGCTGTCAGCTACGAACAGGAAACTGAGACTACAGTTCACACAGGCTCACCAAGACTGGACAATAGAAGATTAGAAAAACGTTGCCTGGCCTGACGAGTCTGGATTTCAGCTGCAACATTCAGACAGCAGGGTCAAAATCTGCCATAAACAACATGAAGGTATGGATCCATCCTGCCTTGTATCAACGGTTCAGGCTGCTGGTGGTGGTGTAATGGTGTGGGGGATATTTTCTTGGCACACTCCGGGCCCCTTAGTACCAGCTGAGCTTGGTTTAAATACTGCAGCCTACCTGAGTATTGTTGCTGACCATGTCCATCCCTTTATGACCACAGTGGACCATCTTCTGATGGCTACCTCCAGCAGGATAATACACAATGTCACAAAGCTCATATCATCTCAAACTGGTTTCTTGAACCTGATAATGAGTTCACTGTACTCCAGCGGCCTCCACAGTCACCAGGTTTCAGTCCAATAAAGCACCTCCGGGATGTGGTGGAACGGGAGATTTACATCACATTACATCCGACAAATCTGCAGCAACTGCGTGATGCTGTCATATCATTATGGACCAAAATCACTGAGGAATGTTTCCAACACCTTGTTGAAGATATGCCACAAAGAACTGAGGCAGTTTTGAAGGTAATAATAGGAGGTCCAACCTTTTACTAGCAAGCTGTACCTAATTATGTGGCCGGTGAATGTACAGTAGAAACACAAACCATAAAAGGACATTTTACAAGGGTCAGTGTGACAATTTCAAGGCCAAACTCAGTCTGTAATATAACTGGTCAATGAATAGTTTGTAGATAGGAGGATAAACACCAAACTTCTTTTATTGGTGAGCACAAAACTGTTATTGCCTTTCTGACTTAATGTTTTACTATCTAATCAGCTGACTATAGTTGCCAAGTACCTAAATGGAAACTTGCAATAAAATGACTTGACATAATTTTCTGTGTCAAATGATTAATGTCTTTACCATTTAGATCCCTGATTCTGCGAGTGCTGGGATAAGACAGCCCAGAAAGTAGTGTAACAAGACTCAGTATGTACTGTATGTATGGCACAAACAGAGATACCATCTGAAAGATGAAGGTCACAGTCCCACATATGCGGACAGTCTTGTTGAAGCGCAGCTCCAGATACTGTCAACAGGAGAGAATGTCACAGAAAAACAAATCAGTAAACAAAAGGCTGATTGATTATCTCAGACTCATGATGGGATATACGGTGCTGTGGATGTTTATTATCAGGATCAGAACTGGCCGTTTAGACTCACATTATCGAAGTGACCGGATACACAAGACATCTCAAGAGTTTCTTTAAAGTCAAAGGTTTCCTTAAAATAAAATGGGCTGCATAAAACATCCTCAAGTCTTCTCCTTTAAATTTCCTGAAAATATTCACTTAAATATTTTTCTTCTTATCTTGGACTTACACTTAAAGAATCCTTAAAGTTACCTTAGCAACAATAAAACGTTGCTACCCTTGCTACTCTGCACCAGAAATACTAGTCGGTTATTATTATTGTTTCATTAATGTACACATTTAAATTACATATTGACATATGCCGTCTCAGCTGTTGATCTCCTCCTGACTGACTTCCACCCCGTCGTTCTTCCGGCTCCCTCCTGCTACCACCTCTTCTTCCAGAAACACTGGCTGCTTTCAGCAGTCTGGCTCCTTCCTGAATAACTGGATTGGCCAACAGTTTGGCTGTATCAAAAGTCATTGTTATATGCAAAGCTTTGAGTGAGGCTGTCAAATAAAGCTTTGAATGTCTGTGTTCATATTTTATGATGCAACAATTGGGGAAAATATGATTCTGTGTTATTGTGATTATATATTAATGTAATTTAAGGTGCTGTTATGCTGGACTGCCCCATTCATATAGGTGTGAGGTGGGAGGGAAAACATGTTTTTGACCACGGGGAAACAGTAGTTTTTGAAAGTCTAAACAACAGCAAATATGGATTTGAAGCTGAATATTTGTTAAAAAAAATGTGCTGTGAATTTTGGAAATGATTACTTTATCTTTTTAAAACAAATTCAGACAAAAACATTTTTTGAAGAACACTACCAACCTTCGCTCTGACTATATCTTCACCACAACATGGCTGAGTTTATGGCCATAATTTAAGACAATCAATGAATCCTGAGTGTTCTACCAGAAGAAGCAATTAATGACTGCTCTACAGTTTTAGGCCACAGGACCTTTTCATGTTACCCATCTGCTAAACACTGTGGTGAAGTTCCTGTCAAAATAAGGAGGATGAGATAGCAGCACACTTAAATGCTGCCAGATGGACCTCTTCAGCAGACTTGTTGATCTAATTTTCGTTTCAATTTCCATCTATACTTGATTTGCGGATCAAATTTACATTTTAGCGTGCAACACTCTTAAGTAAGTACCTCAGCAAAGGAGAAATTAAGCCTTAAGGAGAAAACTTGAGGTGTTTTGTGCAACCGGCCCCCAATTTTTAAGTTTCAACCCATTCTTTGTTCACAGGACGAGTGCAGTATTGGTCTCTGGCAAATGACTGATCCGTGTACATGAGGTTCACGAGATAAACGGATAGGTTGTCAGTAAAGGCCTTTTACAGATGTTCAGTCTTGAGAACATTTGTTCCTGTTGAACGTTAACATGTCAAGGATAAGCAGATAAGAAGACAGATAAGAACTTTAAGCTCTGAGACATGAGAAAGACAAATGAAAGCAGAAAAACTGCAGGAAAAACATAAAATCATCTCAAACTATGTTAATTCTCTATTTGTGTGTACCTCATAGGCGCTGGACAGCCTCAGTCTGTAGAAGACTGGTATGAAAACGTGAGCTGGGATGAGCAGGCCTAAGAAGTAGGAGCAGCCCAGGAACCAGTACTGAGTCCCAAAGGTGTACACCTCAGACGGAGCGCCCAGGATGGCCACGGCCGACTGGAAAGTGGCCAGCAAGGACAGAGACACGGGCAGGCAGCTCATGGAGCGATCAGCCATCAGGAACTCCTAGAACAAACAAAATGGCGGTGTCAGACATTTCTAAATTATGTGCTGAAGCTTGAACTTGACATTGTAGTCTTAAAGGGTGTAAAACGGACAGAGATGGAGAAAGGCGTACCTGTGTTGTGCGCTGGCGCCCACCGGAGAAGGCGTAGAAGAGGCCGATGCCAGCAGATGCCACCAACAGCAAAGCGAAAATGACGTAGTCCACTGGGGTGAAGTGCATTTGGACGACCTCCCCCATGATGACAGTGGTGCTGGGGGTGGGGGGTGGGAGAGCGAATGGCTGAAGGCTGTTGGACGCACGGCCTCTGGGGCTGATCACAACGCCAAAGAAAGCACCTCACCCATAGGCAGACTCGCTGACAGCAGGAGGAAGAACAACCAGTGAGCGAAAGCACAATAGTCACATCACATGATGCGTGATGTTGGCAGATTAACTCAAACACGTCATGCTACAACTTCACTGCTGCTTGATGCAAAAGAAAAACTCGCACAGATCTCATTTTCCATAACTAAACCAGTGTGTCCTATTAATTTGCAGTGCCCCTCCTCATTCAAACCTGAGGACAACAATGACCTCATAGCCCCTAACAAAATCGTTGCACTAATCTAATGAAAGAAAAAAAAAAACACACACACACACACACAAGTTTAATACATTACAATTAGGGCTGAAACAATTTATTTAGTTATTAGATTATTCTACAGGCTGTCAGTCAATTCAAATATTTAACCGCTATTAATTGCAGATTAATCACACACATTTTATCTGTTCAAAATGGACCTGAAAGGGAGATTTGTCAAGTATTTAATACTCTTATTAATATGGCAGTGGGCAACTATGCTGTATGTGTTGTTCAAATGTACCATATTTTTCGCACTATAAGGTGCACTTGAAATCGCCCAACTGTTTAACTCAGACGCTGATGATGAAGGATTTGATGGATTTGTGGAAGAGGAATGAACTGAAAAGTGAGTGTGTTGTTTTGAATTTCATGTGTCACAACTGAAAAATGTTGAGAGTTATTATATAAGTTATTGAGTTATTAAATGAACTGAATAAAGTTTGACTTATCTGACCGTTTTATTTTGCTTAATGCGCCTTATAATCTGGTGCACCTTATAGTGTGAAAAATACAGTATGTATACATCTATTATTATAAATCAATTAACAACACAAAGCAATGACAAATATTATCCAGAAACCCTCACAGGTTCTGCATTCAGCATAAAAAAAGCTCCAGTCATAACATGGCAAACTGCAGCCCAATAGGCAACAACGGCTGTCAGTGTGTCAGAGTGCTGACTTGACTATGACTTGATCCAGACTGACTGGGACTATCACGAAGTGGTCATGTCTGTAAAGGGGAGACTGGTGGGGACCCAGAGAACCCATTTACATTCACACATCTGGAGGTCAGAGGTCAAGGGACCCCTTTGAGTATGACCATCGACAAAATCTAGTGCAAGTTTGGAGGGTTATTTAACATTTAGTTAGTGCTATTGTGTTGGACGTTACAGGAACTGTGATAAATGCAAATGTGCCTGCCTCCACTGTTCTGATTGCATACACAAAGTCAACTTGATGATTGATGATGACTGATTTTATGCATATATTAATGATCTTTATACTGGCAGTTTTCCTAAAATTAGATTAAAAATTGCAAATATCACCTTACTTATAGTACTGCAATATGTTGAATTGTAACCCCTGTATCATGATACATATGTAATTGCCAGATAAACAAATCATAAACACCCAGCCATCTGTATGCTCAACTAAAGGACACGCTTTACCATCCCCATCGACGTCAACAACATAAGGACTGCGGGGTTGCATTTGTGTCTGAATTACAGCCTAACCTCATTATGACTAACTGTAATGTTTAAGTTAAGCAAAATGCAACAACTTGTCAGAGAAAAATACCAACAACAAACACATGTAGTGTAAACACATGTACCTAAATATGAGAGCAAAGGCTCTAAAGAAAAACCGTGAAGGACTTACTGTACCTACCGAGTCCAGGCAGCTGCTGGCTGGCCGACACTGAGGTCACTCAGAGCGAAGGCTCACCGGAGGGCAGGATCTTCATCATAACCTCCAATCACAATCACTGTGGAGGCAGAGGAGAAACTCACACATTAAAAAAAAGCAGGAGAAAAATGACCTGTCACAATATTGTTACAAATGATTCAACAACCTGCACAATGTTTTCCAAAAGCAGCGGCTTCTTTTCCGTTGGGTACGGATCATTTCAACCAAACAAAACTAAATCCCTTGTTGTATTTTCACAAGAGATACACAACGGTGTTCTTTTACAGTTTTCACTTCAGGGGACACAAGTTTTTAGCTCCTTGCTGTGCTCATCTGAAAATAACTCTCATATTCCAGTACACACTAGAGTCTAGTGTCTAGTGACTACTCCATCTAGTCTTTCACAGTGTGTTGTTGTGCTGCAGTCTCCTACAGAGGGGGAACCACTGAGCTTCAGTTCAATCACCCTCATAGACGACAGGGTCATGAGTGGATCAGAGAGAGTTAGCTGTGTGTATGCAGGCAGTGCAACACAGAAACACCTACGCAATATGAAAACATTTGGTTTAGGACACATGATTTGGTGGAAACAGGAGTGATTTGACCAGGGCACTGGGGTGGGGGTAACAAAAAGTTTTGTATCATGTCTCATATGAGATTACGTTGTGTGTTGTTGAAACACAATCAGTAATGTCCTGTACCGACAGGCCTGTCTGTGTGATACTCTGTGTCGGTTTGATCAAGCACTGGCTGAGACAACTGACCTCGTTAAATATGGCTTATTATCGCTAATCTGCCCGAGTATGACTGGTTGGGAACAGAAACAACCTCTGGAAGTGGTTCAACTCAAAAGCACCCATGGTCACGTAGCTATTTCAACAGAGTCTAACTCTTTAACTAACGTTAAAGCCAGTACACACAATGCGTCACCTCAGAGGGAAGTTTACTCATTATAACAATACATTTGTTGTCAGTGTTTTGTAGATGGTCTGCACTGCAGGTTAAGGCACGGTAAGAAAAATATTTATTTTATTTATTTATTATTAACAGTATTTAAATAAGTTGACTTGTGAAGTCACCTACAAATAAACTGTACACACAGTCTGCTACAGCTACGTTTACAGCTACAACACCACCTACAGACCCACAATCACCACCACCACACACTCACACACACACACGCGGTCTGTCGGAAACTGGCTGAAGTTACGCTACAGCGGGCACAAAGCCACTGGCAACGCTAGCAGCTGCTGATGTAGCACAAACACGCAGTGTTTGTCAAACAAACACTATCGTTAATCTGGGCAGATAGAGCATTGTTACGCTTGGCAGGCAAACAGCTGACAACCTGCTAAACTAAAGTAATGTGTCGTGGAGACTTTCACGGTAAAGAGGCTGCATGTCTGCGACACTACACTCAGGACCGTGGCTGCTACAGTAACTCTCCTGATGGCGAGCGGTTGACTCAGTCGTCTGCAGTTGGTGCATCACTACAAAAGACACAAATCTCGTCAGTTAACGGTTAATAATCAGTTAGCGATTATCGGTTAACATTTTTCCAAAATTAGCATCCCTAAAGTTAACATTTAGTGCAGTACTTGTTATTTATGGATGCCTGTGTATAATGTGCACCTTGTTCTGCTGTTTCACAGAAAGCTTTGCTCCTGCTGAGCGTTACAGGACTGGAGCCAGCAGCCCTTTGTTGCAAACCCCTGTTGTTAAGATGCCATTCCACAACGGGCAGCAACGTGAAAAGACCGTATTAAAACCTGTCAAGTTACCCTGTGATTAAAATGTTTCCAGTGTTTAAATCAAGAAGTCCACCGGCTTCACAGTGAAACCAGAGGCAGCTGCCATCTCTGGTCTTTAATGACTCAACTGGATTTGTTTTATTAAAAGTCTTGAATCTTACCCATGAAAACAGTACCAAAAATCCCAGTATGTCAAGCTGACAGTGATCTGAAAGAAGTGATTTTCATTTTATGAAATGTAACCATGAACTGTCCTGTTTCTCACAGTTAGACCTCAGAGTCATTCAGCCCAACAGAAGTGACCTTTACGGTTGTAATGGTAATGGTATAGGCTTACCAAGCCTACAGTCTCTTAAAGGAACAGTGTGTAGCATTTCAAGAAATGTATTAGCAGAAATAAAATATAATGCTCATAACTATGTTTTCATTAGTATATAATCACCTGCAGCTAAGAATCGTTGTGATTTCGTTATTTTAGGATGAGCCCTTCATACATTATCTACATAGGGAGTAGGGTATGTATCGCATTTTTTTTTTTTTTTTTTTTTTTTTACAGTTTTGAATGGATTTTTTAAATGCCAGAATCAATATATTTGCTTCATTTGAGTTTGCGCAGAGGTAGAAGGAAGTTAGCTCTTTCATTGTTGTAGTCTAAGTAACGTGATGCCATGTCCATATCCGTCAAAACAAACCACAGCGACCTGAAATGAGAGAGCAGAAAATGGTGGATGCGATCTGCACCCTCCCATTTTAAATCCAAAGTGGTAAACACTACACATACAGTAAAGTATGGGATCACTCTGGGTTTCACACACTGCAGGAGGAGCAGAGTTAGACATCACGGCTAAAGCTGCATGCTAACTCTCGGGAACATGGGTGACAGGAAACGTTATCACTTCACAGTAACATGCAGTCAAACCAGCTGTCTCTCAACTCTGTGGTCAAATCAGCAGACGCTACAACTGTAGAGCCCCCATATACTGACATTTATGTTAATTACATTCAAACAGCCCTGATGGAGCTGACGGAGAGCTAGAGACCACCTTGGAGAAGTTAGAGGAAGCAGACTACTATATGGGGACTACATCCGGTTTTCAAAATTAGATGTTAACAAAGGGAACTGTATATACAAATAAAATTGATTGAATTTTATTCACCAGAAATCTGAAACATTACATGTCCCTTATAAATAAAATTAAAAAAAAAAACACTAACTTGTGAGGGACATGCCTTTATTTGATTTTTGGGTTGTGGGAAAAAATTTAATAATGAACATAACTGATAAAATACATTTTTTACTGTATTCATTTAAATATTTTCTAAAGTAAAAGAAGAAGAAATTTAGGATTTAACATAAGACAACACTTGTAGAAAGGCAATACATATCAAATCAGCACCAATATTTCCATACTACATGATAAGGTCTATAACAGTCAGTAGACATTGTGTCAAGCAAAAAAAACAAAACAAAGTATTTACAAATGATATGGGCCTCAGGCCCTGACTCACTTACTGTTGCCATGAACAGGATACTGAGCCTAACACGTAACCCCACAGGCTACTCCAGTGCCTTGACACTACTTAGAAATGTTCAATACAAAGAAACATCGCTCACAGCAACTAATTTGCTTCTGCACCAGTTGGCTGAGGCCTATTTCACTATAACTGTGCCTTTCCACCACACGACGCAACACGAGCATCACTCATCCCACATTATCACAAAGCCCCAGTCCTAGCGTCTAATCAATGTTTAGGCTTCTTCGTCTGTAGCAGGTGAAGGTTCAACCCTTTTACTGATGTGTGTGTGTGTGTGTGTGTGTGTGTGTGTGTGTGTAGGTGGTGGTGTCACGAGCATCGCAACTCACACAAGGTCAGGGAGACTGTGGTTGCCTGGCAACACAGGGACAATGATTGTACATTACATTTAGTAGTGGGAGCTGATCTGACGGCAGCAGTGCTTTCACCCCAACACCCCCAGTCTTGTGTGTAAATGGTGGAAAGCAGGAGACCTGCCGTTTGATGGTGAGAGACGACGTCTGCAGCTGCACAGACGGCTGAATGACGCCAGCGCTCTAGAATATCCCATCAAGGTAGTTCAAAGCAAACCGCATATTTGCATTCCCCTCATCAGACAGCCAGCACAAACTCTGCATTTAATGTACTCGCAGCGTGTGAGCGCTCAAATTGAATATTAACAGGGATTAAAGGGGCGAACCAGAGAAATACTACTGGATGTCTTCTTATTGTCCTTGACAGGAACCATAAGTCTACAGCCATGGTAGCATATCAGAGCTTTGGGCTACGTGCTAATGTCAGCATGCTAATATGCTCAATATCGAGTGCTACAGGGATGATGTATTTTTGTAGGCCAACCAGAAAGTTAGCATCGTCGTGGTTCCCTCGACAAAAAGCCAATGGGATTGTTCCTTATTGTAGAAAATAAACTGAGGCAAACAAACGCTTGTGAGTAAAAAGCTAATGTATAAACCAACAACACTATAGTCGCATGAACGTGAGTTTACACAACAAGGCTGTAAACGCGGACATGTTGGCGCGATGACGTCTAGGAGTCTCATTTAGTCGCTTGTTAGCAACCGCCTTTTTTAATTATTATTTTGTAAAAACATAAATGAATAACTAGAAAATTTCTTGCAGAAATTTCGAGAGTGACACGGGGGCTACTGCCGGGACGAGTACCTGACGTGCGCACCGATGAAACAGGGTCTCTCTGCTGAGTAATAAGACACCTCCCACGAGACTCTACAACAAACGGTTCTGGAGTTATGAAAGGGGGCGTGGCCAATGTGTAGCGGTGGGCTCTGAGTCTATGTCGTCAGATAAATGACCTCAGGCCTGGTCCGCCATCACGGATGAGAAATTTGGAGCAGATCCGATAAAGTACGCTAAAGTTACAACAACTTCCTGTTACGTAGCGAATCACGCCAAATGGCCGCCATGCTACAGCAACGCCATTCAGCAAAAACTCAGTCTTCACAATAGAGCTATTTCACAGCAGCCATATTGACTAGGATTTGAAGGCAAGTCTCTGTCTCCAATCTCACACTATGCAATCAAGAAAACCTCCAATCACAGGTGAGAAACTGGCATGTGTGATCTGATTGGCTGATAAGATAAGATAAAAAAGATATTCTTTTATTTGTCCCACACTGAGAAATGTACATGTTACAGCAGCAAAGTGATAGTGCAATAACAAAAGCATAGATTTTAATGTGATGTGAACCACCTGTTAGTAATCAGCCACTTCTGGGCAGTTGCTGGGCAGAAAACAGAATGATTCAGCCAAATCTCCATATATGGAGATGTCCCCCTTGTGTGTGTGTGTGTGTGTGCGCGCGCCTATGTCTGTCTCTTGTGTGTCTGTGTGTGTTAGGGAGCCTGGCCAGGTGCGGAGCGCCCCAGCGTTGCTAGGGCAACCTCTAACTCCTCACAGCTGCGGTTAGAGGAGACAGGATTGCACTGAAAAAGCCTGAAGCAGTTGTTCCAAACAACTGCCAATAAATCAAAAACCGTAACTCCTACAGCATAAATAAAGCATTTTACGAGCCACAAGACTCTGACGAACAAGCCAGTGTGGTTTTTGTGTCTGTAGTGTCAAAAATGTGGCCACCATCGCAGTTTTAGAAACTGCTCACTTTTGCTCTTCTCCAAAAAAGGCAGCCGAAATTAGAATGGAGTCTAATGGGGAGTTTTGCTGGAGTTCCGGTCACTTCCAGGCATTTTTAGCCAAAAGTATAAGTCTGACAGACTCCAGGGTGCCATGTCTACGACCACAACGAGTATACCTACCAGAAGATGTAAAAATCATGTCTGTGGAGGAAAATTGTGGAAATGGCAGCGAGTTAGAAATTTTTTTCAGTCAGGAGTTGAGGCTCGTCTCCCCTCTACATGATGTCACACACTCTGAGAAAATGCCAAAAATGCAAAACCCCATTTTTTACATCAAATATTTCAAAAAGTAGAAAAGATAAAAAAATAAAATTTACTGAAATATTCTCCCAAAAATTACACCAACTGGATGCTAAAATTGACTCTGTAAGTTAAAGTATGACTGAGTTAAAAATACTTAAAACACCAGAAAGTGTTTTTTATTCAAACCCATTCATTTTCAATGCAAATTTTTCGCAGTTTTTTCAAACTCGCATAAATGTACGACTAATTCTGTTAAATACACACCATTCCCGCCACCGAATTTTTATATATAATTTGTCTGTCCTCTCAAAACTGTAGGAGGAGAGCGAATCGAAAAAAAGGCGGAAGATGAAACAGATGATGAAAAATAATAAAAACGCGCAGAATAACAAA
>CAMQGK010000091.1:600000-1077500 GCA_947000775.1 Pterois miles | reverse complement strand
TTGATCTTGAGGGTCACCTATGTGGGCAGCCCAACCTCTCGTCCATATGCTCATTTGCAAACTTTTTAAAATATAGTGTAAAGTAATGTGTACATGAAACAACTGCATTTGAAATACTGCCATATTATAATTGAATCCCACAGCTGTCGGACGTGAAGAAAAGTGGTGTTTGGTCCTATAAAGTACATTTATTACTTAATTAATTAATTGTATTAAATTACATTATTTAGTAATTCTTTTATGTCAAGATTGGTAATAACACTGTGCATATATTTATATTTATATATGTAACAATATTATATAAAGAATATTTCATAAATATTCACTCCATATGTTTTGCCATTATTTGACACTGCCTCAAAGCGCTTTATGCTTTCAGCCCCCATTTCCCAAAACCCTTCTGAAAAGTGCGACCTTTCCGATTTTCAGGAAGGCAGCACAATTCGTGCTTTTGCAGTGTCTGAAAAAAAAGTAATTACATTGATTTGCGGACACAAGTTTTTTTCCATTGAGACCAACAAGGAACGAAATTAAATAATAATTAATAATAATGAAATTGAAGGTGCAACATGCGCATTAGACGTTGTTCTGTCTGACATCTACAGATCATGGATGAATCTACAGATCAGGACCCGGTTCGACGTTTCGTGACGCCGGTGTGCAGCCACTGCTGAGCCGGGAGCACGGAAAATCGTCATGGTGGTAATTAATCACCATGGTGATGGCCACCGATTGATCTGATAGATCTGATGACATCATATCCCACTCACCCCGCGTGACACCAACACACGGCTGTCTGTTTCTTACCTGTTCTCAATGTCCAAAGCGAGGATTATCCTCCACCGCGTCCCCCCGGCAGGTGACACGCATTCACACGGAGTTTAGGGACCACATCATCGGTGACATTCATGAAGAGTCCCCGGCGCCATCCTCCATCGTCCCAGTGCGCATCGGTGGAAGCGCAGCTGCATAGGTTGCTCCCCTCCAACCCTCCTCCGGCTGGTGACTCATGTGTCTCATTGAATTAATAGTGACAACAGTGTAACACCACAGGGGGGAGGAGGCTGTGAACGCATCACCATCTACTGACTGGTTTAATATATATTCATAAAATTTAGAGGAACCATGATCCAGAGTTACTTTACTGTCAGAATACATTTTAGTCTGTGTAACCACTTAAAGCTGCATTTAAAAAAAAAAAAAAAATAATTCCCTCTGTGTCCTCCTGTGCTCCTGAAGGCATCTGCAAGATTTGGAAAACAACCAATCAGAGCGGAGCTGGAGCCTGCTCTCTCTGAGCAGCTGTCAATCACTCACAAACTCTGATCAAATATCAAACCAGGCAGCGCTGCTCAATTATGAATCAATATTCTGTTACTGTAGTGCCTATTTCTCTCCTCAAATGTTTTACTGTAAAATGAGGAAGTTAGCAAGCTGGCAGCCATGTTGGGATCAGTTGAGGAAACACCAAGCACCGCCCACCAGCCGGAGAAACTTTCTCATTTTACAGCTAAACAGTAACTACAAGATGTTTCTGACAACATTTGAGGAGAGAAATAGTCATTACAGTAACAAAATATTGATTCATATTTAATCAGCGCTGCCTAGTTTGACCGTTTAGTTGGAGTTCGCAAGTATCTGACAACCGCTGTCACTGAATGAACAGCCAATAGGAACGTTCTCTCTGTTAAATCACCTGGTTAGCCAAAGTGTCCTGTCCCCAGTAAGATTTTTTTAAACCTGAAAACAGAGCCACGAGGTGCAGAAGTCCAGTTTTCTGTCAGGACACTTGAATTACAACATGCCGAAAGGTTTATGTGGAATTTTTGCTCAGCGATGCCAAAAATATTCTGCCTACTGCAGGTTAAAGGTTACAGGTAGGGATGGGCAATACCAGACCTTTAGTTTGATATTGATACCTTTTGTTCCAATTTTACCAATAATCATTTCTTGAATTCATGTGATTTAAAAAAAAAATAGAACAATATTTTATATAACTTTTACATTTTGTTTATAATTTATTCCTGTATTTGTATACACTATTTTATGTCTTAGATTCTCATTTTGCTTTCATTCGTGTGATTTTCCTTTTTTCATAGCCTGCATATTTAATGAGCGTTGTTGGATTCACTGCATTTGTGCACTTGATTGTAAAGAACTTGACACTCGTACGAACCAAGTGTCAGCACCTTCTGTAATTTCTACATCTCCATTTGTGTCAAACATCTTAAGTTATTATGACAAAAGTACTGAAAATGTTTTGTTTTTTTTTTATTGTAAAAACAAAATGTATTAACAGTGAAACATAAATCAACATTAAACAGATTTTAACTACCAACTGTAGTTTTGTTGTAGATGGGCTTGTGTCTCCTGCATGCAGGATCTGTTGCATTCCTCTGACAACAGGAATAATATTATGTGTAGCAACTAAGCAACGCAGACTGTATGTAAAGATGGACGACATGACAGTTCCCCAAAAGTGAAGCCAAAACATCTGGATCTCCCCCTGGTGGCTGGCAGCAGTATCTGCCTCCTCCATGTTAGTGGATGGGACATGGGCCAAACTAAAAAGTCAAATACATTTTTCCCAAAGATGTTTTCTGTCAATTTAGGTTGTTCTCATCACACTGATGTTTATTCAATTGTTTTTTAGTTGTAAAGTTAGGTTTTAATTAATTATTTGATGCTACAAAAGGGGGTGAAATGTCATGACTGGCAGCTGTGTTGTTTCGCTGTTGAGGTGCAGCCATACTCGGCTTGCAAGTGGCTCCACCCTCCGATCATGACTGCACAGACTGACTGCAAATTGCCTCAAAAACTCAAGATGGCAGCTCCCATATCTGGGATATTCTGGCTTCACTTCTGTACACTGGGAGGAAGCGGAGACGCGTCATCCGTATTTATATACAGTCTATGCTAAGCACCTTCAAACAGACCATAATTTACATTTCACAAATTATCAGAAATATTACATTTTCTCCAGCTTCCATCAGTCCGTAGTCAGGGACACTTAATGACTTTAGGTCCTTGTAAAGTCTCCCAGTGTGGAACCAGAAGGATGGGTGTACAGATTAATGGATATTAAATAGGACTCTGGGTTTCTCTGACAAGGAAACAAAAAAGTTTTGTTTTGTTGTTGGTGTTTTCTCCTGAAGAAACACAGCGTCCTTACAGATGCCGCCATCTTGCACGCGTCCCTCTTCAGTTCAGTTGTCTGATGATAGAGTTAATGTCTGTACTGCGGAACCCAGGGTTCCCAAGGTCCTTCAGGAGCCCAGCCTTGTCCCTGGCAGCGTGGCGAGCCACTGACAGTCTGAAGGGCAACAGGAAGTTGTTGGCGGCCCGGAAGTTCCTACCGACCGAGTAGATCTCGTGAATCAGGTCCTCCAAACAGATGATGCCGTGTTTACCTGAGAAACAAGGAAGAGGAGGTGACTGATGGGAAAGAGTGTCGGTGTCAAATCATTCTATGAAAATACACAAGCATCACTATAATGGTGTGTTCACACCAAATGCGGAGCACTCTTTTTGCTTGGCGTGATAACGTGCAAAATCAATTTGAAGACGCAAACAGGTAAGAATTTGCACTCTCGAGCAAGAGATTTGTGGTACTGCAAAGGCCTGTCAACACTGAGAGTCTCCTCCTGTTGTTACTTCTGCCAGTTTAATCAGAAATTGAAGACAAAACATTGTATGTCTGTGGTCACCCAGAGCTACAATAATACGTCATAGCTGTACAGAGACCGGACCAAACTGTGTATAAATGTATGTATATGAACCAAAGACTGTCTATGGCAGAAACAACATTGCTGCCGTATTTATGTCTAGATGACGTTGAGTGTTGGAGCAGCTACAATGTTAGCATAGCCTAGCCCAGATCAATCCGAGCTCATTCATAATACGATCATTTTAAAAGCAGTTTGCTTGTCGCCTCACAGACAGACCTGACAAAGCATGACCTTTTTTTTTTTAACCAATGAACATCATTACGCAGTTATTTCGGCATACTTTTAATCCGCTTACTGCAATTCAAGTACTGCAAACTGTGTATTTTGTGTTCATGCCACTGCAGTAATTAATAAATTAATTAACTTTGCCAACGTGCGACTTGCTAGAAATGTGTGCTCCCGGATGATGAACCCAAACAGGACGGCGTTTGGTTTTATCTAGCATTTCCACAGTATGAGGTTATTTCAGCCATGAGTGATGAGATATTATATATAGTATTATTTATACAACTCAGTGGGTTTGACCCCTGAAGTCAAAGGTGAGAGAGACCTTCAAACTATCTTTTGGAAATGGAGATTCTTGCACAATGCAACGTTCTTTTACACTGTTTTCCAATCTAATCTCATCTCTCGCTCTGTCTCAAACAAGCACACAACACTCAGTCTGTCTCTGTCCTTCCTGTCTCACACTTTAGTCCTGATCATTGTGCTACTATAATGCATAAATTTGGTGGTTTGCGGGTCGAGTTCATGTATTTGAGTAACATATTTTTACATGTTGGGTGGGCGACTGGCTCTCATAACGGACCAATGGGAACGACTGAGCGGTGCATCACAAATGAGCACAGTCAGTCTGCAAAGCTGCATTCATGACCTATGATGACTAAAATGTGACTAATAAGCATTTCTGCTTGAAGATTAAAACGAAAACTATAATAGCTGCCAGAATTAAAGCTGGTTAAGGTTAACCCAGCGCCATCCTCCATTAACTTGACTGACACTACAGCCTGACATGCCATGTGCCTGCTGTCATTCTGTGGTGGCTGAATCAGTCTGTGGAGGACACTCACCCATGTGCTGCTCTATGAAGGTGTTGTCTGTGAGAGGAACTCTCCTCCTGTCGATCTTGGTCTGTCCTCTCTTCAGAATGAGCTCACGAACCGACTTCAAGTTGGGGAATCTGTAGGAAAATTATTACCATGTCTTTATTATACGCAAAAAAACAGACAACAACAAATCTTTTGGCAGTCATCCGTTACTCACCCCCAGGCCACATAAGGCTCCACCATCCTCATCATGGATACCGAGGTCTTGTTAATTCTGACGAAGGCTCCGCTGAAGATCTTCCTCAGCCTCAACATCTGGATCACCTTCATCACTTTGGGACTGACACCTTTAATCCTAACAGAAGATGATCATCCATGTTGACCAAACTGAAATACTGTTTCATTATGTTTTAACAATACAGAGACACACAAACACCACTGTGTTTTCATTCACTGGAACGCACAAGAACTGAAGTGAGGTGACATCAGTGAGAGTGAGCATGTCACTGTTGTAATACAGTGAGCACTTCCCACCTCAGATTGATTTGACCTTGACAGGTTTTTAGACATTCATTAGGAAGATCTTCTATTCTTTGCTCAGGTAAGTTAAAAACAAGCTGAATTTAAATAAGAAATGAAACGTTCGACCAAGTTCAGCTGGTTTACTAAATGGATTTCCACTCTTATGAACAAGTGTATAACAAACATGACAAAGACAAAAAAGAAGAACCTGCTTCATGTTTCGTGGCAAGAGCGCCGCCATGTTGCAGTACTCTAATGTACGACAGAAAACACCAAAAGAGGTGACACTACTGTATTGCTCCTGGATGTCAAGATGAGTTATAGAATGTTAAATACCAGGACAAAACAGTTTGTTTCATAAACTGATGTTGAAACAGAGATCAGTAACGTTACTGCAGCACCGGCTACAGTGACAAGTAGCTTCTGCGAACTACCGACTCAACATTAGCATACCAAAACTACTGTCACAAACAGGTGATAATAATAAATAATAAGTCATGTAATAATGATATCTGGTGGTAAGCAGATGGGGGAGATTCAAGGCTGATAAGGCTCATGTCATCTTGGCTATTCCTATAAGGTGAACATTTTACTGATAGAGATATCACCATGGCAACTTCTTGTAGTGCTTCATACAATAAAATATATAAAGGCTGTAATCTGTGTGTGCTAAAGAAAGTCACATATCCTTTCATTTGTGTCACATTTTGCCACTCTGTGAAGTGATTTAGTAATAGTGACTACAGCCTATACGTTGTCATGCACACTGTTCTGCTCATCTGACAAAGATCATAAAATACAGCTGTGGTACAGTATAATAAAACGATAGCTGATGCAGCTGTGCTACACGTCATATTTAACTGATGTTTCTTTAAAATGACAGATCTGAGGCAACAAGGTCTCATTTATTAAATGCCTGTTGCCTCGACTCCTCTGTCCTTGTGTCTCTTCCTCACCTCCTCTGATCGCATCTCCTGTGAGAGGGACGAGGACGCGAGGAGAGGAGTCAAGGAAAGGAATTAAAGATGGACAAAGTGGAAGATGGGAAAGACGTTATGTCTGAGTCAAAGTACTCACTCTCTGATGCGGACAGCGAAGGCTAACTTGTTCTTAGCAGGAGGCAGGGGGGCAGGAGGCCGGTACTTAGATCTCTGGATGCGAGTTTCATCACGATGTTTTATGTGGCTGTCTTTCAAGAAGTCTTCCAAACGCTTGAACTTCAGTGGTTTACCTTTTGATACCTGGGATAATGTAAAAATACACATCTAAATGTACAGCAGTAGTATGTATGTGCATGTGTATGTGCATATTTAACACCTGTATGTAATTTCTTAACATGATGCTCAATAAACGCTATCTCTTACCTTCCTCTTCTCAAGCAATGCAAGCTTGGCCTGAGTGGCTTTAATGGCCTGGTATGTCTTCCTCTTCTTCAGGAGATACTCAGGAACTAACTTGATCACCTTCTTAGATCTGACAACAGGAGCAAACAGAGTCAGTGAGAAAGGCAGCTTCGGAGAAACAATAGCGATATGAAGTAATCAGTCAGTAGCTACTAGCTACTGCTCTTCAAGTTCATGCTGCAGCGGTGTCTCAGTCCAGACTAGCTCCATGTAGCTTCAGCTTCCGTCAACATGTCATATAAACAGAACACATAGCTGTCATTTCATTAACACACACATAATCTCAAATATTGATTAAATACTACGTGAGCTCCGCTGTGGCTACCTCTCCGGAGGGTACACACGGACCCATGTGAAAACAAGCTCCCTATAAACTGCCTTTACTAACCACCATCCCCATAACTATGAGTCTCGACAGACTTGGCGAAACATCAATTTCTTACAAAGACTCGGAACAATCTAACAGCACGTAAATAAAGACCGGATGGACTTAGATGTGATATAAAACACAACTACATACTCTGCTTCGGCCATGGTGAAATCGGTAGAATTTGCCGTCGCTCGGAGATGACGTCACAGCACATATGCTTGATTTCCGGCTTTATGGGCTTACGCTGCCATCTACCGGTCAGTAGGTGTGTATATATATATATATATATATATATATATATATATATATATATATATATATATATATATATATATATATATATATATATATATATATATATATATATATATATATATAAACACAAAATGGGTTGAGGCAGGGCTGGGATGTGACATTTGGACCATATTATTGTCTCAGAAAGAAGTGTCAGTGCTGCTAAGACATCATGATCCAGAAAATATGAATAATCATGAGCTAATCTTATTTGTCTGTGATGTCTCCTGCTGCAACATTTCTTCTTCATGTCCTCAACAGGTCACTTATAGTCACAGGGACTTACACTTCAATTCGCTGAACAGAAATATGTGCAACAGACAGGAAAATTAGTCAGCCTGCACACAGTACACACTCAGTACACACACACAACACATAGTACACACAAAAGGAGAAACAACATAAATTTGCTGCACAGAGCCGGACATAATTTGTTTTTTGAATTAATAAAGCTAAATTAACAAAGGTCCGCAAAGGTCTCATTGCGCAGCAAAATAGTCACTTTAATCAAACATTAAAGAAACGCTGCGTTGCCACTGCTGCTACTGAATTTTAGCAAAACATTCAAGTAAAGGTCTGTGAATTTGTTGAGAGAGAGAGGGGGGAAATGAATTTTTTTTAATATATACCAGACATGTATTGAACATATTTGCAGATTCTGAGAGTTATAGATTTGTTAGAATAGAACATAATTGATGAACTATTATATTGGCACAGTGGCATTGCATTTCTGTTGAATATAAAAGGTTATGAACCAAAAAAGTTACATAAATATGACGACTGGTTAGGTTTAGGTAACAAAAGTACTTGGTTAAGGGTAGAAAAAAGATCATGGTTTGTCTTCAAATAATTACATAACAAGGTAATTTAACAACGTAACTGCCCTTAGCCTTTCTTAAGTAATGTTGACTTTTGGTTTCAGAACGGCAGTCTCCTGGGGGAAAGTCCCGTGTTTCTTTGACCCATCCATCACACCTCCCTTTGTAGACCTTCCTGCTTTTTATACTCATTATTACACCCAGTAATGTTCAATAATGGCCACATTCAACAAACATACATTTCTACTCATAGATCCCCCAAAATCTTCTTTTAAAAGTAAATAGTGTAAAGTTAATAGTAAATAGTGTTAACACAAACAGATTTGGTTAGTGCAACTCCTCTCTAGACCAATCAACAAACGCTACTGTTGGCAGGTCAAGAAGGCAAAACTGAAGTTTAAGTTTAGTTTATTTAAAAGGGGACAGTGCAATTTCATAAAACACACGATTCTACATGGTTTAAAAAAGCCAGAGTTAGCCAGAAGGCTAGTTTTCATCTGTAGTCCCCTGGCCAAGATGTAAAAAGGCAATAAAATACATCTACAATAATTAAAAAACTGGACAAACAATGGAATACATGTGTAAACACTTGCTATACAATTAAGAAGACTACGACATCACAGCATACCACAACATAACGTTACTTAACTCAGCATCTAAGCACAAAACGAGTAAGAAAAAGCCGATGTTTTACATTTGACAGTGAAGATGAGTCAGGAGGCAGAAGGAGGCCGGCTCAGCGTTCAGCTCATATAGGTGTGTATAGGACAGCGTGACAGGCGCTGCAGGCAGACAGCTTAGACAGGATGCAGAAAGGCCTTCCCTGCAGGTACAGAGCACTGAGCACAGCTGCACACACTCACCAGCATACACACTGTCTCACCTCACTCACACACACATGCATACGCAGCAGATGACACAATCAGCCTGCCTGTCGCTGGCACATTTTTGAAGGCTAGATATCCGAAGTGTCAGCACGGTGGATTGCACTGAATAATTTCACAGGGATGATTCACGCTATAATGAGGTGTTTGATAGACACATTCCTTACATAAGATGCAGAAACACCTTGAGTGTGACCTGATTTCCATGTTTTTGATGCAGGGATCTGAGTTAACAGCTATGTAAGCAGGAAGCAGCCACATGGCAACTCCCTAACCTTATTCATAATAATAGTAATAATGATGTGATTTTTTTATATTATATGTTTTAATACAGGAGGTTAGATTGACTGTAACAGCAAATTATCAGCATCTACAGTACATACACCTGCAATACTGGACATGGATCATTTTACAAACATCAGTTCATAAACTCTTATTTGCCCCTCCAGTCTTTAAAATAGCCCCTCCACATGGGTAAAACAACCCAAAAACAACTAAACTGAAAAATAGAAAAGTGAAAAAATAAAATAAAATAAATAATTTATTTATAATATTATGTAATGTTATATAACAATGCATTACAAATAGGCCTGTCAATAAATTAAATATAAAATATTAATCATATAATAAATAAACATTAATAATAGTAATACATATAAAACCTAAAATATAAAAAAGAATATTTAATCATTAGTACTCGCATGATGTCCATTGTTAATCACATTTAATTGCAAATTAATCACATTTTTTTTAGTTTAATACTCTTATCAACATGTATATATGAATAAATATGCTGCTATATGCAAATGTATGTATTTATTATTGGAAATTAATTACCAACACAAAACAATGACAGCTATTGTCCAGAAACCCTCACAGATACTGCATTTAGCATACAAGAGAGTGGACAAATATGCAGCTTTATGCAAATGTATGTACTATATATATTTAGTTACAAAAAATATATATAAATTAACACAAAAGAATGACAACTATTGTCCATAAATATTCATAGAAACTACATTAACAATAAAAATATGCTCCGATCATAACATGGCAAACTGCAGCCCAACAGGCAACAACAGCTGTCAGTGTGTCAGAGTGCTGACTTGACTAGGACTTGATCCAGACTGACTGGGACTATCATAAAGTGGGCATGTCTGTAAAGGGGAGACTGGTGGGGACCCAGAGAACCCATTTACATTCACACATCTGGAGGTCAGAGGTCAAGGGACCCCTTTGAAGATGACCATGGCAGCTTTTCCTCAGCAAAATTTAGCAGAGGTTTGGAGCTTTATGTAACCTCCTTCAGGACAAGCTAGTATGATGTTTGGCACCAATGGACTCCTAAAGTTTCTAGTTTCATATGAAACCAGTATCTTCACACTAGCTTTAAAACTGATCAATGTAGACCACCAGTTGTTCATAGTACTTAAGGTGCTAAATATGGGACTGGGGGCATTTCTACTGCCTCTCAATAGAGGGAAATAGAGAAGTACTGCACACCACCTGTCAGTAGGTGATGCTAGAGAGCCATGCAGAGCACAGTGCCTCCCATTACTATGGTGATAATGTGTGTTCATTACAGTGTAGTTGGCCCTGCAAGCTCAGTGTTCCTATAGTTAATCTGGGAGGAGACAGAGCAACTAGAGTTAGCCATTAGCCGGGAGGCAACAATCAAAATCTCTCTTTAAATAGACAATGGTTGATTTGACTCGACCGCTGCAGCCTACATGGATAATAGGTGCATGGGCTGGCAACGCTCGCCTGAGCATCATTGCAGTCAACATCTGTCTGATAGAAACCCGCCCAGAAGGCCTGTTGTTAGCACCCAAAGTATCTCATCACAGAAGCTCTTTAAACAGCAGGCTCGAGACCTTGAAGGCTTTCAGTCCTAGCTGGAGTTTTAACAGATAATACTGTTGCCATGCTTTGTTCCCATATTTTACAACTAACAGTTGACTTCATTTATTTTGCACAGCACAGTCATGATACTGACATTAAACCACCGCAATGGAACTTTTTTCAGACTTTTTCAAATGAAATTCCTCAGATCAATATTTTATATTAAAGCTAGGGTTGGTAATTTATTTTAGACATCTTTTTATTATATTTGTTGAAATTCACATACAGTACTCTACAAATAATATACAGTAAATGCAGCATTTAGCATGCAATAAGTACCCCTTTCTTGATTTCCAAGTCCTTTGTATGCCATGTAACCTGTACTGACTGCAATGTAAACATATCTGACTTATTTATGCTTTGGTAAGAGTTAGTGACGTAGTACAAAAAGTGAGAAAAAACACCAATGGTTTTGGGTGGGGAGGTGTATGGGTCCAACAAACACCAGACTTTTAACCCAGAGACCAGATGTGGCCCGGGAATGGGAAGTTTGGGGTCCCCTGCTGCAGCTGGTCATGCTTTAAAAAAATAGATAAAATTAAAAAATGCTGGTGGATGCCAGAAGGTCTTATTTTTTAGGTTAGGTTACAGCCTGTTCACACATTAGCAATAAAAATTACAGGCAGGCAGTTAACAGGTTCAAGGCTTTTTCACTCAACAGAACAAAGCAGCTGAATTGCCGAAATCAAAGCCGTGAGAAGCAACGATCGGGTTTTGGGCTTCACAAAGCAGAGCAAAGTCATTTCAACTGGTTTAACTTTGTATTAGGAGGAGTGAGACCAAGCACACCCTTGTTCAGCATTACAATGTGTGCAGCCTTTCAGTACTTGTACACTCAGTCCTGGCAGACACATTTCATGGCAATTTGGGGATGTTTCAACAGCTTAATTAAAAATATCCATCAAGTTTGGTGCTGTTGGGACAAACTAATTTGCATCACGCCCATGCAGATGTTCGGAACAGGTGGCTCCCCCTCTGGAGTAATTTCTAAATAGTTTTACATACGTGGTTCAAAATCGTTATAAAACATATATTGTGAGTTTGGAATTGATTGGACAAAAAAAATCAGAAGTTTATTTTGTTTATTTTGTAGCGCCCCCTAGTGATCGATTTGAATGGAACTTGCAGGGTATATTTCAGGACCAATTCTGCAAGTTCTGAGATGACTGGCCCAATGGTTGTTGAGTTAGGTCTATTGATGAGCTTCAAAGGTCATTGGTTAATATTTTCAAAATGCAATGAGATAAGCTTTTGATAAATTTCAACAAGCTTGATCCAATAATGAGCCACATATAGCTTGGTAGCAATCAGAAGTACAGTTTAGGAGGAAATGTAAAAAATGTGCTCTTCAGAACATTCAAAATGGCAGAAAATTTAGTCACAAAAATCCATCGACTCTTGAGGCTTTTTTGTAGAGCTCATTAGCACCATCATCTAGCCATATAAGATCATATTTTATGTGAGGCATTTTGAAACCATTTCCAATATTATGGTACCAAGTTTCATGTCTCTGGTTTGTTTCAGCTCACAGCAAATTGAGCAAAGGCATAATATAGCATAAAATGCTAAATAGGCCACGCTCACATGACACTTCACATCTTGGTTAATACGTGCCCCAAGAGCATGTACACCAAATCTGATGAAATTTTATCCACCAGATTTTGAGGTACAAGTTTTTGTTATTTGTTATTGTTTTTGCTATGCCCCAACCTTTGCAAAGTTGGTTGGTTAATATCTTTAAAAAGCAATGAGATATCATTTTTTTAACATGATGAGATGTCAAAAATGTGTTTTTCAAAAAAATCAACATGGCGGACAATCTAGTGGGCAGACTTTAGTGGTTCAGAGGCTTTTTTGTTGTGTGTCAGGGTGTGAGGGACGTTTCCTTTCGAAAAACGTGTGTTTGGGCGCCAATTACAGCGCTATGATGTGGCTGATTGAGGTCATATTTCTTGGAAAGCACTTGCACATCATTTTTAATTATTTTGCCAAGTTTCATGTTTCTAGCTCATTCCAGCTCAGTGTGAGCTGCGGCATAAAACAAGAAATAATAAAACACTGCAAAATGCCCTTCGGGATGTAACAAACATTTATATGTTTAAAAACTTGCATACAGTCCCTTTAAGACATAGAAATGATTTTCCTTCATGGTGGTGTCCTCTAACTCTTCTTTGTCACCCCATACTGGTCTTCCTGTGTCATCCGATATTCATTGCAGTGGGAGGCAGCAGAGTAAGTGGCCATCGAGCTGCACAAAAAAGTACACCCTGGAAGTCATTTTTCTCTTTGATGGATTTGTCACCTGCTTTCAGCGCAACAATAAAGCAATTACAGCATTTTCACCATCTTTTTTTATCATTCTGTTGAGTTAAAATCTCATAAACTCATTGCTGACATTATATTTTTTGACCTTAGAAGTCGTTAAGGCTGATACGAATAAGACGTTATCCTCAGAATATCTCCTTTGGGTGCCCTCATAGTCCTTCCCAGTGCAATGATTATCTTTGGAGCAGTTCCAGAGTATATACAGTATGTATATCTGACACTGCAGGTTTCTCTAGAGGAGTGTCAGTCATGCTCACTGGTACGGTCTGTCTTGTCATAAACACTCCTGAATTCACAAACTGTCCCCCATTGATGTTGAGGAGTTTGCTCAAGTGCACCAGCAGGCAATTACTTACTGTCGCCATTTGCAGTCTATATTGACCCTTCCCGCGTAAACTCTCTTTCCTTTTCATCAATAAGCACTCGGTGCATCCATCCCTCTTACAGCAGCCGTTTATTGACAGTCGAGCTTCTGGGAGACACTGCAGATGACGGGCTCCTCCATAAAAATGCCATCTGATCACTGGAAGCTTTGATCTGATGGCACTGGGCCATTGTTAGCAAATGCTTCCATTGGATGCTTGCCATACAAAATGAATGACCATCTGCTGTGGGTAGAGTGGCTGTAAACAGCTTCAGATGGCTGTGCGGAGAGGGATGGAGACATTTATCAGCCAGTCATCATCAGCTCGGTCTCTCTCTCTCTCTCTCTCTCTCTCTCTCTTTTTAATTGTTTTTCTCTCTCTATCTGTCACTCTCCTCCTTCCCCTGTTCTCTTTTACAACTTTGTAGTTTTCTAGCAGCACATTTACCATCTATATTGGTTGACAAGCAGTTATAATGAAATAACTGTATAGTATGCATCATGCTAAATAGTGCCAGAGTTCATTATTCATCAGGACTTAAAGGGCCAGTGTGTAACCATTAGAGGAATCTATTGGCAGAAATGGAATAAAATATGAAGTATTTTATTGCGTATAATTACCAGAAAATATGAATCATTGTGTTTTGTTAGCTTAGAGCTGCTTATATCTACATAGGGAGCGGGTCCTCTTCATGGAGTCCGCCGTGTTGCACTGCCATGTTTCTACAGTAGCCCAGAACAACAACCCAGACTTTTCTTGTTTGGGCCAGAGTCATTTCTCTCTTTCCCCCCCCCACCCCTCCACCCTTTCTCTCCCTCCCATTTCCACATGTACAAAAAGGATGATATTCACACGTGAAAAAATCTTTATTCAAAAAAAGAACGGGAAAATAATAACAATTAATAAATAAAACAAACAAAAAAAAGAGAAAAATAAACAGACAAAAAAAAGAAAAAAAAAAAAAAACGGGAAAAAAACTTAAAAAAAAAACAAACGAGAAGGAGGAAGAGAAAACAAAAATATATAATTAATGAGGGAATTAATTAATATAAATGAAAAAAAAGGGAGAAAGAAGACAAAAAAAAAAAATTTATTTTCAAATTAATGTTGAGAAAAGGGAAAGGGGGGGGGAAGGGAAAGGGAGGGGAGTGAACTAAATAAAAGGAAAAGAAAATAAAAAAAAAAAAAAAAAAGAAAGAAAAATAGAAAAAACAAGCACACAAAAAAAAAAAAAAAAAAAAATATAATTTTTCTTACATATCCCCCTCTCACCTTCTACTCCTCAGGGGTGGGATGGAAGTTTTAAATTTTTTTTTTAATAAGGGTCCTTTTATTTTGGAGAAGACCTTTTTTTCTTCTTTTTTTTTTCCCATCAATATATTTTCTCTCTCTTCCCCCCAAACACTTTTAAGAATTTTTCTCTGTGTATATAATACCCCCTTCCACCTCCGGAGGAGGGGGGGAGGTTTGGAGGCCGGAACCAGGTTGCTGCTCCTCGCAGGTTTCAGACGTCCAACATGGAACGTGGGCCGCCACCACACCCAACCCCCCCCCCCCCCGCCCCCCCCCCCCCCCCCCCCCCCCCCCCCCCCCCCCCCCCCGCACCCCCCCCCCCCGCCCCCCCCGCCCCCCCCCCCCCGCGGGGCTTTCCTCCCCCCCCCCCCCCCCCCCCCCCCCCCCCCCCCCCCCCCCCCCCCCCCCCCCCCCCCCCCCCCCCCCCCCCCCCCCCCCCCCCCCCCCCCCCCCCCCCCCCCCCCCCCCCCCCGCGGGCGCCCATTCCAATGTTACTCCGGCCGGGGGGGGGGACGCCCGCCCGGGCGCGGCCCCCCGCCCGGGGCGGCCGCCCAGCCCCCCGGCCCCCCCCCCCCCCGGGCCCCCCCGCGGGCCCGCCCCCGGCGGCCGCCCCCCAGCCACAGGCCGACCCCCCCCCCCCCCCCCGCCCCCGGGCCGCCCGCGCCGGGCCGGGGGCCCGCCGCCCCCCCCCCCCCCCCCCCCCCCCCGCCCCCCCCGCCGAGCGGGCGCGGCCGCCCCCCCCCCCCCCAATCACCTCCCCTCCTGAGGGGCGCTGTCGCCCCCTCAAAATTAATCCTCCCTCCCCCCCCCCCCCCCCCCCCCCCCCCCCCAGGAAAGAGAGAGCCCCCCGGAAGGGACCTGGGGAGGGGGAAGCCCAGCGGGACGCTGGGTGGGGGGCTGCCCCCCCGGGGCCGGGGGGGTACTCCCGGTCGAGCTCTCTCTCTCCTGCTTCACCACTCACTCTCGGGGGAGCCCCCCCCCCCCCCCCCCCCCCCCCCGGAGTTAGAGGATTTCCCCCCCCCCCCCCCCCCCCCCCCCCGGGAACCCTGGGTGTTTGTGAGTCCCATTGGCCCGGGGACCCTTTGGGGTTGGGGACCCGCCGGGGCGCGGGGCGGGCCCCCGCCCCCGGGGGGGCCCCGCGGTGCCCGGGGTTCCCCCCCGGGTTGGGGGTTTTTAATAAAGTTCATAGCCCTCAACTATTACCCACAACTCCCATGTAGAAACACGCCCCGCCCCCCCCCCCCCCCCCGCCCACACTCTCCAGCACTCTACTACTGTACAACAGATGGACTCACACGCGCGAGGAGGGCGGGGGGGGAGGGGGAGGGGGGGGGGGGGGAAAAAAGAAAAAGAAGAAAAAAAAAAAAAGGAAGTGAAAAACAAAACTCAACCACAAACAAAAGAAAAACCAAGATGCTTTTAAGATCGGGCCATTTGCATTTTGTCATCGGCCACCGTACCTCTCCGACATGCTTGGCACATAGAGTTTGAGTTGGTTGATACTAGATACCACCAGATCCTACACACTGGACCTTTAAAGGATAAGGCTGGTGTTATTCTATATTATCCTTAGTGTCAGTACATCCCAAAAAAAGACCAAAACTAACAGTGCATTATCTTGACTCTCAGTAATTTCCAACTTACACAACCTATCTTTAGTACTCAGGACCCATTGGTCCATAATGACGACTTAAAGGTGTACAGGTTAACATCTGGAAGCGTCTACTGCTGAGGTCGCAGACTGCAAACCTCTCCCGTGTAGGAGAACTACGGTAACTGACGTGGAAACATGACTGGTCCTATCTAGAGCCAGATGCTGTAAGAGCAGTACAGGCAGGCAAACATTCTGCCAGCTGCAGGTTTAATTCACCTCTCTGTATGTTGTCGTCCTATCTGCCTGTTCGCCACACACAAACACTCATGCATGTACATACGCACACTGCCGCTCTCTGCCGTCCCTCCCTATCTCTGTGAAGGCCGGCTAATGACACTCTTCCAGATGGCTTGCAACTGTGCATGTGTGTGCTGGCCAGGTTTGAAAAGCATCTTTCATCTTCCTCTTTCTGACAGAAGAATCAGTCCAGTCAGCACAGCTGTCTATCTGCCGCCTCTCCTCCCCAGCACATGTCTCCATTAATCCCAACGCTGTGCTGCACAGCTCGGTCCTGGCCTGCGCTCTCCTCCGCCACTCCATTTATTGCACCTATTGGCTTTCTGCACCTATCACTGCACTGTTTCTTCCTCTATGTTTGTCCTTATAGTCTTATTGTCTGTCCGTCCCTTCACTCTGAACGTATCACTACTCCCTCTCCAGCCCGATTTCTTCTCTTTCTATCTCCTCCTCTGTGTCTGAGTCTCTCCCCTCCTCTCTCCATCCTCAGTCTTTTCATTGCTGTGTAACAGAGAGTGACATGTTTGGCAGTTCCTCTGCTCTCTCCTCTCATAAGGAATTACCGTCCTGACCCACTTCCACATGCAGCCGCTGCCACGTCTGTACGACTGTGAAACTACTTGTGTCACTAACTGCCAAAGACAGATACGCCAACTACCCAGCCAGCCTCACTGCATGGATATAAGTGAAAAATGAAAATGAGATAGTTGTGTAGCTATCGAAAACTAGTTTAAATCTTCCGATGTGTGTTACGTTTTTTAAAAGATTAAGCTGAACATGAGAGCTCCTTTTACTTAGAAACACTGCTGTCACTGTTGTCCGCTCCAGATGTTGGTATGTCTTCATCCCAAATGGTCTCATCAATCCTTGGGAGCATGCAACGTCATACAAGTCCATTGTATGCTACCTACAAACAAGAAATAATAAAAAAACAACAAACCGAATTTCAAAAAAGTGACTTTTGAAAAATCTTGCAAGCTGAACAGAGCAGATATTTAAACAATGGATGTGTGACATTGTCAAACCAACACATTCTCAATCGAAACTTGCCAAACACTGACATTTGGTTAGTGGCTCTTTGCTTCAGATTATAACACCTGAGGAACCCCTCTAGCATCAGCTATGGACATGTCAGAGACAACAGGTCAGTTTCTGCTTGTTACATGCATAGTGTGCTTTCAAAATAAACTTCCAACGCTACTTAATTTTCAGGTTGTCTTGCGGCAAAAGAAATGGGTTAGGTTTAGGAAAAGGTTGTGGTTTGGGTTATAGCAAGGACATTTGTTACATAAAATAACTATGTATGTTTGTTAAGTAACTGGTGTTAGTAAAGATGAGTAACAAAGCTATGGTAAAATGATTCAACATTATCGTGCATTCACACGGGACATGAACAGCGGCCTCCTGGTTGAAAGTCCTGTGTTTGTTTGACCCTTCCAACCTCCACCTCCTGCACAGGCCTTATTTCAAGCATCTCACTAAAAGCCCATTAAACAAATCCACTGACTTCCAAACAAGGGAACAGGAAGAGCTAAAATGCTAACTCATTTCCAGGTTTTACAAGTCATTCCTGCACCGCTCAATATCGTACAGTCGTCTAAAGACAAATCCAAATGCTTTACTTAATGTAGCATGTAAACTATTCTGCTTCACCTGACACATCCACCTTTATATCGTTGGACTTGTAATGAACAACACTGCTTGTGATTAAAAAAAATTCCCCTAACAGCTGGTCTCCTGCCTCGATGATTTATAACAAATATCCCTCCCTCTGTCAGAGTAGCAGCAATGTAGAGTTGTTCACAGAGACAAATACGAATTCATACATATCATAACTCTCAGTGTCTCGTAATGGATGTCTGTTATTGGAAAACCTGCTTAGACTCTTGAAACCCTCATTACTGAACATTTGCATATGATGTGTGATCCTTGGCAGCAACTTGAACTGTGTCGAAAAGAATGAACCTGGCTACAGTTATTAAAAGATTTAAATTACTTTTCTCATTACTCAAACAGTATGTGATTAATTCGTGATCTTGCAACTCATTTACATTGTGATGAATGAAACTTTTTAATTCAAAAACAAAGCACAGCTAAAAACGTTGTTGTGAGCTGAATCCTGTATTTTGGCAGAACACTGAAAATCTCCCATCAGCTTGTTATGCACAGCAACGACCCATTACATATATGCACTACACCTTCCTCTCTATTATTTATATTTTAGTATTTTTTTAAAATTCATTTTATTTAAAAACAAATGTATTCATTTATTTACCCTCTTTTTTGTGATTATTTCAATAAAATATATTCATAAAATGTTGTTGTGGCCTCTATGTTTAAAGAAATTAATCAATAAAATTATTTATTTTTATTATCATAATGCTGATATGGAAGTAGTACATACTGTGACACATTCTTTTACTTATAGAGATTTAAATCTTAATTTCACAAGTATATAGTCGAAGGTTGAACAAATGAGTTTTTAAGTCGTTTATAATGTTTAAAGGCAAACGGGTATGTAGACAGAAGTGTGTTAATTTGTCATTTCAGTGGGCTTATTTCAATTTCTTGGCTCTGCCAGGCAACCAGATGAAACTCCAGACAATGACTGTTCCCAGACAAGAAGTTGTCTGAAACATAACCTCCCATAAACCAGCAAACTGTCATGGTTGCACTTTGGATTTTGTACCGATTAAACAAATGAAATACAGTGTAAAGTGTTAATTAGTGAGATGTAGAGTTGCAGTTTCTTATGCATTGTTTGGACAGGGCCAGGCTTGCTCAATCCTCCTGTTTCTATTATAGACCGTACTCTATATAAGTTGATGCAGTCACCGCGACGTTACCCATTGGTTTGCCGTTTTGAAGCCTCAAGTTTTGCATACAGGCCGTCACCATCTTGGTTTCTGGCTGTCACCATCTTGTTTTTCTTGCAACCACAAGTGACTTGAGAGGGTGGAGCTAAGTACAAGCACACACTGAATAAGACATTTTTAGGTGACCAAAAAGTGAAAGGTACTCTTGATAACATTCAGTCACCATATTTCACATTCTCCCTCTCCCATTCGACTGCATTTCCTTCACAACAAGTTGTTGCCAGACACTGACCATCAACCTCAGCTATTTATCCACACTAACTGATCACCCAGACTTCCCACATGATTCCAACGTCATTTTACTTTTGGCTCACAAGCCTCATTAGAAGTGGGCGCTGAATGTCAGATATCTTCCTCAGAGATGGACAAAACATTCATTTTGGACCCGCCAGAATTATTAATTCACAATTCGAAGATTTTTTTTTCAGGAAAAGACATACTTTTATTCATCTTTTTTAAATGAACCTAGATTATTATTTTCAAAATATTTGTCTACTTAAAAATGTTATCAATAAGACCTTTAAAATGAACTTTTTTTGAGCTGAACACACACTGTCAAAGGGTCAAAGGTCTAAGATGAAAACAGACGACTCCCAGACCGGACAACGCTGTGGTAGCAACATGTCAATCACAGGGTAGCCCCACCCTAAAGCATCCCCTTATTTATGGTCTATCTGACTCTAAATGGGACTATAATCTATTAAATGAAGCATTCTGTGTTGAAGACTTGAAACTAGTGATTGAGACCATAAACTCATGTTTACAGTGTTTACTGAGGTAATAAATCAAGTGAGAAGTAGGCTCATTTTCTCATAGACTTCTATACAATCAGATTTCCTTTTGCAACCAGAGGAGTCGTCCCCTGCTGGCTGTTAGAAAGAATGCAGGTTTAAGACGCTTCAGCATTGGCTTCACTTTTCAGACCTGAAGGTAGCTGCCCGTTTTCTTGTCTTTGCACGTGCTAAGCTAAGCTAATTATCTACTGCCTGTAACTTCATATTTAGTATCGAGCTTCTCATCTAAATCTCTGCAAGAATGTGAATAATCATTTTAATTCAAGTCTTAAATCCCGGACTAATCATTTAAATTTGAGAGCTGAAAATATCCACAGTTCAAATGTCCAAAGCTGGATGTGAAGAATCAAAGCAACACTCAACACAGACATACTACACACAGCCAGCCAGTAGACCTGGCAGCAGTATAACATGGACTGATGCCATAATCTGCAGATGCCACATTTCTCTGGGCTCTGTGACATTGCAGAAGTAGCGTCTCTGTGAGTTTCACACCCTGCTTTCACTGTCTGCTCGGTGTTCCCACACTGCTACACTGGCAAGTGCTTCACAGCTGCTTTTATGTCAGGTTAGAGAGAGCGCTTCATATGCTGCATGCTTCCATCTCCGTTTCAGAGCACAGGACGAGCACAGCATTTTGCACGGCTCCCTCTGATGTTAAAAAGAATTAAATATAATAATAATAATAATAATAAGACAGCGGGGCTTCTTCTCTCTGAAACACCTGTTTGAGAGGTGAAAACTAGGTGGACAGACTTCTGGAGCACCAAGTGTTGTTTAGAGGGTGTGATGGCAGCCTGTTCAGGTAAGTGGCACCCAGCAGGAGGAAAAGAGCTTTTAAATGAGCTTCAGCCGTCTTACCTTTGGATTTTTCCGTTGAGTGGGAGAAATCAAACTCACCTAAGCTGGTTCATTTCTTTGGCTCTCTAATCAGGTATTTAAGTTGATGGAAAGCTGCTCTTTGTTTTAAAGTGTCTCTGCAGTGGGTGGGCCACTGGTTTGTTGCTCTGCTTTCCGTTTGATGTCTCGGAGGATTGTCGCTGCACACGGCGAACTTTAAAATGGGATTAGCTGCAGATGATTTTCAGATTTTCCACATCCCTTTGTGTAGCCCAAGTACTTTTCAAACAATTTAAGAAACTACTTAAAAAAACATTTTAATACATTTGTATTTTTAGTTTTCTAAGTTTGAATACTTAATGGGGACCTTAACTTTGCCCAGTTTTATTTGGAGAGAACAAGAGAAATACTGCACTGCATGAGATCAGCTTTGCCTGCCATAATGTTAGTTGTCTTTTACACATCTGGTTTCCTTTACATAAACAGACACTGGTGACATTGTAGCTGTATCCCAAAGTTTTTCCAGATCTATGATCTACCTATGATCTACATCTATTTTAGTTGAAGTTTTTCTATTAATTATAGAAGCATTTTGATATAAGTATTGCACTGGCATGTCTGTCTTTTCCATGGAAAACTGGGCTCTTTCACGTATCGGTAAAGTATAAGTAAGTAAAAAATAGCTTGGCTACAATTGAAGGAAAAGGTTTTCAGTCTACTGCAAGAAACAGGTATAGTTCAAATAAAAATACTGTATATCCTGTACAAATACGACACAAATGTGGTCTAAATACAGATCAACTTTGGTGGTGGCCCCTCTGTGGAAGACAAAACAGAAAAGAAATAATAGCACTGCCCTGTAAAGTCACTATGACGTACAGTATTTGTGCTAATTTATCAAACTTAGCAGCTACTTCATCATACAGAGAAAACATAAAGTAAAAATATGAAGCATAAAATCAGAAATCATCATCGCTCAGATTACGAGCTCCAGCAGCATACATGTAATGTTTTCGTTCCAATATAGCGTGCTATATGCCAACTCGTCACATACTGCCGCTTTGTTATGCACCCCCTAGGTGGTCATGGTTCCCCTTGGCATCACTTTAGGATTAGGTAACAAAACCATTTAATTAAGGAAAAAACTATGGTTGGTCTTACTTCTTACTACTTTTGTACAGTGATAATGAAACTGAACACTGAATATGTGCATTGTGAACAGGTGATTGTAATGTGAGAGTGAAACTTAACAAATGAGACATGAGCACATGTTTTCAGGATGAAAGCCTCGTGTTTGTTGGACCCATCCACCTCCCCTCCCTCCCACCTGGTGTGTATGTTTTCGCTCTTTAAACTACACTACAGTCCGTCCAGGTGCTCTTTCTCAGAGCTTTACTGTTGCCGGTGCTAAAAGGTACTTTGTGTGTCAGTATCGAATGCCGGTGGCCGTGACAAAGCCTCTGTATCCCTGGAAATCAGAAAGGGCTGGTACTTCCTGCATTTTCCCAGGATTATTCTTTTACCACCTGTTATCTACTGATAATAAGAAAACATTTTTTCTTAACTACCACTACTTTGTCAATGTCAAATCTATCCCAAGGCAATCTATTTCTCTGTCCCTCTCGCTCTACATCATCCGCTCTGCAGAGGCGATGTGGCACTTGGCGTGGTTGATGCTGGCGATCCTATGGATAGTGCAGGCTGCGGAGGGCTGTCCCGATGTCTGTAAATGCTCCAGGAAGTCTGGTCCAGAAAAGTCAGAGGTTAACTGTCATAAGAGGGGGCTCCGTGCCTTTCCCTCCAAACTGCCCCCTGATGCCTGGATCCTGAAACTAGGTGAATACCTCGTGGTTAATCAAATTGTCACTGAGATTGTTGTGATGTTCATTACACTTTATAATTCATCTGACACTGTAAGTAAACGTAAGCAGTGTGGGCTATAACTGCATTGGTATCCAACTTTCTTCCTGCTGTCTAAAGGTGAGAATGGTATCACAGACCTGAAGGCTAATACTCTGAGATCAACTCCAAAGATTGAGAGTATCAACCTGGAACGAAATGCCATCAAGTCCATCCACCCCCAGGCCCTCTCTGGTGCAAAGCAACTGATGCTCCTCAATCTTTACGGCAACCACATCACCAGCCTTCCACTGAGGGGATTCCAGGTAAAGAGTTTGGAGAGGAATAGCCTATATGTCCTGCAATCAAAGTGCAATAATCTGACAACAAAAAAACATTGCTCCTTCTGTGCCTCTAGGACCTCCTGAACCTTCGGTTCCTCATGCTAGGACAGAACCAGATTGGTATCCTCAAACCTCAGATGTTTGCTGGAATGAGGAACTTGTCAGACTTAGATCTTCCTCTCAACGCGCTGACAACTCTCCCGTCTAATGCCTTTAAGCCTCTAATCGCCCTCAAAGTTCTGGACCTTTCCCTAAATCGCATCCAGAAGATCTCCCCCAAGGCCTTCACTGGACTCAGACAGCTCATGTTCCTCAACTTGGACAATAACAGGTCATCACATATGCCCTTTGGTGCATGCTTCTATAAACCTGCCAGCTTATTGAGCTTAGTGAAGCCATAGGTAGATAGATTTTCTAGCGCAGGAATAAGGTTTTCTTGTGCAGGTATATACTGTGGAAATCGGACTTCTACAACAATTGGTGTTGATACAACCATGACCATGACCTTTCCCTGATACCAAGTGTTTTAATGGCTTAACTCTATCCTTAACCATAACTTATTTGATGTAACCTTACCTAACGTAACTATGATGGTGTATTAGGGCCACGATAGATTAAACACCCCCCAAAATTAAGGAACCAGGAAGGTTTTTTTTTTTCCAAGTCAAGGAATCACAGTTTACAAAGTTGGTTGAATGTCATCACACCACAGATCAATGAATAATTGGTAATACTGTGAATCGAGCAAGAGTACACTAGATCTGAAATGTTATCCAACCAAAAAAAGCCATCCCAGTGTTGCTAACTTTTTTCCAATGAAAGTAGCCGTCCAAAGGTCCCTAAATCTAGAGAGAAAATCATCAAGTTGGCAACACTGATAGTACGTCCCTTCAGGTTAAATAGGTAAGGGAAATATCCTGATTGGGATTAAAATAACTCCTGTCACTATTATGTTTATGGTTTACATTCAAGTGGCCACTGTAGTCACTGTGACGTCATCCGTTGGTTTGTGGAGGGTGGAGCTAAGTACAACTGAACGCTGAATAAGACCTTTTTAGGTGACCAAAATCGTTCTAATTAACTTTCATGAACTGAATACACACTGTGAACAGGTTAAAGTTCATAACACGGACAACTCTCAGACCAGAAAACTCCATCACAAGGCAGCCATGCTGAAAGCATCCCCTGCTAACGATTGAGACTATAAACTAAAGTTTTCAATGTTTACTGAGGTAATAAATCACATAAGAAGTAGGCTCATTTTCTCATAGATTTCTATACAATCAGACTTCTTTTAGCAACCAGAGGAGTCACCCCCTGCTGGCTGTTAGAAACAATGCAGGTTTAAGGCACTTCAGCACTGGCTTCACTTCTCAGACCCCGGAGTTAATCACTGATGTAAACATATGTAATCTTAAGAACTTGCTGAGACGACCAATGTTGCTGCAGTCATAACATTTCATTATCTATTAAATGCTCAGCCTAGTTTTGAAACCAGAAAAAGATATATATACACAATAAGATGTATAGCTTTAGAAATATTGAGGAAACATAACTTAATTTGCCATTAGATATTTAAATCCATTTCAGATACAACAGGTGAACAGTGTATTGATGTTAATGTAGGACTTTTGACTCTCCAAATCCAGTCTGAAGAACATTCCTGCTGGAGCATTCAGACCGCTACGATCTCTGGAGATGCTGGTTCTAGACAACAACCTTCTGTCCACACTGAGCTCGTCAGCTTTGGATGGCCTGGCCAACTTGCAGGTAACACAGTGTCTTGGGTTTATACTTGGCCTGTCAATCGATTAAAATATTTTATTGCAATTAATCGCATATTTTTTTTATCTGCTAAAAATGTACATTAAAGGTCAGGCCAAATATTTAATACTCCTGTCAACATGGGAGTAAACATGCTTGCTTTATGCAAATGTATTTATTGTATATACAGTATTTAACATTGGAAATCAATTAACAATACAAAACAATGACAGATATTGTCAGTAAACATGTTTATATCCACTTGCACATACTGTAGTCAGTGTGTTCACTGAGACTGCATTGTACATAAGTTATTGTGCACTGAATGCCAGAAAAACAAAATGTGCTGAATGTTGATCCAGGAACTCTACCTGAGGAACAATGAGCTCGAGCACCTGCCACCTGATGTGTTCAGGAACATGGCCAAGCTCTCTCAGCTGGCACTCAGTGGAAACCGCCTGAAGACAGTGGATGGGAACATGTTCGCCCATATGCATGGTACGACTACCACCAGCCTGCCTTTTTACGGTCCCATTTTCACAGGAACCAAAGAAGTGCCTCATAGTAATAGAGGTACAAATGACTACATGGTTTACTGATAGATGATTCAGTTTCAGTGATGATTTGTCTTTTCTGACCCCTGTCAGGCCTGAAGAAGCTCTACCTCCATGACAACATGTGGCAGTGTGACTGTAACATCGTCTCCTTGGTGCAGTGGATGGGACAGGCCAAGGCCATACTCTCGCCTCGGGACGCCCTGAGGTGCACGAGTCCTCCAGAACTGCGAAACAAGAACTTCTCCAGTCTTCAAGCTGACAAGCTGCTCTGCAGCGCCTAATGCCAGAAGACCTGTATGAAGGCCACAGTGGGGGCAAACAATGTATATTGCTAAGAGGTGAAAGAAAATTGCTTTTTCCATTGCAAAGGCCATTTTGGACTGAAAGCAACTACAAAACGCCAGTAAAATGTCCACCCACAGAGTGCCATACAAAAGCAAAACAAATATATCTGTTCTTCTTTCATAATTTTAATGTCTCTACCAACATAATAATAATAACAAAAAGACAAGAGATAAAAAGACTCAGACACGTACCAGTTAAGATGGGAAGCAGTGTGAGCAAAGAGACAACACACGATGCAAACTTATACACACACATGCAAATGGGTAAGGGGGGGTTAGGGTTAGGGTTAAGGTTAGGTTTAGGTTTAGGGTTAGGGTTAGGGTTAGGGGGCTAGGAGTAGGCAGATGAGAAAATATTATAAATATGCATACTATTATAACTATTTACTTACTGATTAATTTCTTATACTTTTTTGCCCTGCTGCTTCCCAGAGGAGCATAAAGTGAACAACCTCCAAAATGGATGTCCAATTGACCACTGCCCATCCATGTATAAGAGGTTGTGTCCTGTGCTTTTGCCCTGTGTGTTAGTAAATAGCCTACTTACGTTATTTTTTTTATGTCATGCCACTAGCACTACTAGCTACTGGCCGAAGGCTGGTTGCTTGGGGACAGAGTCATTAATACATCCACCATGGTACAGGCTGTCAGCATACAGCCCATGGGTGTATTAGAAGATAATAAAAGTGATGAATTACATTCAATGTGTCAATTATTACAAGTGCATACAGCTAGCAGGAAATTGCGTACAGCGTGCAAGGCGGTGCAGTCCCATGAGTCTGATGCAGGTTTATTATGCTGCAAATGGCATAAAAAAACAAAATGGCGGTTGCACTACTGGAGCACCAACTAGTGGCTGTTGTCAAAAAAGCACCTCTTTGCTTCTGTACTCTTTGTGAAGGGTCCGGGCCAATGGAGATTCAGATGATTTACTCAACTATATATATATATATATATATTTCATGATATATATACAGTACATATCATGAAAAGCTCACTTTGTCAGTGACATCCATTTGGGTATCTGGAGTACCTTCCAACCCACACACTGAAATAATCCCAGTCAGGGTTTCGTGGGCTGCCTACAGCAGAACACATGTGATTCAAGAAGCCATTCATATTTGGCTCACCTTTCTATGTTACATGCAGGCTCATTAGAATATACTGTCCACAGCTTGAGAACCATAGATATATACATGTAGACGCTGCATTGGCCTTTAGATCATACGTCAACGTCGCCGCCATACTGGGGAGGTCAGGACTGGACTGTAAACACATACAAGTGAATGGAGGAGCTGCAGCCAGTTTGTCTGTTGATATGGTGTTAAAAAGTCATACTCATAACACATTTTGCTTTAAGAATTTTTCGCATTATCAACATTACAGTTGAAGTTACATCGAAACATTTGCTCCCATAGGTCATTAGATGAGAGCTAACTAGCATTTGTTAAAGCTTATGTTAGCTTATGCTGTAGCTCTTTATGTCTAACAAAATATTGTGTTTAAAACTAGAAATTTACAATACGCGTCTATTACTGCAAACAACAGCTGATGTCAAGTCTTGAGTTTTGGAACAGTAACTCTGTGAAAAATTATTCTCCACCATGTCAGTAATTTAGTTCATGTAATGTTAAGCTTTTTTTTTTTTTTGGAGCATCTAGCAGCGATTATAACCTAGTATTGAGATTGGTTAAGAAATGTAAACGTTATAGTACTTTTTATCCAGAGAAACAGCAGCTCTCCGTTAACTTGAATGTGTTTACAGGCCAGTCCTGACCTCCCCAATATAGCAGCGATGCTGATGTATCGCAGCAATGGGCTGAAGCGGTCAATGCGGTATTTACAGACTGTGTACAGCATATCTATATTGAGAACACCATATTTTTCACACAAGCCAATCAGAGCAGACTGGGTTTTTTTCAGGAGGGGGGTCTTAAAGAGAGAATGCACCTGACCATGATATGTCACCTTTAATAGCAACATATTGATGTTTTCAGCTAAAAACACATCCACAAAACATCAGCTGTTTTAGCTTGACCACCATGTATTTCTGAGTATGCAATGTTAACCCATACTGGAGCACTGGAGAACCCTTAAATTGCAATTAAATCATGAAAATCACTAATAACAGGAATTATAAGGTTTTAATTGAACAGAAAGACTGTGCATCACTGTGTTATTCTCCACCAGCAAAGAACAAGTGCTGTCCCTTATCTTCGAATTCAACACTGAGATTAATATAATCTCATATTGCTTGTTGCATAGAGCCTGCGCAGGTTTGGAAAGTGACGGATTACATGCAATGGGATTATATTAATCCCATTCCAGGAAATGGTTTTCATAATCTTTTATAGTTGATGTAGAAAAAAAAAAAAAAATGAACAGCCTTTGGATAGTGAGATGATTCGCTGCTAGGATGAGTGCAGCAAAAACTAAAAGTGACGATAGCTGGAGATAATCTAAATTCATCGAAATTGTGATCTCTAAATTAGATTAAAGTGATATAAGGAAGATAATCCAGGCTGATGTTACCGTGCAGTCCAGGCAGCAGTGATACACTACATCAACAGAAGTATATGGACGCCTGAACGTTACACCCATATGTGGCTATTGGACTATTGGTCTTCTTCTACCAGATGTTAGAACCTGGCTGCAGATTCCCTCGGCATCGGACACTGACCCATGGGGTACCCCTCTTGGATGGACCAGGGAAGGCATTTCAATATACGCTTGTTACATGCATAGTATCCTTTGAAAATGTACTTCTGTTTTCAGAGGAAGTTAGGTTTAGGCAACACAACAATTTAGGCAGGGTTAGGAAACAACCCTGAATGTGTGAATTTCCCCACTGTGGGACTAATAAAGGAATATCTTATCTTAAACGGTCATGGTTGACGTTAGCTTCATTAACTTATGAACTAACTCACAAGGACAATACTAAGGGCTCATGTGACTCATAAGACTGACGATACCAACGAGTCATGTGACTAACAACTCACGGGACTCGCAAGACTGACGATATTGACGAGTCACGTGACTAAAGACTCTTGGGACTGATGATACTAACAACTCACATGACTCACAGGACTCACGATACTGACGAGTCACGTGACTAAAGACTCTTGGGACTGATGATACTAACAACTCACATGACTCACAGGACTCACGATACTGATGAGTCACATGGCTGAAGACTCACATGATTCACAGGACTGACAATATTGATGAGTCACGTGACTAAAGACTCATGCAACTCCTAAGACTGACGATACTGACGAGTCACGTGACTAAAGACTCATAACTCATGGGACTGAGGATACTAACAAGTCACTAATAAGGGCGGGTTTACATTGGAGTTAGCTGAAAACCTTGTTCGTCACATACTGCTGCCGAAGGGTACCTCCGTGCATTGGTTTCGATGCCAAGGTGTACTCACCAAATGGCAGTATTTGAAGAGCTGGGAGTGAGAACGGGTTGATAAAGCACATAAAGAGACTTGCACAAAGTACACAAGTACACTGGCTGCTCCTCGACCAGAGCACCTGCATCACACTTCAACTGTGATTTGCTATTGCTGCAACCTTCCTCATTCATGCCGATGTCAGAGAAACTCTTCAGGTTCAGTACCTCGTCACTGAACATCCACAAGAGGGAAAGAAACAGAGCAGGCAGAGATGGTGACAGTTTGCTGAGTTTATGGAGGGAACAGGAATAGATGGATAAAATAGGAGGAGGAGTGTGATGTGAAGGGGTGATATGTGTGTGAGGGGCTGGTGGGGTTGAGATGATGGGGGATAGCAGAGAATGATATCCTGCCCTAAGCTTTCTGCCATTGACAAGGTGACTCCCATCGACGTCCTCACACAATGACTTTGACATGAAAACGCCAGCGTCTCCCATTCTGGCGGGGGAGATAATCGCCATAATTTCCACCTGCATCAAACCTGCTATTATAGGAGAGCGCCCAAGAACAATATAATAGCTAGGCTTTGTTCCGAGCTGCAGCTTTTCTCGCCTCCGTTGGTGGCTCCGGCACATTATCCAACAAAGTCAAAGATTTTTTTTTTCTCTTCCTCAACGTGTCTTTCTTGATGTTTATTTTAATTTGCTGCTGAAGCACCTATCATCTTTAAAGGGGGCTCATTTAATCACTGAGATCATACACCTACATCTCAGCAGTTCATAAAGTTGAAACATTTCACTCTTATCAGCACTGATTTTACACTGAAGAGTGAAATTACAGCAGAAATCAATGGCTGCAGAATGTGTAAATTGGCGACTGAATATAGCCGCACCAGAAATCAATGCACAAATGCACCCTTGAGTAACAGTATGTGACGAATAAGCCTTTCAACTAACTCTCATGTAAACCCATCAGCAGTATTAATAGACGTCGAAACAAGTGGCGTAATATTAACAGTATGAGAGTCTGATCAGGGCGGGGGTGGATGGGTCAAACACTTTCAACCTGGAGACCGCTGTTCATGTCCCACATGAAACTAAAAGTAATGGTTTACTTTTTTTCGTCAGTCTTTAGTCACTCACATGACTGGACAATACCGACAGTCATGTGAGTCACGAGTCTCTAGTCAGGTGAGTCTTTAGTCTCGTGAACACTAATGTCAGTCATGAGTCGCTAGTATTGTCAGCTCTGTGAGTCACAGGAGTTGTTAGTAACGTGAGTCGCGTGAGTCCTGTGAGTTGCTAGTCATGTGAGTCATTAGTACCATCAGACCTGTGAGTTATGTGAGTCATTAGTATTGTGAGTCCTATCAATCATTAGTATTGTGAGTCACACGAGTCAGGTGAGTCATTAGTATTGTCAAACCTGTGAGTCATGTGAGTTGCTAGTCACATAAGTTAATGTTGTCAGCCTTGTCAGTCCTGTAAGTCGCTAGTTATTCATTAGTATCGTCAGACCCCTGAGTCATGTGAGTCGTTAGTATCAGACCAGTGAGTTGTTAGTATTGTGAGCCCCGTGAGTCGCTAGTCATGTGATTCTTAGTATCGTCAGACCCTTGAGTCACATGAGTCATTAGTATTGTCAGATCTGTGATTCGTTAATCTTGTCAGCCATGTGAGTCACGTGAGTCACTAGACATGTGAGTCGTTAGTTTCGTCAGTCCCATGAGTCCCATGAATCACTAGTCAGTGAAGTTAATGTCTATCCCTAACTATGTGGTTGTGTTGGATGGAATGAATGGAAGTTTATTTTGAAAGGACATCATGCAGGTAATGAGATTGTATTGACACATACAGTACATTCCTTGTCCGTAACGTAAGAGGGGTCAACCATGTGTCTGTCTGACCAAGTGTTGGTATTTGATAAGTGCTGGTATTTGATGAGCTGGAAGTGAGAATGTGTTGCATGTGAACATCACAGAAACTGTGTAGACTGCATGTCTAAAGAGTTGTAGTGTACCCAGTGTTTCCTTTCTATACAACATGTAGTTGTTTAACATGCCCTGGGTAGACAAGATCCCTTGTAACATGCACCATGTATTAAATAATGTATTATCATAATGTGCTTTGGTACAGTATCCCATCGCATAGTACAAGCGTGCTCTCTGTTTATTTCACTTATTTATGCTGTTGTGTTTTGTAAGGAATTCGTGGATCCTTCAGATGATGAAACATGCTCAGAAGATAAACCCTAAACATTCTTGCAAAATAGCCAATAAAATATGTTTTATTAAACTTTGCTGTTTAAGTTGGTTTGATATGTTTAGCTGCCAGTTCTTCCACTATGAATGTATTCATGCACTGCCAGATATATTTACTGAGTGGACAGACATGTTGCATCATTACAAGCATGCATTTCATGCAGTTTTATTTCAAATGATCTCTTCAGAGTGCTGCTGCTGAGCGCTCAAGACTTTGGGCTTCTGGGTCTCCTGGTTCATTAACTGGATGGCATATGTTACGTGTTCACTGTATTTGTGGTGCATGCATAGCTCAGCAGAATCAACAATATCAGGAAAACGTTCACGAAACAAAGCTACCTCATCCTGTTTAATAAAAGGGGACATACTGTATCATGCTCATTTTCAGATTCATATGGGCTACTGTCAAGATGAAGTTGAGAAACACCCAACCCATCTATACAGATGAGCTGAAGACTGCTATCAAAGCAACCTGGGCCTCAGTTAGGCCTCAGCAGAGCCAGGCAGATCACCTCCGGGCCACGGTGCATTGATGCAGTAATTCATGTGAAAGGTATGTAGGAGTGAATAAATGCAAATACTTTTCAGAAGTTGGACATTTATGTATTGTAAATCCTGTTTTTGATTGATCTTATTAAATATCCTACTATTTTGACATACCTTTTTCTTTCTTTTTTTGAGCTGCAGGCTCTAATTATCAAAATTAAAAAAAAAAAATGCTTGACATATTTAAGTTCATATGTAATGAGTATGGAATATATTACATTTTCACTTTCTTAAATAACTGGCAAATAATATTGAACTTTTTCCACAATATTCTGTTTTTGAGATGCAGCAGCACCCAGACAGGCTTTACAATAAAACAAAACATGGATATCTCACTTTGTACAATATGGCACCCAGTGAAACCAAAAATACATTTTCCCAGTTTTAATCCAGTGTCCCTGTGTTAATTGTACCTTCATCTTTTATATGCCAAATACATGTTAAGAAATCTGTATTAGAGTATTTTTTACATCACAATCAACTAAGTCTTCGACTTTTCTCTCCTGTAAAATGATACAAATGGTCTCATCCTGCACTCAGGGCGTTTACAGAAAATCAACCCAAACGTTGGCTTATTTGAAACGTTACTTCACAGGCAGTTTGTCTCAGATCAGGGCGTCACTGACCCCCTAGAAACGCATCTATTCAGTTTTATAGAACTAATAATTTATTGTAATGATGAATATTATCAACCTTGTTGACAGAATAAGAAACAGAATACAACGATAAGAAGATAGATTTGTTGTGATTTTATTTACTTATAGCCAAATAACATGGGACACTTTCTGTCCACACACCATTAAATATGCTCTTCTGCTGCCATATAAACAAACCACGTATGTATCAGCTGTGTGGTCAAGGTCAGACTGGAGATGTAGCCACTTAAAAGATGGGTGAGCAGTATTTGCTTTCTTCTGATTTTTGTGTTTTTTAAACAGAAAACACAAGTTTTATACTGTGATATTTACTCAAAGTGACAAGCAATACAGCCAACATTAGCCTCAGTAAACTTTCAGGTGATCTCCTGGTGATCTCCCTCCAGCCTGCTGCCACCTTATTTATTCCAATAGAAAACAATACAATCAAATTGATTGTGTCACTGGCATTGCATTCAGTCTGGAGGATGTAGAATACATGCATCCTGATACATTAGACCTTTCTGCATTGCACACATTCATCCCCTCTATACGTTTTTTTTTTTTTTTTTTTTTTTGTGAACTCCCAAACTTAAAGTTCAAATTGCACAACTTCCATACTGGAGTATCGCCAATTCTGTAGTTATTTCAACCCAAACCACAATCTTTTTCCTAAAATAGCTACAGTAGTTTTCTCTCCTAAACCTAACCAAGTTGTTTACTGTGATGAGCAAAAATTGAGGCATGTCGCTGGATATTTGAAGGAGAATGCATAAAAAATGAGGAATAGCTTTTCCTAAGATAGCACATGAACCGTTGTTTGAGGATAGGTTGCTTCGTTCAGTGGCTTTACTAAAGTATGACTCAAAAAGCCTGCATTTATAATGTATTCTCTCAGCTGAGAATCTGTTTCGCTTCTAGATTATATTGTCTGGAAAAGCCAATGTATCAACTCAGTCTCTAAATGCTCTCTCCCTCCAAAGAGAAGCTTCTTTTCAACCCACCATGCTGAACATAACCTCCTTCGGAGGTCCAGTTTGTCAAACACTGCTGTTACCTTTGGACAGACCAGGGATGGCGTGCCAGTTACATGCATAGTGTCCTTTCAAAATTAAGTCCCGTTTTCAGAGGAAGTAAGATTTAAGTAACACAACCATTTAGTTAGGGTTAGGAAACAGTCATGGTTGACATTAACTTCACTAGCTTACAACCCATGTGAGTAGTGACTCGCTTTTAGGCAACACAACCACTCAGCGGCTTATGTTATCTTCACTGACTGGTGGCTTACATGACTCACTGGACTGACGATACGATCATGTAACAGACAGCTAAACAAGTCAACGTTACTATTAGTTTCACAAGGGACAGTTTCTGATGTCCAAACGGCGGTATTTGACAGGTTGGGAGTGAGGATGGGGTATTGGAGGAGGTTAGGTGTACAACATAAGTTATTCTGGCAGTCTAGTTAGGTTGAAAAAGAAGAGCACATTTGTGACATTGAAAACTTTTAAGACTTCAGGCTCAACATAGCTCACTAACCCATTAATCTTGCTTTGTAGTACACCCTTCTGGAACCTGAAAGTTGGCCAACGTGTTCACTCGTCTCTCCAGTTTACATCCACCCTCATCTTCTTTTGCGCCTTCACAGTATGTTGCTATATATATATATATATATATATATATATATATATATATATATATATAAGTTCAATTAATTATCAATTATATCAGTATAGCCTGGACTCCCAGTGAATCATATGTCTACTATTTAATTCCCCAAACAGTGCAGCACAATTGCTCTTTTGCTACTAATATCTAACTAACTGGGGGAGATTTATTTTAATTAAACAAGACACAAGGTGAGCAGGTAAACTGTTTTCTCTCCCTCTCTACCTAAAACTTGCATTTAACCAGGGGGATTCATTTATTTTGCAGTAACAAGGGAAATGCCTTCCTCCCCCATCCCTCTCGTCAGATTATTCCCTGGATGAAGCGGTGGTATGCTACACAGGAAGGCATGGGAGCATTTTGGCTCAGTTAGACTTTTAAACACACAACACACAGAGAAAATACTGCCTCATTCCAATGAGGATACAATTACGGGTAGATAATTTCCCTTTTGTATATGCTTTTGTCTATAAAATATGCTTTGTATGGTTCAGAGAGACACTGTTTTCATTTAAAACAGTTGAAAAGAGGATTTAGGGAATCCAACAGAGTACGGGGGTGTAAGGATGAAACGCACATCACACATGAAGTTATTTATGAGTTTTCTGACTCCCTAACATCCTACATTTGCCAAAATGCACATGTGCTTTGTGTGTATGTGTCTCCTGTGACGGTCCACAAAAATATCTCCTCAGCTGCTCAATGGAACAACTAACCGGGACACTCAGTGGGACAAAGTATCCTTTGTCTTGACCCAGAAAAATCAGCTTCAGTGGCTCATTTCCATGTTTTTGGCATCAAATTGAACATTTTGACATTTTTGCAAACCAGTGTTTAAACTTTTATTTTCCCAAGATGGCTGACAGCCTTTTTACTTGTTTTCACGGCTCGCTGTCAACTGAACAGCACATGTTGTATTACTGTCTGAGGTAATCCATTTATTTACCCTGAGCAGCTCCACTGGGTCTTTAATGCCTTGCTAAAGGGCAGCTGTGGCGACTGAGTAGCCATTTAGAAAAAGGGGTCATGTATGGATGGAGCAGAGGATGAACTGTCCTGTGACTGTCTGCAGTGTTTAAATAGGTCAGTACCAGCAGCAAAGGAATATACAGGGCATGAAGTTTCTGGCCTTATTCCTCTTTTATTCAGCCAGGACAGTTCGGTTCACTGTGGCTCCTAATTGTTAACAGCTGTGAGTATGTGTGTCAGTCAGCGCTGTTGCCAAGAAGTTTTTTTTAGCATTTTGCATTCGGTCAGAGCAAGTGACGTACAATAGTATGTAGAGTTACGTGGTATAATAACGAGTACAACCATAAAGTGTGTTTAAGAAGTGGACGTAGTCACTGTTATGTCGCCCACTGGTTTCTTCACAAGCCATCGCATTGTTGTTTTGTTGCAATCAGAAATGACATGAAAGGGTGGAGCTAAGTACTAAAACATGGACAACTCCCAGACTGGACGATGGAGTAGGGTCATTTTCTAATAGAGTTCTGTACAATCAGTTTTCTTTTTGCAACCAGAGAAGTCCTGCTGGATATTAGAAAGAATGCAAGTTTAAGACACTTCTACATTGGCTGAGTACAACTAGAAAGAAAGTTTACTAAGGGTAGTTGTTATTTATTTACGTTGTTATGTTACGTTGTTACGTTACGTTGTTACATTACTACATTATGTTGTTAAGTTACGTTGTTACGTTATGTTGTTACGTTACGTTGTTACGTTACGTTGCTACATTATGTTGTTACGTTGCGTTGTTACGTTACGTTGTTACGTTGTTACGTTACGTTGTCACGTTACGTTGTCACGTTACGTTGTTATGTTACATTGTTACGTTACGTTGTTGTTACGTTGTTGTTACGTTGTTACGTTACGTTGTTGTTACGTTGTTGTTACGTTGTTACGTTACGTTGTTACGTTACGTTGTTACGTTATGTTGTTACGTTGTTATGTTATGTTGTCATGTTATCTTTTTGACCACAAACCTTTTTTTCTGACCTTATCCAAGTAGCCTAGTTTTGTTGCTAAACTTAAGCAGTTGTTACTCAACATTAACCATGTGCACTGTGTGTTTCTGCAAGTGTGATACAAGGCTGATATGAAACATTTTTTTTGGGCCGTCAAAGTTAATGTGATATAAATGCGTTAATGCAAATTTGTATTAACGCAACTGATTCCTTTAATGCATTAATGCAACTTGCGATTTTTAGGATTTAGTGGGCTCAGTTTTAAAGCCAGAATGATGATACTGCTGCTCATATGCAACTAGGAAACCTAAAGAATCCATTGGTACCAACCATGTCATACTAGCATGTTGTGAAGGAGGCTGAACAACGCTCCAATGTTACGCTAAATGTTGGTGAGAAACTGGCATGGCCATTTTCAAAGCTGTCCCTTGACCTCTGACCTCACAATATGTGAATGAAAATGGGTTTTATGGGTACCCACGAGTCTCCCCTTGTGTGTGTACTGTTTATTTGCCAATATTAAGTAATGCAAAAACTGTTTAGACATTAGCTGTGGTTGTAACTAGCAGCGTATGGACAGGCCGTGTGTACAGAGTGTATCTGTGCAAATGTTGTGTGATTGCTCAGAAGCTAACTGCTCTCAGAACGTACCAGACACTCTGGTTTCTGGTATATTTTCCTCCAAATGCCTCTTCTTTACTCCTTGGTTTGGTACTGGAATCATAAGCCTTGTAATACGTGCAAATTTTTCTTTCAGCTCAAAAGAACAACTATTACAGGTGTGTCCATGCCTTAATTTGTGCAAATTTGTGTTTGTTTGTGTCCACTCGCATCTTTGCTTTGTGTTCAGTCATCATGGAAAGAAAAGCGATAAGATAAACTGCAGTAATCTAGAAGAACGACCGACATCTTCAGGCTTTGACTAATGGAGAGAAGAGGAAACATTGACTTGTAAATATAGTGGGTAGGAAGAGTTTCACATATGAACCCTGTTCTCAGAGGGTAGGTAACAGAGTCTTTATCAGAAAGAGAAGAGTAGGTGGATGGGGATTAAGAGCAGGTCGAAAGGTGCTGAATAGCGTCCCGGTGTTAGAGGCAGCAAATGGGATTGGGAATGAAAAAGGTTATTTTTAGCAGCTGAGATAGTGAAGAAATTTGGGGATAAACTCGAGGCTCAAACCTTCTATCAGACACATTAACTCCCTATACAAAAACAACCTAGACGCAGGTACAGTTTCCTAGATCCTGACATACAGAACAGCTTCACATTGGATTGACAAGAATTTATTTATGACATCCATTATAATTATTTAATTCAGTGAAGTTTATTGTTTCAGTGCACTGATTTTTTGGACAATATACTGTATATGTAATGGATATTTTAATGAACGTTCAATGAAAATGGCAGAGATATAGAAAGGTAGATAGAATGATTACAAACTCTGTCCACCTCCCTACAAACCTTTGAATGCAATTCATTAGCCGATAAAGAGATGAAATTCACATTAAACAAAGTTAAAGATGAATTTGACTGATAGCATTACTATTATTTTGAAATTTTCTAAAGCTATTGTGATTATATCATTATCGTGAATTCTTGTAGCCACAATAATCATGTAATGAAAATCTTATGACAGCCCTAATGTACAGTAGTCTTAATCAGTCTACCGTGTACTGGGCAGGTAGTGTACAGTGGGTTTTTAGAGACTTGTAGCTGAAAACCAACGCATTCTCACTCCCAACTCATCAAATACTGTACCTCCGCTAGGTCAGTGCTACTCTGCATCAGAGACCGATGCACAGGATACCCCTCTTGCATTACTTTTGGATGGACCGGAGACGGCGTGTCAGTATACATAGTGTCCTTTCAAAATAAACTTACCTGTTTCATAGGAAGTTGGGTTCAGGCAACTCAGCGGTCTTGGTTGACGTTGATGCTGATGATACCTACGAGCCATGCGACTAAAGACTTGACAAAATAATTTATGTCAATGTTACTTTTAGTTTTACACGAACACCAGTCTCCCTGAAACTCTTTGTGTTTGTTTGAGCCATCCACCAGCCCTCCCACCTGCCCTGAATGGACTCGCGCTATTAACACCACATCACTTGCTCAGACCGTTGATTAATGCTGTGGGTGGGTTTACACTGGAGTTAGCTGAAAGCCCGGTTCCTCACATACTGTTGCTAAAGGGTATCTCTGTGTGGTGGTTTCTGATGCCAAGGGGTGCTGACCAAACAGCTGTATTTGACATATACACACACACACACACACACACACACACACACACACACACACACACACACACACACATTTTAAGCCTGTGGCCTGATTTGGCTAGTGTGATCCCATCGCAAGATGGCCTCCAGTTAATTTACTGTTTAATTCTAGTAAGGTTACACTGAGGAAAGCAGTTGTATATTTCTAATTGATAACTGGTATATGCACAGGCTGCAGAGTGCTGTTTATAGAAAAGACATGTATTGTTGGCTAGCACATAGGGGCTTGGTGGTGTGGTTCACACTAAGAGACAACATGATATTGTTATACCAGCATAAACTTGATATGATACATTTAAAAATGCAATGCAGTGATGTTTACTCATATTACTGATCTACTCTTTTGGGGGGGGGGGCTGTGATTCCTGTCATCACTCTGCTGCCATCAACAGTCTCTTTACATGCATAAATGACAAAAGGGAGGTCATGCAGGTTCATGTCCATCGCCCTTCTGAGTTCTCCAAACCTCACATTCAATCGCCCAAAAGTACATTCAATCACTATTCAGCCTTCACGTTTAATGTGTTCTTGCTTCGGCATCCTGTGACTGGAACATGTTTAAAGTAGTAATTAGTCCAAGCAGTGCTAATAAAAACTTAGCTAATTGTCCGCCATCTTTGTTGTTGGTTCTGGTGCATGCTCATTGCACAAAGCAACAATGGGCACAAAATCAAGAGAGACGTCATCGTTTAAATGCTCGTCATCCACACAGATACAAAGTAACCACAGTTTTAAAAAAATCTGCACTTTATTTTTAAAAAATAGCCATTTTTGTGACCTAAAACTCCATGTGGACGAGAGGCCAAAATGTAGATGAAAATCTAAATTTTTAAAAATAGGTCTATACGTGTGGACAGGGCCTTACCTGAGTAAATACTGTAGTATCCTTCCACCTCTGTTCAAAAAGTACCACTGTATGATGTAAAGGAACAGTGTGGAGAACCTGGCGGTATCTAGTGGTGTGGTTGCAGATTGCAACCAGCTGAAGCTTCCCTTGTGTGCTGAGCCTGCAGGAGAGCTATGGTGGCTGATGCAAAAATGCAAATGGCCCCTAAAGCCAGTAGTTGTTCGAGCTTAGCGCAAACTTAGGTCATTTGGAGCAGAGCCAATATGTAGAGTGTGTGTAAGCTACTGCAAACACAATTCTTATTTTCAGGTGAGTCTACATTAAAGAAAACATATTATATTCCATTATTTGCCAATAAATCTCCCTATTGAACCCACAAGAGTGCGCTATTACATCAAAACACTACATGTTAAAACAGTAATACTAAATAATGTATACATCAGCCTGTCCAGTTGCAGAGGAACTGACTATACAACGATGTGTGAGATTCATCACACTGAGCCACATGTCAGAATGAAGAGACAAGCACGCAGCGGTGAACGTCTGGTCAGGGACTCCAGCTCGGTGTGGTTTAGCACCGTCCTGCTGCTGTGGCACTGCTACAGCCAATCACTGTAGTCTGTGTTGGCATTCAGCTCACAGGCTGCATGCCTTTGGGATAAACCATACAGGAAACACATTGCTCTTGAACTCGTGGACTGTTACGTGATTGCACGTCTGTCTGGATAAGAGTGCAAAATAAATGCCTCAAATACAGTTTATTTGTTCAGCTTTAACACCATATGAGATGTTCGGTCAAAGACAGTGACTTTCCTCTTGTGGACACTGAACATTCATAAAAAAAAAGATTAATGATGATTCATTTCATAAAATATGAGCAAGTAGTTATTATTTAATAATTTCATGATAAGGCCTTATAATTTAATAATAAGAATATAAAATGGCCATTTTCACAATATACTGTATCCATGTATTTAACAACATTGTCAGCAGATTGATGCCTCAATAAGAAAGCTGGAAATTCTATGAGAGTATATCCTGTAAAGTGTTAGGGACCCATGATGTCCCTGGCACAAAGTGCGAGGAAATATATTGTTTTTGTAAAGGTTATTATTATTTTCCTGCTGCGGGGCTTGAGATGCATGAACACTCACTAAAATTGGCATATGCTTCAGAACTTGCAAAAATTGCATAGTGACTGGGCTTGGGGCTCCACAGGCCCACAAAAGCACATCAGCCATTTTGGATTTTTGTGCGTTTTTTTGCCTTTTTATTTTAAGAAAAACAACAGCTCATTGACGAAAATGTGCACAACACCATGGTGGCGTCCTATCAATCCCAAGGTAGCCACGCCCTAAAGCATCCCCTGCTTTATGGTGTATTTGACTCTAAATAGGACCATAATTTACTAAATTAACATCATACTGTAGTGAAGAAGACTTGAAACTAGCGATTGAGACCATAAACTCATGTTTACAATGTTTACTGAGCTAATAAATCAAGTGAAAAGTCGGCTCGTTTTCTCATAGACTTCTATACAATCAGACTTCTGTTAGCAACCAGAGGAGTCGCCCCCTGCTGGCTGTTAGAAAGAATGCCTACTAACCTTTGCTAATTAGGATAAAGAGGCAGTTCGGTAATGTAATTCAATAATGAAACTAATCAAGTTAAAACAAAAATGCTGCTGGTGCAGCAGGCAGATACAAAAAGCCAAACCACAGAGTGAAGTCCCAAGAATCTAACTACAAAACACTGGAATAACTCAGTTGTGGCTAATTATGTGCAGGTGAAACCAATCGAGGTGGGGCAGACAATCACAAAGGCAGGAAGTAAGACTAGATATGACACACATGTCATAGTCTCCACAAAACGTCTAAGCACCTCTGGGAACAGAGTCAGGCCGAGACAGGCTGAGTGACACGGAGAACGATGACGATATTTTTGACCAAATACCTTGTTCAGAAAATGACATCACTTTACTGTAAAGCAGCCCGTAAAACCAGGAAAAGACAACATTTATGTCATCACAATATTTCATTTAAAAAAATCTAGGATGATATCTTGTCCCATGTCCCAATATTATATTGATATTATATCGATATATTGCTGAACCCTAGTATGATCAATCCTAGCTCGCGGCTGTGGTGCTGGCTATAGCTAACAATAACTGACATTAGTTCCTCTCGGCCATAACAACACACATTTCCTATGTAAAATACAGACAGAATAGAGACGAACATGATGTACAATGTGAATTAATTATAATGTGGAAAGTTAGTTTTATCCCCCACAGTGCTCTGAATGAAAGCGTGTGTTAGATCCCTTTCACATGGAGGACTCAACCGGGGTTGAACCGGGGTTGATTGTGTGTATGAAAAGGTTAACCTGCGTTGACTGACTCAGCTACATGAGCCAGGTTGAGAGCTGGGTCAGACCAGGGTTGATTTAGATGTGAAAGGCATGCACCAGGGTCACTGAAAATCAGGGACAAATCTACTGTATTTGGTTGCAAATTAGGGCACCGAGTCGTGGCGCAACAATCGCAGATCGCCATGGCTTCTAAACAAACGGAGCAGTCATGTTTTCAGACACACGGGAGGTGAATGACAGACGAGGACAATACGGATATGTGGCAAAACTTTGAGTTTCGGGAGTTGCTGGCCATCCACGGAGAGAAAGAAACAAACGATAGATGACAGGACGTTGAGAGACAACATGATGTAACGCTAAACAAACATAACAAGGCTGCTGAATGAAATCTACCGTAACGTTACACAGAAACACTCCATGTTAATAATAAGTCGACTACCACACAGTACCGCAAGCACATCTGTTTTTAAAGCATTTGCACGTCTTCTATTTATAACATCACCTGTTTGTATTATATTTCCAAATAAACCTGCAAAAAAATCCATCTGTCGCCTGCTCCATCTGTCCGTAAAGTAACACACTCAGTCCCAGTTCATTACATTATCAAGCAATTAGCAAACTAAATAAAATATAAACTCATTTATTATGTTTGGACAAGCTCTCACATTATCCAGCAGCTGCCACATACCCAGCTGCACAACTTCAGTAGATCTATTATATGAAGCAGATCTTTACTGGGATGGTGGAGTGAGTGAAATATATATTTCAGTCTTCAGAGGCGTCTAATCCTTTTGTAAATGTTGCCTGTATTATATTAGATAGCACAATATAGTCTGATATATGATAAATGGGTACTGAAGATGGGAGGAAGAGGAAGAGGAAAATTAGTTGATGTGACTGTGTAGATACTGTAAATCTTTATGTTGTCTGTATGTTTTTGCAAACCTTACAGCTCCACCTAACACAGTATTAAACAGTTAAACATTTCACAAAATGTGAAAATGCTGTATGTAGGCCTGCTATTTTCACCATTTTATTGCAAAAAACATGCATCATTCTGTGACATTTACGTCTTTATACACATCGATGATGCCACTATCATCCCCACTCTGTAACTCTCCCACCCCCCATTTCTAGCGCCTGAGCTAACTGGTATGCATGTCTGACCAGAGGTTGACTGGCTTGGTTTGAACTGACAAAAGGAGGGATGAACCAGGGTCAGACAACCCTGGTCCAACCCTGCTAATTAGTATGAAAGGGGTATTAGAGAGTGATCAGCTGGTTGTGCTGCAGGAGTCTTGGATGTGATTAAACCATATTAACCTCTGAACATACTCATACACAGACTGAACACATACATTCAGTGTATACAGTATTGGCAATGTGCTGCTGCCTTACAGTGTGTTGCCAACAACAAAGTGACAGATGACTCTGAGCATGCTCAACTCCAAACACTGTCGTGCTACCTCAACACCACCACTCCTTCCCACTGTTGCTATGGTAACTCTTGCAATCCCTGCAGAGGAGTATAGCTTGTCTTTATGTGTTTCCTCCTATGCTGGCTGTCACATGCTTAACCTCCCTGCTAATACACATCACCACCAACATCCAAGGACACAGGATACAGCACAGACACAGAATAAGAAACCAGCTGATGCCACAGGATGGGTTTATGGGTGTTACTGGAAGTCTGGAACAACAGGGTTTTGTTTTGAAGCTTTTTAGGGGGATTTCCTGTTTTTATGAAAACAGACAGGAGGAAGCTTTCATGGCACAACACACTATTATCACCAGCATGTAGCAGTCGTAAGGTGTTGAACACACACCGGTGACTTTCACCTACGCACACACAGCAGTTCACACCTTTGACAGTAGCAGCGTTACACCTGCTGGATGCTGACACAGGCTGCGGGGGCTGAGGGGGAAAAACTCGTAAGAGGCAATAAACAGTAACTCAATCAGAGGGAAGCTGCAGATGTCCACGATTCAATTTGTCTGAAGGTATGTGGGCACTAACGGGGGCTCGGGTGAGTTCAGCATCGCCCTCACAGCTGGTCTATGAATAATACTGAGGTCAGAGAGCTGGAGAATAATGCCAGGTCTCAAAGCGTCGTTTAAGATCTCCAGTACGTTGTCTCTGTTGAGATCAAGTAGTTTGCTGTTCTGCATCTTCAGTCAGTCATGTCAGTGTTAAGTAACAACAGAAATAGGTTTTGGACATGGAAACCTCTTGGGGGGGGGGGGGACTTGCCCCTAAAACTGCCCCTTTTTAACGCTCCATAATAACCATGTATAAATGGTAAATTGAGAGTTAATTAAACGTAAATAGGTATTTTACTGTGAACAATGACATGATAATTAATAATCATCAATAATCAATAATCATTATTTTATGTAATTAGAAATGATTAGTTTATAAAGTAAACTAGTAAACTATCTATTAAGAGTTTCTTGTTGCACGCATTATAACAGTTTATATATTATATTAAGTATTTGTAAATGATTACCAAATGATTTGTAAACCTTTAAGAAATTGTTTGTAAAACATCTGAATCAGAATCAGAATCACCTTTATTGTCATTGTCATACAACGAAATTAGACGCATCGACACAATCGTTATTTCAGAATAAGTTTAAATAAGCATCCAACTTAAAAGCTAAATTTTGATGAAGAAAAACTGTCATGACCATTTCCAAAGGGGTCCCCTGACCTCTGACCTCCAGATGTGTGAATGTAAATGGGTTCTCTGGGTCCCCACCAGTCTCTCCTTTACAGACATGCCCACTTTATGATAGTCCCAGTCAGTCTGCATCAAGTCCTAGTCAAGTCAGCACTCTGACACACTGACAGCTGTTGTTGCCTGTTGGGCTGCAGTTTATGTTCTGATTGGAGCAGATTGTTGATGCTAAAGTCAGAACCTGTGAGGGTTTCTGGACAATATCTGTCATTGATTTGTGTTGTTAATTGATTTACAACGATAAATACAGGTGAAACTCGAAAAATTGAATATTGTGGAAAAGCTCATTTATTTCAGTAATTTAACTTAAAAGTTGAAACAAATATATTATATAGACTCATTACATGCACAGCACGATATTTCAAGCATTTATTTGTTCTAATTTTGATGATTATGACTTACAGCTTATGAAAACCCCAAATTCAAAATCTCAGACAATTAGAGTTATTGTAGACTCTAAGTGTCACTCTCCAATCAGCTGAGGTCTCTCAGTTCTGGTTCAGAAGAGTTCACAATCACAGGGAAGACTGCTGAGCCGACAGTTGTGCAGAAACCATCATTGGCACCCTCCACAAGGACAGAAAGCATCAAAAGGTAATTGCAAAAACAAGTTGGATGTTCCCAAAGTGCTGTGTCACTGAACATTAATAGAAAGTTAAGTGGAAGGGAAACGTGTGGAAGAAAAGGGTGCACAAGCAGCAGGAATGACCGCAGCCTGGAGAGGATTGTCGGGAAAAAGCCATTCAAAAGTGTGGGGGAGCTTCACAAGGAGCGGACTCAGGCCGGTGATGGTGCATCAACAGGCACCACACAGACGGATCCTGGATATGGGCTTCAAAGGTCATATTCCTGAACAACACACGACGTCAGAAGCATTTTACTTGGGCTAAAGGAAAAAAGATCCATCCATCCATCGTCAACCGCTTATCCCGTTGGGGGTCGCGGGGGGCTGGAGCCGATCCCAGCTGGCGTTGAGTGAAGGCAGGGTTCACCCTGGACAGGTCGCCAGTCCATCAGCAGGGCACTTATAGAGACAGACAACATATCCAGACAGACAATCCACACCTACAGGCAATTTAGAGTCATCAATTAACCTAAACAGCATGTCTTTGGACTGTGGGAGGAATGCCGGAGTAATTGGCAGAAAACCCACGCTAACACGGGGAGAACATGCAAACTCCACACAGAAGAGCTGCAAGCTGGAATCGAACCTGCGACCCTCTTGCTGTGAGGCGACAGCGCTAACCACTACACCACGGTGCAGCCTAGGAAAAAAGATCTGGTCTGTTATTCAGTGGTCCAAAGTCCTTTTTTCAGATGTGAAAGTACTTCACTTAGAGGACTTCAGTAGCTCGAGGCAGTAATTCATGCAAAAGTGTGTGCAAATATGTATGATTATACTTTTCAGAGAGCTGACATTTCTGTATTTAAAATCCCTTTTTATTGATTTCATGAAATATTTTAATTTTCAGAGATTTTTAATTTGGGGTTTTCATAAACTGTAAGCCTCATCAAAATTATAACAAATAAAGGCTTGAAATATCTTGCTTTGCATGTAATCTACATCATATATTAGTTCCACCTTTTAAGTCAAAATACTGAAAAAAATGAACGTTTGCATGATATTCAAATTTTCACCTGTATACACATACATTTGCATAAAGCAGCATATTTGTCCACTCCCATGTTGATAAGAGTATTAACACTTGACAAATCTCCCTTAAAGATACATTCTAAACAGATAAAAAAATGTGTGATTAATTTGTGATTCATCGTGATTAACTATGGATAATCATACAATTATTTATGATTAAACATTTGAATTGATTGACAGCCCTAATATACTGTATATATAGACAGAAAAACTGTTGATGTGTTTCATTTTTAAAACTTAAAATATGTCATTCTTATTTTCAGTTTCTGTGGTATGTGATCCTCCCTCTGTTTTTCTTCAGAAATAGTTTCTTTCGTGTTCGCTTAACATCTGTATTGATGCTCTGAAAACTATTCCCCTTGGGGCAAATTTTTAATGACCGGAACAGCAAAAACATGATTTAATGATCTTTAATGAGTCAGGGTGCTTCCTGTCGTGAGGCACCCTTCCTCGAACTGCAATGCCCTGCATCATGCTGATATTTCCCTCCCTGAGGTATCTGAAACCATATGTTATGTTAATTTGAATGGCACAAGTAGACTGATAACATTTCCACTCACTCCTCAAGGGCACCTCAGGAGTTTCTCTTGTCGGTTTCTTACTGCTTTCAGGGCTGTCAGAGCTCTGAGTTACAGGTTCTTCCATCGGGTCAAAGACAAACTGTAATAGATAGCTGATATCTGAGTGTTGCATTTAATTTGTCGTCAATATATTGTTGTTAGTGTCATGGCTACTTTCATACAGAACATTAATATTATGCAGCGATTGTTATGCCATGATGTCAGTGTGTGATAAAGATAATTCAGGAATCACAAACAGCTGAACAAAGTGTGGACGCGCCCTGTGGACACCAGACTGGACTTATATCTTTTTGTTTGGCTTCTATATAAATAGTGGAACATTTCTGCTCTCACACAAAAGCATTACATATTAAATGAACAACAAGAAGCAGTAAAACAGGACTCTGGGCTGCACATTTGACAAGCGTGCCAGAGCACACTGTTACTGCAGAGAGATAGAGATAGAGACAGGAAGCTGTACGAAAACTAAACCTGACAGCCAGCATCTGAACTCATTGCTCTTCATTCAGACATGCAAGCCACAGTGCTGGGAGACAGCTGCCAATTAGCTCCATAACCCTGGCAGAAAGCATAGAGGCAGCTTTGAAAATTCATCCACTCATTCAAAAATCTCAAAAAACAACAAATCAATTCACCATCCCGATCTTTTCTTAACACATCGCAGTGGTGCTCTTCCCTCTGTGTGTGGAGGTTCTCTTAAAGTTGCGTTACACTTGTTTAGTTGATGCTTTTATGCAGCGCAAATTACAATGAGTGCATTCAAACTCCATAGAAACAAGAGCTAGACACATTAACAACCTTTCAAACTTCCAAACATCTTAGATTATGCAACAGCACAAGTGTGTAGATGATTTTTGTTTTAGCCACGTATAGTCTATACTCATCTTAAAACCCGTTGGCTATCGACAACAGATAAGCCTCTGTTACCTTACAGGACAGCTGCATTCTAGTGGTGTCACAAGATCACACAAAAATCTTATTGACACCACCGGTGGCTGTCTCAGGCTGTCTGTGGGGCAGACATATATGGCGGTATATCTCATTTTCTCTATTGGAGGGGCACCCTGGAGGGCACTAAATCACATTTGCTCTACTGAAAGGGCACCCAAGATTGCACTGCATCTCGTTTTCTCCACTGGATGGAAACCAGATCGTGTTTTCCCTTCTGGAAAGACACTCGAGATTATATTACATGTTGTTTTCTCCACTGGAAGGGCACTCTAGAGGCCACTGTATCTTGTTTTCTCCACTGGAAGGACACCAACTCACATTTTCTCTGCTGGAAAGACACTCGAGATGGTATTACATGTTGTTTTGTCCTCTGGAAGGGCACTCTAGAGGCCACTGTATCTTGTTTTCTCCACAGGAAAGCCACCAACTCAAGTTTTGTCCTCTGGAAGGGCACCCAAAATTGCACTGCATCTTGTTTTCTCCGCTGGAAGGAAACCAGATTGTGTTTTCTCTACTCAATCAATAATAAAGTTTTTTTTTTTTTGAGGCACTTGACTGAGGCTCTGAGGCAAAGTATTGGATTTAGATATTCTCTCAGCTAGAGTTTACCACAGAGTAGCTTCTCAACTAACTGAAAGGTTTAAAGATAAAATAAATAAATATGCACAATCCTGATTTCTTAATGGTAGAGCTGTGTGTGTGTTTGTGTCTTGACACTTGTGTGTACCAAGACTTAGATGCTTGTGTCAGTGTAACATTCAGTGTCTATGTTTCTGTGAATCATAGCTAAAGAATACTCTGACACTTGATTTAGTTTTAGACAATGAAAGATAATCTACAAATATGCTGAAATAATTGTAGCTTAAAATTTGTCAGTGTGAGGCAGTGTGATTCATGCTAGAATACCTAAAATTAATGTTATTAATTATTATGAATGGAGACATCCATTTTGGTTGGTTATTACAAAGACATTAGGCATGTATTACTACATGTGGAGACAAAAATTCAACTCCTACATTCACTCCTACATACATAATTTATTACATATTGCGTTGAGGCTGTTTTTTTTTTTTTTTTTTTTACAAATTGCAGCAGATGGTGTGAAGTGTAGTGTAAGTGTGAATGGTTGTCTGTCTCTATGCTCAGCCCTGTGATAGCCTGGCGACCTGTCCAGGGTGAACCTCGCCTTCACCCAATGTCAGCTGGGATCGGCTCCCGCCCCTAACCGTGACCCTGGATACGATAAGCAGCTGCAGATAATGGATGGATAGATTATAGTTATCAGATGCATAAGGCGCCAGTAGGGTACATGATGCCTGCCAGACAAGCAGTGATACCATTCTTACTTGTCATGTTTCAAATACAGCAATGAAACAACATTGCTGTATTTTTAAAACAGTAAGCTGATCTCATATAACAAAAAAAGCTGATTCAAGGTGTTGACCATCTTTATTTGAGGCAGTTGGTACGTAACCTTAACCTGACCCACCAAATGGTGTGTTACCCAGAACCATCTGAGAAGCTGACATCGGAAACTGTTTGGACATACATGGCAGGTGAAATGGGAGGAGAGCGAAAACAGCTTTTCCATCAAGTAAAGCCTTCATTGTCGTTTTTTGCTCTTTACTCTCCAGTTCTGATAGAAGTGATGCTATTGCAGCATCTATGCTACAGATCCATCTTGTGTAAAACTCTCACAGTTTGTTTGTGTTCATGTATTAACCTTCTGGAAGCTTTCTGTATCTTTACACCTGTACGAAGGTTGCATTTGCAGTTCTGTGTGACATTTTAGATGCTAATTTGAATGCAGTGTGTAGATTGTTTTTGTTTTAAGGTTCTAGTAATGTAATGAAGTCATGAATCCCAGTTCAAGGTTAATGTAAATTTTTCGTATCTCCATTTTCATTGAATTTTATTAGCATTTTGTGTTGATTGGGGTGGTCCCTACAAACAGAAGCGGTAGTGTTTCCAAGCACCAGACTCCCTTTAGAAAGCCTAATTTTCTACTGCAGCAGAGTCTGACAGTCTGTCCAGCACAGTCCTAGTTCTGGTTCTGCCACGTCTCCCTGTCCCACCAGCAGGCCTGGGCCATATTGAGTGGCGGTGGTGTTGGCTCCCAGCAGGGACCGGAGCTCTCCACCTTCCACCAGACTGCCACGAAGCCGGATCTCGGTCTGTTCAAGGTGGGATGGTCGCTGCTGGATGCCCCGCTGAAGGGAGCTGATGGAGTTTCTAGTGAACCTGCATGATTTAAGATAAGATAAGATAAGATAAGATAAGATGATAAGATGGGCTGCACGGTGGTGCAGTGGTTAGCGCTGTCGCCTCACAGTAAGAGAGTCGCAGGTTCGATTCCGGCTTGGGACTCTTCTGTGTGGAGTTGGTATGTTCTCCGTGTAAGCATGGGTTTTCTCCGGGTACTCCGGCTTCCTCCCACAATCCAAAGACATGCTGTTTAGGTTAATTGATGACTCTAAATTGCCCGTAGGTGTGGATGTGAGCATGAATGGTTGTCTGTCTCTATGTTGTCTGTCTCTATGTGCCCTGCGATGGACTGACGACCTGTCCAGGTGAACCCCACCTTCGCCCAATGCCAGCTGGGATCGGCTCCAGACCCCCCGCGACCCCTAACGGGATAAGCGGTTGACGATGGATGGATGGATGGAAGATGATAAGATGAACCTTTATTAATCCCCGTAGGGAAATTCAGTTTTTACACTCTGTTGTTAATTTCACACAGTACACATACATGCGTTAATGGAGAGATGTCAGAGTGAGGGGGCTGCTCCTGACAAGCGCCCCGAGCAGTTGGGGGTTTGGTGCCTCGCTCAGGGGCACCTCGGCAGTGCCCAAGAGGTAAACTGGCACCTCTCCAGCTACCAGTTGGTCTTGGTCCATGTTGGGACTTGAACCGGTGACCCTCCGATTCCTAAACCAAATCCCTACGGACTGAGCTACTGCCGCCCCCTAAAATCACACTCCCCGTCGGGGAATCCAACCCCGGTCTTCCACGTGACAGGCGGAGATACTGTCCACTATACTAACGAGGACCGCTTTCATCTGTTTGCAACATTAATACAAGTCTCCTCTCCCCACAAAGGGCATGTGCTCCTTTCCAAGTTGCTCTCAGAGTTGTTCTGATTACAGTGAGAAAATCATATTTACAAAATCCAGTACACGATTTTGAAAGCAAGCTTAAACGTTTTCATGTCAAGGATCCACAGTAGAGTCCAATAGACCACAGACCATGGATGTATGAGAGGCTCTGTCCTGTGCTTTTATCCTGTGTGTTAGTAAATAGCCTACAACTACATTAAATTCTGTTGATGTCATGTTACTAGAACTACTAGCTATAGAGGTGTTAAAGCATCCACCACGGCACAGGCTGACAGCATACAACCCATGGGTGTATTAGCAGATACTGAAAGTGATGAATTACAGCCGAAATATCATTATTACAGCTGCACACAGCTAGCAGGAAGCTGGCAGAGCCAGATATGTTATATGAGCATGCAGGACAGAGCAGTCCCATGAGTCTGATGCACGTTCATTATGCAGAGGAAAATAACTCTGGATTCAGCTAATAGTGAATTTTTCAACTTTTAGGACATAATGATTTAAATGCAGGATATTTCAGTGTTCATACTGGGAAGTTTATTTTCCTCAAAAAATCATCCTCTGATTTATAGTTGTCTCTTTAGACATTCATGGCCACAGACTCATTGGCATTTTCAGTCCAAAATGGCGACAATGTTACTGCAGCGCCATCGAGTGGCTGTTGTCAAAAAAGCACCAGAGTTTCACCTCTTTGCTTCTATACACTTTGCTGACATGAAATGTAAGCATAACCTTACATCAAGTGCTGGTAATGTTTTCTCGTAAATGGACTTGCATTTATAAAGCACTTTTCTAGTCTTCTGACCACTCAAAGCACTTTACATTACGTGTCACATTCACCCATTGACACACACATTCATACACTGATAGCGGAGGCTGCTAACTGCCAACTTTTTGCCCATCAGGATCTAATCTAAATAATCATTCATCTCATTCACACACCAATGGCTATGCCTTCGGGAACAATTTGGGGTTAAGTGTCTTGCCCAAGGACACATCGACATGAGACCGGAGCAGCTGGGGATCGAACCACCAACTTTCCAATTGGTGGACAACCTGTAGTTGGTGATAAGTCAAACTCTATTTGTATTGCACGTTTATAAAAACAACTGCAGTTGAGCAAAGTGCTCAACATGGACATAATAAAATGATAAAAAATGCAAACAACAATAAGAACATCGTAAAATTAATAACCATAAAGTGCACATAACAGTAGTAAACGAGCAGCAGCACAACATAAAATAAACTTAATCAAACACCAGTGAGAAGAGATGAGTCTTCAGCAGAGACTAAAATGTTTCTGTGTTCTGAGCAGTTTTAATGTGAAGAGGTAAACTGTTCCAGAGGTTCAATCACCTGTTTCTGAGTCTAGATCTGGGGACGTCCAGGAGGATCTGATTGGTCGACCTCAGTACTCTGACTGGAATATGAAGATGTAATAGCTCTGAAAGATAGGGCGGTGCTAGCCCATTCAAAACCTTAAAAACAAGCAATAAAATCTTAAAATCAATCTGGAAATGGACAGGAAGCCAGTGAAGGGAGGCCAGAACTGGTGATATGTGGTCACGTTTTCTTTTTCCAGTCAGTAGCCGAACAACTGCATTTTGTACTAGCTGCAGCCAGTTAAGAGACGACTCTTATAAACCCACATACAAAGAATTACAGTAGTCTAACTGAGATGTTATAAAAGCATTATGGGTAACTCTCTCAAGATCCCTGGGAGACAGATAGGCCTTTACATTCGCCAAAAGCCTTAACTGAAAAAAGCTCTTTTTTTAACCACAGAGCTGATTTAATTGTCAAAACTAAAGGTGCTGTCAAAGATTGTCCGTTTATGAGAGGCCAACAGGCCGAGAATATCAACTGAGCTGTCCAGTAGATCTGGGTGTCCAAATGTAATGAACCTTATTTTCGTTGAGATTGAGGAAGTTTATGTCCATCCAAGTTCTGATACCATGTAGACGGTTAAATAAAGGCTGCAAAGATTCTCCACTGCTTAATTTTAAAGGCAGAAATATTTGGATGTCATCTGCAAAACAATGTGCAATATGCTAAAATGTGCTAATCATGTGCATAAATCCCTGTAAGCTTTTTACACACTCAGCAATGAGGAAAACGAGCACAGAAGTCTAGCCAGAAGCGTATTCACTTTGACTTTTCACCTGCTCTGTCTGTTGTTCCAGTAACTTGTGTCTATAAATTTGGCAAGGGAGCTCCTGTCTTCCTGCCATGTGGCCAGAACACAGAGGACAGAGCCAAACAATGCAGGCCATGGTATCTGGGCTGGGGATGTGATGTTGAACCTGTTCCATAATCAATACTCTGAGCACCAATAATGAGCTTCTGCAGGCACCAGGGAGAGCTGCTAATGAGGGCAAGAGGGGTGGATAGTGAGCTTAAGAATGAGAGTCTGCTTCTTTTAAAAGGCTTACAGCAACAAAGTTCTGGACTTCAAAACTAAGACTAACGTCATCCAAACTTCTGCAACCAGAAACCGTGACTTGGGTAAATTTGAGGAGATAAAGTGTTTAAAGGTGCAGTGTGTAGGAATTAGTGGCATTTTGTGGTGTGGTTGCAAATTGCAACCAACTGAATACCCATTTGCTCACTCCTTCCTTTCTAAGCGTGTTGGAGAACTACCTTTGGGTCATGTAAAAATGCAGAAGGCTCTTTCAGTGTTTGGTCTGTCCATTCTGGGCTGCTGTAGAAACAACAGACTGTATTTAAGAGGTGGACAGAGTCACCATGACATCACCCATTGGTTTGTGGACTGCCGTTCTGAATTCTCGGGTTCGGCATTTTGGCCATCTTGGTTTTTGGGCGTCACTATCTTGTTTTTTTGCAACCATAAATGACATGAGCTGGTGGCGTACAACCAGGCAAACTTAATTTTTATAATTAACTTTCATGGTCTGAAAACACACTGACAACTCCCAGACTGGACAACGGCACGGTAGTGACCTGTCAATAACAAGGTAGTCACGCCCTAAAGCATCCCCTGCTTTATGGTCCATTTGACTCTAAATGGACCATGAACATCATGCTGAATTGAAGAAGACTTAAAATTAGTGATTGAGACCATAAACGGATGTTTACAATGTTCACTGAGGTAATAACTCAAGTGAGAAGTAGGATAATTTTCTCATAGACTTCTATGGAGAGATCAAAGTCCGTCCCCTTCTGGTGGATCACCATGGGACCTTATTTTAGAAAAAAATATGACCGGTAGTTAACAGTGAGAGACAAATATTTTTTTGATCCTGTTTGAATTGTGCCATGAATCACATATATGATTTTTGTCAATTTAAAAGATAATTTTACAAAGAAAGACTCTGTTGTAAAACTGTTAAGTATCAGACTGGGAATACGACACAACCAAAAGTCGCGTACTGACATCTCTCTCTCTGCCTGTGTGTTTTGTATTGTGATGTACTCACACCAGCAACGGGTCTGATCGTTCTGTGGCTGGATAAAACACATCAGGTCATCTTGTGTGGAACATCGCTAAGTTAGTTAGCTAGCTAGCTAGTGTTGGTGATGTACAGTATATCGTGTGAGACGAGATGTAGCTCACTAAACGGTTTCACACAAAAGTAAATGGCACTACAACAACCTGAGACTTTCTTGACCTGCACCATTATGCTTTAAATTGCCAGACATCATATGTGTGATTCATGTCGCAATTCGAGCAGGATAAAATAAATATGTCTCTCCGTTGACTACCGTACAATTGTTTCCACAAATAAGGTCCCATGGGGTCCACCGCAAAGGGCAGGACATCACCTCTCTTTTTCAAGATTTCAGTGTGTCAAAAAGAAAACCAATCAGAGCCTCTACAACAGCTGTCTATCACTGTTCGCACAGGCAGTGCTGATCACTATGAATCAATATCCTGGTGCTGCGTTGCCGGTGGGCACTCTGTTCACAGAGCAGCGCCAGGCCCAGTCAGTGAGGCAGCCCTCAGTAATGAGAAAACCAGATGATTCATGTGTTTCTTTCTTTTGTCTAAACCTGATTATTTCACTGCTTCACCACATGATGCATCACTACATGCTGAAAATGATCTGACACCGACTAAATTAGCTTTGAGTGATTAGATGAAGTTAAATATTCTTTGTCAGCGCATCCGATAAATCTTATTGATGACAAATACCAACACGTATCAGTGATAATTATTATCAGTAAAGGACAGACTTCAAGCTGTGTTTGTGATCAACAGTTGAACTTGGTATTACTTATGCTCCAGCTGCTCCACGGACACACACACCTCATCTCCTCATCTGCAACGAACTAATATTTAATTTAGAAAAAGCTCTCATAAAACCAGAGCTTTTGAGGGAAAACTGGAGAGGAATGATAATGAGGCAGGGAGGATTTTGGTCTCAAAGCTAACTATTAACCATATCAGCCTGTGTCAGCAGTTTCCAGCCCTTATCTTCGACTAGTTTTTTTCTGGAGCACCGCTAAAGTAATTAAGTTTATCTGGAGGTTATCCACAGAGGAGTAGTCACGAGGAGACGCAGCAGCAAAACAACTTTGTGTGGCCGCTGTTGTTACATGAACTGCAAACGTCAGCAAAACTGCTAGTTAACCTATACGTAGACTTCTACATGTGACATGATCATCATGAAGAACATGCTAGCTTGACACAGAATTCAATGAGCTTTATGTAACATCCATCCATTATCTGTACCATACCATTCAGGGTCGTGGGGGGGAGGGGAGCTGACACTGGGCGAAGGTGGGATTCACCCTGGACAGGTCTCCATACTATCACAGGGCTGACGCAAAGAGACAGACAACCATTCACACTTACATTCACATCTACGGGCAATTTAGAGTCAGTAATGAACCTAACCTGCATGTCTTTGGACTGTGGGGGAAAGCCGGAGCACCCGGAGAAAACCCACACTAACATGGGAACATGCAAACTCCACACAGAAGAGCCCCGAGCTGGGTTTGAATCTGTGACGTTCTAGCTGCGAGGCAACAGTGCTAACCACTGCACCACTGACAATGCTCAGTTTTTGTTTCAAGGCTGTCCAAAACAAACATGTTTTAGAGGAGATACTGTTATGGATTGGCTCAAAATGGTGGACCCAAAAGCAGAGCACATAGAATTTGGTTCAAAAGTAAAATAGGTTTATTTACAAATTAATGGTTGGATGAAATGTGCAAGGGATGGTTTACAGGTAGGTGGTTCTTTAGTTCAGGGTAGGGGAATGGTGGAGGTGAAACTGGCTGGGGAGACGGAGTGAGGTCCACTGACTCCTAGAGAGGTTTTTCCAGCGTGGTCAGATAAGTGGAGATGGAAGCAGGTGGGCGGGTGGCAGGTAAGGGAACGGGAATGGCAATGACTGAAGATGGATTCAGATAGGCAGGAAGGAGAAAGACCAGCAGGCAGGCAGCAGGACTGAGCACAGGAGAAAATGGCAGGTAAGAGAGAATACATTCAAAATGCAAAAAGGATCTGGGCCTGAACGAGTATACCACGACTGATGACGGAACGATTTGGTGATGAGTGGACCGAGTAAGACCGGGTACAGTATGTCTAGTGATGGGTTGAATAAAGTTGATTAGTTTCAGCTGCAGGAAACCACGGCCACCTAACCAAGACATAACCAAAGAAGGAGACAGACAAGAGAAGACAGGACAGGAACCAAAAAGGCACCAGGAAAACACTGAGGAAAGCTGGACCGGAATCCAGGACGTAACAGATGAATGTTACATCTATAAATGGTCAGTCATGTTGATCCATTAGCCGGCACAGACTGCATGCTTGCCATTACTTCTTCAGGGTCATTTGAGGGTCCGTTGACAGAGGCGTTGATTCCACAAGAGGCCCAGCAGGGTTTATACCTGGGGCCACACTGGAGCGGGAGCAGGATGTGTGCATTGCAATACCTGTTGTTTTTTATTTTATTTATATTTTATTTCTATGTTAACAGGTTAGAGCAGCCACAGCATGGCTTAGGCGTAGCTCAGCTGCATTGCATCTAGAGATTCAAGGCAAAGAGTATTAAAGCAAAGAGTCAACACTGCTGCTTTTTTGACAACTGCTGCTGGATGATTGCTGCAATAGTGCTGCTGCCATTTTGGACTGAAAACAGCAACGAGTCAGTGGCCATGGATGCAGGAAGAGACAACTGTAAATTTTGAGGTAAATCAACTTCCCAAAACGAACACTTGAATATCCCTCATTTAAACCATTATGTCCTAAAATGTTAAAATTCAGTAATAGCTGAATCCAGAGTTATTTTCCTTGACTTGGTGAACGCTCATCAGACCCATCGGACTACACCGCCCTGCATGTTCATATGACATTTCAGGTCCTGCCGGTGTCCTGCTAGCTGTATGTGGCTGTAATAACGGATATTTTGGCTGTAATTCATCACTTTTATTTCTTTCTAATCCACCCATGGGCCGCATGCTGTCAGCCTGTACTGTGGTGGATTACTAACATCTCTGTTCCCAAACAGCCGGCTATCGGCTAGTAGCTAGTAGTTGTAGTAGCATGACATCAAGAAAATTTTATGGAGTTGCAGCTATTTACTAACACGCAGGGCAAAAACACAGGACACATCCTCCTATACATCCATGGTCTATGGTCTCTTGGACTCCATTTTGGATCCTTGACATGAAAATGTTGGAGATTGCTCTGAAAAATTTTGTGTTTTTCATTTAAGTCCATCGCTCACTTTCTGCTCCTCTGGGAAGCAGCCAGGCAAAAAAGTTAAATAAATAAATATTAAGCAAATAGTTATAATGGTATGCATATTTATAATATGTTTTATTGTTCAACACTACATTTTAAATGTGACAATGTCATAGAAATAATATTGCTTTACTTTTGTATGTCACTTTGTAGGCAGGTGTTAATCTAATCATAACATGGCAAATTCAATCCCACTTAGACTGCCCTAAAAATGTAATTTTTCTGTAGTACCTGGTACTACGTTTTACCTCCGACAATCTGACAACGCCACCTCCTGGTAAGGGCAGGAGGAACCCTTTAACCCTAAATCTCAAGTACCAGTTGTGACTCCTTAACTTCCCCCGAACCGGAACAATTTATCAGAGGCGTACTTGTGCAAAAGTTAAGCTGGCTTTATTAAATACAATAAAATCTTCATAAAAATATAGGCATGAGGCAATGAACAATTCTGAAAAGCTAAAGTTAAAATACAACAGTTCTCATTATAATAAGGGCGGGTCAACTCCACACAGCAACCATCAAGCTGTGGGAGACAGAAGAGAGAGACAGCGCTACCACCACAATACACATTAAAATAGTACACTTAAAAGTTTATCGCAACAAATAAGATAAGATAAGATAAGATAAGATATGCATGCAGTGTCACGACAAACCTACACACCACTACAGACAGAGTGTCACCCGTGCAGTCCCACCACAGGGAGAGCGCTGTGTTGGTGCAGGCCCGGCCCTTCACAAAGTGGAACTGCTGGAAAACGAATAAATATTAACTCTCAGCCAGCATACATCCACTACTAAGGGTTTAAAATATTAATTGCCTCAGCCTAAAAATCCATAAACAAAAATACAAACAGTAGAAACAGTGGCTGGCCTGGTCCTTAAAAAAAAGACACAAAAGTGCATTAGTTGCCAAGCCAGTATTCAATGTATTGCACATAAAATACTTAAATATAATAAAATAAGCCTACTTTGCAAAGGCACACAAATTCCTTTAGCTAGTGCGGGAATGGGAGGAGAACTCCAATGCATCACAGTCACTTTTCCTCTCTGCCAGCATGGGCGTCAATGGTGAACCACATCAATCATGAACTGAAACAAAATATATTTAGATTAACACAGAGAGCCAGCACAGCCTGAGCCACTTATCACAATTTCCAACTCTCCTAACTACCGTTAGTTTCAGAGCTCAAAATCATCAGGACAGGACCTGAGTGTCCACCTGCCACTCTGTGTGAAGGAGGGCCAGGTCAGCAGAGAAAGGGCCTGCTACTAAGACAGCAAGCCCTTTTATTACTTCCTGATTGACACCCAGTCACATGACCACTGCCTACAGGCCATGTGACCAAGTGTCAATGTCAGGTATCACATCTTCCCCACATTTCCATATTTCAAAAAGTCAAACAGGTACCACTGGGGGGCCAATGGGCCTTGTGCATCACTTTGTCATACTGTTGCCAAAAGAGATAGCTCCACATCTGTGCTTTGGAAAGGCAGGTGAGTTTACGCAGTGAGATGCTTGTGGACTGGCTGTGGAAAACAGATCATGGAGACATGCTGTCAGGCAACCTCTGAGGATGGAATGAGACATTTTACTTGATGGATAAACAATCTTTATCTCCACTTAGGCTACATGGAACCTCACTCTCTGCTCTGGTGTCATGTATTCCCTTGATTTTTCCCAGGGAGCTGTTTCTATGCCAGATGTGTTATCAAAAATATGTCATTGAGCTACCAGAGGGTTTTTTTGCTCTTTTAGTTCCTCTAAGCGATTGGCCGGCCGGTGGGATTTTTTTCACGGGGAAAAGCCATTTCAGAAACATGTCTGTCAGCATTTCTTGGAGGCGCAGATAAAAGTGGTACACTGGTGGGGGAGGACGGATGGAAAGGATGGAGAGAGGGAGGGTGGAAGGAGGTTGAGAAGGTGGGAGAAAATGATGGATAGATGAGGTAGAGAGGGCAAGATGGTGAGAGAGAATCAATTGCACAGATAGATAAGTAGATAGATAGATGGTCAGGTAGTTAGAGTGACAGGCAGACCAATCAGACAGAGAGAAGCAGAGGGTGAAAGAGAGCCAATAAACAGAGACACAAAAAAGTGAGGTGCAGTTTATCTCCAGTAATGACACCAGTGGGAGGTGATTACTGGGTAGGAAATAAAGCCCAGGTCTCCCCTGCTGATCACCAGAGAGCCTCGGCCATGTCAAAGGCTTCTAGAAATAACTTACATGGTGATGCAGGCTGTATACTTCCAGTGGGCTGCATGAGCAAAATCACTTTACATTTTTATATCACTTCGGTTGCTTATTTCACTTGTTTTCATTCTCTTTATACAAATATAAGAGCCTTAAACTTCCTCAATCTCTGCAACAGGTCTGCAAGGCTATCAGAAACTATGTGAGCTGATCCTTTAAGCACTGCTACAGTAGAGAAACATGCATACACGCTGTGTAACTGCATAGGAAGCTCTTCCACTAGAGGAGCTAAATGTGATGGCTGTGCTGCAGTTTTTGTTCTGCAGCCCGAGGATGAGCTAAAACGCTCCCGGCGGACTGTTTGATATTACGACAAGAGAACAGTGGTGTGATATTGATGTGACTGGGGAAGCTAGTGAGGAGGTGGAAGGCGAGTGAAATGAGGTGGAGAAGTGCGTAGTTGGTGATAAAACCAAACGGGGAGCGCGAGTGGCATAATTGGACGTGACCGACGTTCCTCCCGTGGGGGTTCGGTGAGCCAGCGTATACAGAGTCCCTCTGTTTGTGAGATAAGAGGCTTAACAGAGTGTGTGAATGTCTCCTGCATAACTTTAGCCATGAATATAGATTACAAGATAGGAATGTGACAGACATATAGTATGGTAGGTCACACAACACTCACTATAGATCCAGTGGTCCACCAGGGAGGTATGGATCCACTCACAGTATCGTCAGCAGGACACAAGAGGATCAGAGGTGACTCATAGTTTGTTGCAGATAAAGCTATCTGACTGGCATTTGACAGGAAGGCTGGATTCAGATGTGTGGGATGGTTTTTATTTGTTTTTCTATTTTTCTTTTAGACCACCCACGGGAGAAATAGCATTTGACATTTTCCCTATGAGGAGAGCAAGAGGATTAGAGAAGGGGAAAAGAAACACTAATTGTATAATGTGGGATTTCCCAAGGATGAGTTTTGATAACCTTTTCTATTTTGGCGTGTGGAGGTGTTTGTGACTTTGCACAGGGAAAAGACAGACATGTCGAGGTTGGCGACTGAGTGAAGGAATGTGAAACGAAGAGTTGTTTTGAGATGGTTGAGGGCTATTCTTCTCAGGGTTCACCTAAAACTGACAGTACAGTTGAGCTTTAGTCCTGCAATTATAATAAAAGAAGGGGGGCTGTCAAAGTTAATACGATAATAATGTGTTAATGCAAATTTGTTTTACTTTCTTTAATGCATTAACACAACTTGTGATTTTTTTGGTTGTCAGTTTTAAAGCTAGAGAGAAGATAATGGCATCATATGAAAGTGGTAAACCTGAGAAATCCATTGGTACCAACCATGGTGAGGAAAAACTGGCATGGCCATTTTCAAAGGGGTCCCTTGACCTCTGACCTCCAGATGTGTGAATGTAAATGGGTTCTCTGGGTCCCCACCAGTCTCCCCTTTACAGACATGCCCACTTTCTGATAGTCCCAGTCAGTCTGGATCAAGTCATAGTCAAGTCAGCACTCTGACACACTGACAGCTGTTGTTGTCTGTTGGGCTGCAGTTTGCCATGTTATGATTGGAGCACATTTTTATGCTAAATGCAGAACCTGGGAGGGTTTCTGGACAATATCTGTCATTGATTAATGTTGCTAATTTCCAATAATAAATACATACACACACTTGCATACAGCAGCATATTTGTCCACTCCCATGTTGATAAGAGTATTAAATACTTGACAAATCTCCCTTTAAGGTACATTTTGAACAGATAAAAAATGTGTGATTAATTTGCGATTAATCACTATTGACAACCCTAAAAAGAAATGAGCAGCATGAGCTACTAAGCCAAAGACAGACGAGCGAAATCTCCGTTCCTCTGTCCCATCTGTTGAGATACCCTGCCTCACATTTTGGCTGGACTTTTGGCCGGCAGCACAGTGTGAAATTCATATCTCCTGTCTCATCTGTGCTATCCACAAACAGAGTTGTCATAAAAAAATATACGCAGCCCAGACGGGTGGCAACCTCCAGTGTTACTGGAGTAAGTTGAAAGTTTGTACTTTAAAGAGATATCTGTCGTACTCAACATGGCAGTGGGCATATATGCTGCTCTTTGCAAATGGATGTATATATTTATTGGAAATCAATTAACAACACAATGATAAAAAATATCCAGAAACACTCATTGGTACTGCATTTAGCATAAAAATGTGTTCAAATCATAACATGGCAAACTGCAGCCCAACAGGCAACAACAGACTGGTGGGTACCCATAGAACCTATTTTCATTCCCATATCTTAAGGTCAGAGGTCAAGGGATCCATTTTAATGTTGCTATGACAGTCTCTAGTTTCATGTGATGCCAGTGTCCTCACTCAAACACTGAACCCACCTCAACCCAAAAATCACAAGTCGGATTATTGTGTTTTTTAAGAAATCTGTGCTGTTAAAACAGATTTGCATTAACGCGTTATTATGTGATAACTATGACAGCCCTGGTTATAACGTGAAAAATTAACAAGATATTTTCACGTTATTATGACATAAAAGCTCATCACATTATTATCATGATTATTATGCTAAAACCATGGCAAAAAGTAACATAAAATGATAAAATGTGATTATGATTTATACTGTTATAACGTGAAACATCACATTATAACATGAAAAGTTTCATGTTATAACACGATAACTAGTAATAGATGAAAAGTTTCTTGTTATAAAGTGAAAGGATTGTATGTTTTAATAAGGTGAAAATGTCTTGTCATAACATGTCAAACATCTTGTTATAACAATGTAATACTGAACCTTTTTTTCTAGCTTGGCAGCAATGCACTGCCATAATCATGGGTTTATCCAACCAATGATAATGATTTCATCAGCTCCAGCCCTCTCCTCGGGGCTCTGGGGGAATGTGATGGCGAGATGGAATATTGAGCGGGATTTGATTTGATTTGGGTTGGCTTATAAAATTTTATTTCTGGGTTTCTATGATTTTTATTAATATTATATCTTTCAGTTGACAGGTACTTATAGTTATGGGTCATTAGCACAAGCACAAATATTACTGCTTATGCTCATGCTTATGATAAAATGGATCCATAAGTAACGTGATGATAGTATAGTTATGATATGAAGTAAAATGAAATGTGGATCATTTTATGTATAATGACGCCACTGACACATTTAATTTACATTTTTTGGCTATGAAAAAAGAACAGATATGTTGTGATTGGTATACGGTATTTGTGCCTGAGGGTAAAATATGTCTTCTCAGTCTTTGGTTGTCTGATTGCTTTTGTTCGTAGAGTCTCCAGAGAGCGATCCCAGATAACCACACATTCTCATTCATTAGATTTGGATCAATACGCTAGCACATCCTGTAAAACAGCAATTAGGAATCGACTTGCAGAACCTCATATGAAATTTAACATATTTGTTTTATAAAGTAAAACTAATGATTGTTAAGGTTCTATGTAACATGATATCATAGGTGGTTTGTGCTGCACAAAACGATGAATGTCTTAAAACAAAGTTCCCCTCACTGACTCTGAGTCCACATCGCCATCATCATATGGGAATAACTGTCAGGATGATTTGACTGATCAAAGCTACGACTAGCAAGTGATGCTGTGCTTGATCTCTTAACACGGTTTGAAGTTTTCATTGCTTCTGATCAGTGTTTTAACACACTTAACACGTATGAACCCATTAAAAGAATACACTGGATTTCATGTCTATCAAACTACAAACTGTAATGTCAACCACAAATGAACCCGGTAGGTAGATGCCTCCTGCCGGGACGTTGAAGACTTACTCACAAAGTAGTGGCTGTAAATCAGGTGTTAATTTGAATGACACATTATTTATGTGCCATTCATTTTATTTATGAGTCACACTGAACAACGGGTTAAAAATGTAATTATGGAAAGCAAACGGTGGAGACTGATGACACAACCTAATCTCATGGAAAGGCGGATAAATAGCATGACATTATAAGGACATTCATGAGGACACATTTTAGCCTTTTCACATCATTTTTACGCCATGCAACCAAACTATGTTAACGGCCTCCACACAGGGGACGTCAGCAGTGCGTGGCAGCTGTGGAACCTGCTTTTAATTTCATTTTATTTATTTATTTAACAGGTCAGAGCAGCCACAGCGCCCACCTGAGCTTGTTAGCTAGCCATGCTAGTCACTGTCACTGGCATCACTTAGCCATTTAGCACACTGACAGTGAACATTGACATATCATGAGGCTCAAATGTTCTTCTGTCCTGTGACAGCGAGTTTCTTTCCCCTGAAAGGGGGCGCAGGCTCAGTGATGATACCATGCTGGTCTGGTCTGTAGCTTGGAACCATGAAGCCCCTCTATTCAATCTGTTTTAGGACAAGGGAACAAATCAGAAATCAGTATTTATGGATTTATTGTTGGTTCAGCCAACTATACAGCAACACTTCAGCAGAGCGTTATGTACTATTACTGACATAGGATTGTTTGTCATGAGACCCTGCTCTGGGTGGCGTATTACCGATCTGACGTATGATACCCCAGCGAAGTCACACTGACTGAGATCTCAGTCATTGCTTCTGCAGCTGTTTTTTTTCATGAAGACTCAGGTTGCTTTCATGGCCTAGATATGGATAGATTATTCCCTGTGTACACTCACTCCTTGAATGTTCTCATCCATCCGTCCTTCCCTCCCTCTGCCTCCTTCACTCCATCTGTACGTCCTCCTTTGTTCTGGCTGCGTCTCTGGCTCACCCCCGTGGCTGTGCTTTTGAGGGCAGCATATCAAACATCAAAAGCACTTCTAACGGTAGCTGCCTGCTTCAGCTTGTACGCATGTGTGTGTGTTTCTGCTGTACAATGCATGAACCCTTGTACTTGCCCTCCCTTATATACTGAGCTTGTTATTTAGAGCCAGCAGTCTCTCGTATATGTTTGGAGGCGATCCTGTTGCGTCCCTCTCTCCCTGCGTGGAATGCCAGGGTCAGATAAATCCCAGTGTGTGCTAATGGTCCCAGCAGATGCTTGGGATGCTGTGTCCTCTCTCCTCATACCCACTGGCTGTTTTCAGTCTTTCCCTCTGCTTGCCTCGCATGTGTCTGTACGTCTTTCTGTCATTCACTCTTGTGCTGTCGTTCCCGATTTCAGTCTCTGGTTGTTCCTGCTAGCTCTGTCTCCCCGGTGTGAACGTATGTAGCCGAGACAAGGAGAGGCAGCGGGGTAATTCGGCGTCGCTGTAGGTGGTTGTTTACATCTGGCTTACTGTCTCTGGGCGTCGTTGCCTCTCTCTGTCTGCCTCTATCAATCTGTTTTTTCAATTAGATTCAAACTGGGTTATCGGCATGGTTATGGTTCTCATTTTCTTTCATTACCAGTCTCTCTCAATCTAATCTTTTCCATTTTGTTTACGCCCACGTCTTCTGGCCTTGACAGTGAAGGTATTTCACACCAGGGACAAAAGTGTTGGAGGCTGTTGCCCTTCAGCTCTCTCCTACAATTAAATCACTCATTTGCAGTATGTGAAAATATATTTTTCTCCAAGTTAAAGCTGCACTAATCAGTATTTTGACATTAACAATGGAAATGAGTTGTTCGTAGTGATGAAACCACAGAGAATTGATTCCACTCTAAAGAGCGTTTTAGCGTCTTTCAGCCCTTTTTATGGCCCTCTATACGCTACCTGCCCTCCACAGTGCTGCTATGTCCAATCAATTATGCAATGATTAAGTGATATGGGTAACACTAATAATCATCAAACAATAATCATCATGTATAAATGGTAAATTGATAGTCAACTAAACTTAGTTAATAATTATCTTACTGTTAAACAATGGAATGATAATTAATAATGTTTACTTATTATTTGTACTGCTGTAATTTATATTTTAACAGTTTAATACTGCACAGTGTAATCGTATTTAGAAATTATTTGTAAAACATCTCTAAATATGACATAGCTAGATATTTGTAACATTTAATTGGTTTCTGGTTCATTCATATATGTAATGTTTATCGATGTTTTGTTTCTTAAATGTTTGAAATTATGTGGTGATCATTAACAATAACTAATGTAGTATATAAAATATTATAATGTGTGCAATTAGAAACTGTTGATACATAGTTTAATAACATAATCAGAATGCAGTTGTTCTTAATTGTTTCTTATCAGCTATGATATAATATATAATTTATAAACTAATTCATCAATATTACACAAAAACTACTGAGAATAGCGTAAAATAAGATAAACATAAATAAAAATGTTATAGCATTACTACTAATTCTAATAATAATTAGAAACCATTATTAATTATCATTTCATTGTTTGTGAACTAAGTTTAATTAACTATTAATTAGCCATTTATAAATGATGGTTATTATAATGTACTGATAGCCAACACTTTCTAATGTTGGCTTCTGATAAGCATTGGTTACTGACTTTAATAGGCTGATTTGTGTGGGGATTTAATTTTTCTGTAATCACTCTTGGTGAATATGATTCAGTATCTTAATCCCCGTGTCGGGAGGATGCATGTTAGAGAGAGAAAATTTCATTTAGCAGCAGCATAGGTAACACCGAAGCCCTGCTCCCACTGGACAAAAACACATTAACAGCCTCTAACATCTGGCTTTTGTCTTCAGTGGGAAAAGTTACCACCAGCATTCATTCCCAGGACAAATGACTCTGTAGTAATCACGGTATATATCGTCTCCAGCTCCGATCGGCACATCGCACATCGCATGCAAACGAACATCTGGGTGGACTCGCTAATTTTCGCCACAATTTCCGTCCGTCTCCGTCCAATCAGCGTGAGTTTGAAGAGACACTGAAAAAGTAACAGCTATAAGAATGAAGTAACCAGCATAGCATTTTACTGCATGGCCTCCACGCTGCTTTCTACTGTTTTCTACTTTACATTTGTGATGTTGAATCCGAAAGAAAAAATACAGAACAGCATGCTTGTTCTGGCAAAAAAACCTTCATTTACACGCTAATTTGCTCTGAGTCGGTTTTAGACTATAGGAATAACATGGATGAATTTTGAAAATGGGCGTAGTTTCTTTTTCAGATTAATTGCTATCAAGTGTGAGCACTTGAAGCAGTGAAAAGGGGTAAAATAAAGGGAAGCCTTTTAGAAAGAAAGGCCGGTTTGATTGCCAATAGTTTATGTGAATGAGAAACTGTATATGGATCCAGATGTTACCCCCGGCTTAAAGCACAGCAACACATTACATAGACATCTTAGTCGTAATGTCAGTACTCTAAACTCTTCACATTCTGTTGAACAGATTCTTACACATTGCACCTTTAAGGCATCCAGCTATGCATTAAAAGCATCCCTTCTTCCCAAATGTATTTTAACTCCTCACTGGTTCTTAGCAAAGTCATTGATGAAAAACAAAAACCCAAATGAAAACAAAACTCTGCACAGACATGACAGATGTATCGGTAGACTCATCTAATTTTTGGGAAGAAGCTTTTCACAATAAAAGAACAAGCAGTGACGAGCTGCAGCTGAAAGTGACACACTTATACTACACACTATCGTTGCAGTTATGTGACCGAGCACCGAACATGACGTTCAAGTATACAACACTTCTGCAGCACAGACTCTGATCAGGGCTTCTCACTGCTTAGCATTAGCATACTCCTCATCCTCATTCTCATTCTCTCTCTCTCTCTCTCTCTCTCTCTCTCGTCAGCCTGTCTCCATCTGTTTTATATTCTTTCACCTACCATCTCATTATCTCATCCTGTCTTGTTAAGGGTGGATCATACCAATGTGCAGGAGATATCCATTCCTAGTGTGGCCATGAGCTGGACATGTGTGTGAAGAGAACTGGGAATGGTAGAGTCTCTCTGTACAATACCAGTGTGAATTAAACATGTTCATGCAGCCGATCTCTCCGTCAAACATGCACACACAAGGCATGTTGTTAATCCCTGTCCACTGCTGATACAAGTCATTAACATCCTGGAAGGAGTCAGCCACTCAGTCCACTCTAAGTAATCCCAAGCTGCTTCCTATCCTCATACTCTTCCTGTCCCGTTATTAACCTTTAGGCAGGTAGTACTATATTAAATGCAAAGCACCGTATGGAACTGGTTTATAACTCACTCACAAACTCACTTTGATTATTTACCAGGCTACACCAGCACAAGCAATGCTAGAAATACGGTCATTAAGAGTTTGGAGCAGTGGGGCTACTTCCAGTCTAATAGCCAGCAGGGGGCGACTCCTCTGGTTGCAAATAGAAGTCTTTGAGAAAATGAGTGGGGCTGCACGGTGGTGTAGTGGTTAGCTTGCGGCTCTTCTGTGTGGAGTTTGCATGTTCTCCCCGTGTAAGCGTGGGTTTTCTCCGGGTACTCCGGCTTCCTCCCACCGTCCAAAGACATGCTGTTTAGGTTAATAGATGACTCTAAATTGCCCGTAGGTGTGGATGTGAGTGTGAATGGTTGTCTGTCTATATGTTGCCCTGCGATGGACTGGCGACCTGTCCAGGGTGAACCCCTATGCCAGCTGGGATTGGCTCCAGCCCCCCCGCGACCCCCAACGGGATAAGCGGTTGACGATGGATGGATGAGAAAATGAGTCTACTTCTCACTTAATCTATTACCTCAGTAAACTTTGTAAACATGAGTTTATGGTCTCAATCGCTAGTTTCAAGTCTTTCAATACAGCATGATGTTAATTTAGTAAATTATGGTCCCATTTAGGCCAAATAGACCATAAAGCAGGGGATGCTTTAGGGCGTGGCTACCCTGGGGATTGACAGGTTGCCTCCATGGTCTTGGCCAGTCTGGAGTTGTTGTGTTTTTGTCTCACAGCTTTAAACCTTTCACCATAAGTGGTCAGTTCATCAAAGTGAATTATAAGCTTTGTGGTCCCCTGTAGATGTCTTACTCAGCATTCGGTTCTACTTATATCCATCATTTTGTGTCAAATCTGGTTGCAAAAAAACAAGATGGCCAAAATGCCAAACCCAAGGCTTCAAAACGTCAGTCCACAAACCAACGGATGCTGTCACAGTGACTATGTCAACTTCTCATATACAGTCTATGGTAATCACATTAGCTAATGCTAGCTAACTATAGCCGATCAAATCTAGCAGCAGTCATCATTTCAGTTCGCAAAATTCATAATCATTGCTAGATTTGAGTCTGCTATTATTTATGTTAATAAATAAACCAGCTCTAAACATTTGCAGGGATTTTGCCAGCACACAAGCAAACCTAAAAATTAATGAAACAGTCAATATGAAAAAGTAAAAAAGTGAAGATATTGTAATGATTCTTCAAGTCCAAACTGCTGCTGTTACTTTCCTTACTGACAGGTGGCGCAGTTGGATCCAGAGCTGCAGCTTTCAGTCTTTACTGCTGACTGAGACGTCAGTGTTCATATTTGGAGATCAAAAATAAACATTTTGCCAATTAAGGGCGATTATCTTTCTTGTTTCATGTGTAATCTGCACAGTCCAAGAAGGATCAAGGGAATTTGTCTTGACTCATGTGCTCCCTAACTGATGTGATCATGGTAGGCTGCCGTCACAGGAAAAATCGAATTGGCAAAAACTGCAGTAAAAATTTCTTTTTTAAATGTTTCTAATTTTTTATTTTATCACTGTCAGTGGACAGAAATAAAATAAAAGTCTAGGTGTGCACATGATCAGGATTTCCCCACATGTGACAGATGTGATATGATCACATGGTAACAGATGTCACAGCAGATATGTAGGAAAGATTGGAGGAGAGATGGGGAGGGTGGGAGAAAAAGGAGGCAGGTTGGTGAAGAAATGAAATACTATATTTGGGTGAATCCTACAAATGCGTCACCTTACATCTTATCTTTTGTCGAAGCAGTGTCACATCTGGTTTCTGTGACATATAATTTCTCTCATTTGTATACGTACCTTGACCGCAAGACAATTGAGACTCAGACCTCTGCGCTGGCTTTGACATTAGACAGGAAACAGTCTAGACCAGGCTGTATCTCCTCCTTTGCCATCAGTTTGGCTTTAAATGGACACTAACAAGCATGACAAGATTAACCAATGTATTCTCATCCCAACTTGTCATATATTGACACTTCGTCAGACCCTTTGGTGTCACTTTTCGGTTGCAGCAAACGCATGCTTAATGTGAATTAAACAAAAACACTGCTTAGGTTTAGGCAATAAAACCACTGCAATTAGCTTTAACTACATGGTTGGGCTTAAAAACTGCTGATTGTAATGTGAAACTTAATGCACACGATACAAACAGTGGTCTTCTGGATGAAATCCTTGTGTTAGGCCCATCCACCAAACCAGCCACAGGACAGCAGATATGTGACTGTGGTGTGATTTCAAACTCTAAACTATCTATAATATCTGTTCAGGACGTGATGTTATGATTGATCTGTATTTAAGGGCATGAATACAGTGTATCATTGCTAAGCATGGTATAGGTTAAATAGGTCAAAAAGCCACCAGTTCATTAAATCAGTCACCAGAATTTGACTTTCCCACGTGGGTCCTGATGATGCAGGATGATAATCGCCAAACTGTTTCCATGTTTTCTCCTCTGGTTCATTTGTAAGAAGTCAGTCTGAACACACAACAGCCAGAACTCAAATCAATCAATAATAATATCGAGGTCACCCGTCCGAACCACCACCACCATCATGACGTGTCACCCCCTTTAATAGCAACAGCTAACTAATTAAAACCAAACTTTAAGAACATCCTCAACTGACTTTTTAGTTTGAGCCGTCAAGTCGTCCATCTTTAAATACAGTCCATGGTCCGGATCAAATCAACTGAACCACTGAAAGACTTGATTCAAAAAAGCTCTGTTTGACAGAAAGCCTGAATGTAGTGGAGAAAGGTGCACATAAGGACATAAGGACAGCTTACGTCACATACATGGCAAACACTGTTACATAACATTAGCAGAACTGAAATGCCTCCACTGCATCCTAACTCCAGGTCACACACCAGAGGAACATTTAGCTCATTCAACCCTCGGTGGGGAACATGACTTTGACTTCATGGCATAATACGACCCTTGTATATCTGTGGGGGACTCAAGGGCTGTTGATCAGCACTAGGAGAATGGACTATTACTTGGAGATGTCTTACTGTTAAACTCTGCTTTCTGGCTCAAACTGTGTTGAGGAACAAAATCATGAAAACCAGAAATTACAAATGAAGAGATTTGCTCAATTTTAACACAGCCACATAAAATAATTCCCATCAGCGGCTGTGGTGGTGTAGCGCTGGGCCTCATGCGAACATTTTTATTCATGAAAATAAATCATGAAGCACAGCTGCCCCATATAGACTATGAAGCCTCTTAACAGTGTGTGAAATAATTTTGGGAGTTGAACTGAACCGCTGCATTAGCAGGAGTATTTTAATCCATTTTTTTAAATCTTTCATAGCAAGTTGCACAGTATTTTCACTCTCTTGCTTTGTCCTTTCCTCAAACAGACACACAGGATGTGATTATACACAACAAAACAGAGGTTAAATGTTAATTTAACATGCCAGGATTAAATCAGTAACATGGGATAGCTAACTGCTAATAGCTAACTGACAACATGGTGACATGAAATTAAATAGGCTACATTATATGTATGCAATGGCTGCTTTGTTATATATATATATATATATATATATATATATATATATATATATATATATATATATATATATCTTAATTAATCATTCATCACTGTTCTACATAGATTTTACACACTGCACCTTTAGTGATGTGATGGTTTTAATGACCTCAGAAGGAGTTTATAATCTGTTAATAAAAAACATAAACTACTCTTTTTATTGATTATTAATCCATTTACTCACACAAAAACAAACACACCAGCAACCACAGAAAATACATTCAAAATCATGGATACATAAAGTTTAAATTATATAATACATATATACAAGGAGAGTCAGGGAGGACAGAGCAACTCCTCCCAGCAGCATTTAAACAGCCTCCACATGCAGACTCAGAGCAATTTATTAAATCATTTTTTTAAATATCAGGGAATACAGAGACATAGTGTATGTTACTGCTGTTTGAAAAACTCTAGTGCTCGCTGCCCTGATGTACTTTATCTTGATGGCCTGAACCTATAATTAGTTTTTTATTTATTAATTATTTTTAAATAACAGTGCCTCTTGCTCCTTATGTTAGCCTAGTCTACCGTTGTTCAGGCAAACAGCTGACTTATTTTGGCAAATAAATGAAAAGCTGTTCAAGTTGAAATTGGCCTCATTGTTGTACCATAAATACTGTTTACCGCTGTATCGAACCAAACCGAAAACCGTGACCCCAAACTGTTGATTTTATGAACCGTCCCTCCCCTAATATATATACACAGTATATAATGAATGTTTTTAGGCCCTAAAAAGGATTTCATCTTTCTCTGCCAAAATTATATTCTCACTACGGCCGTTGATCAGAATCAATTAGAAGGCTTTTCAAAAGACAGTGGCTAAATGTGTGCCTGCACAGTTCTGTGATGTACAGTATACTTTTATGGACTGGTACACCCACCAGTTATTGATCTCATCTTCTAAAAAGCCACGTTGACCTTTCTTTTATCTTCTTAAGGTCACAAACACTTTGACATCACTCTGGAGGTTTGCTATTGATCAGTCTGGATCAAAATAGTGGGTTGAAGTTTAGCAGAAGTATAGGTATAATCTCTTTAGATTAGGCTTCAGGTTTTTGTGGTATAGATTAGCAGAGGAGGCTGTAATGTGTGTCATATGGTGGAGATTTAGATAAAGCTGGATGCCTCTTTTCAGGCAGATCGTTCCATTAGTTTGACTGAGTCCAGGAGCAAAAAAAGCATCATTAGATTTGTTCATTAGCCTCTCACTGTGCTCCCGTCACCAGCAAATAATTAGAGCGGAGCTCAGTTTCATCCAAAGTCATTTGAACATAGCTGTGTGTGTCTGTGAGAAAGACTTTGTCCATATGTCAAAATTAGGGCTGTCAATCGATTAATTATTTAATCATGAGTAATCACACATCTTTTATCTGTTCAAAATGTACCTTAAAGGGAGATTTATATTAATTAATAAAGGTTCATCTTATCTTATCTTATGGTAGAGGACTTTGGAAAACTGCAGCCCAACAGGCAACAACAGCTGTCAGTGTGTCAGAGTGCTGACTTGACTAGGACTTGATCCAGACTGACTGGGACTATCATAAAGTGGGCATGTCTGTAAAGGGGAGACTGGTGGGGACCCAGAGAACCCATTTACATTCACACATCTGGAGGTCAGAGGTCAAGGGACCCCTTTGAACATCACCATGACAGTATTTCCTCACCAAGATTTAGTTTGGAACGTTATTTAACATCCTTGGCATCAAGTTATTATGACATGGCTGTCCAACATTATCTTTTTTTGTAGTTCGTGCTGGCATGGTCCGTATACCCTGACAAACACAAAATTAAATTTTTTTGGAAGGAATTTTGTTTATGTCAGTGAAATGCGTATCAAGCCTCAGATGTTTGATGAGACTAATCCCATTTAAGCAGCAGTGATGTATGAAATCCAGGGATGTGTGCGGGTGGTTACAGAGACTGAAAACATAGAAGGTCAAAGAAGGGTAAACATACAGTTGGAGCACAAAACCTTGAAATCAGACCCCAGATCAGTCCTGTAGCTGCTATACTGAGAACCTCGGTAACCTGAGAGCAGTGGTCAGACTGGGTAAGGAGCCGCCTAGATCTAAAAGGTGATGCACCGTAAAGCCATATGGGAGAGGCTCACACTGTGGGGTGCAAATGCACGAACACAATATCAACTTCACAGGACATCACCTTCAGCAAGGTGAAAGAGCAGCCTCTGTGATTACAGTCAGCGTGCACTTGAACAACGTATACTACTCCAAAGATGCTGCTCTGTGGCCACCCACAGAGGAGTAGCTGGTTATTAAGCATGTATAGAAGTGAATCCTTTACTGTAGAAGAAATGCTCTTCAGTCAACAAAGCAACAGAAAACCATTTGACAGTTCCAGCTGCTGCACAGCTGTGGGTCGGGCACAGTGCTCGAAGTCAACACAGAACCGGCGCTTCTTACTCCTTGGCGTACCGTGACTTTTTATTGCGTACCGGCACTTCTTAAAGCTGCCGGTTATCTTTTCTGCCCTCTCCATATCAGGTTCTCTGGGAGATTGATAATGGTGATTCATAACAGTGCAGCGCCAGCATCTTAGCACTGCGCCTTATAAACTGTATGAAGCATCTGGATGAGCCAACGCATGGCACAGAGTTTTTATAAAATACTTAGTGAGCTGTTTGTCATTTAAAAGTTTTCTGAATCTGCTCTTTTAAACATTTAAAGAAGAATTAAATATTCAGACAAAGGCTATGATATGTGTACATAATAAAATAATCATTTAACTATTAATAATGGTCCAAATTGATGTATAATTACATAGTTTTAAGTCAAAAACCTTCAAATTTTCTCAGGGGACCCCAAACCCAGTATCTCCTGGTATCTTTTATTCACTTTATCCTGTTGTATAATACGCAGGAGCATCCATACTGCTCCTTAAACCTGAATGATACCTACTACAGGCTACAAACAACACAGGAAAGCACTTTAACTATTAATGCTACACATGTCACTCTAACGCTATAATGTTGTCGTGTGAATATTGTTGGTGTATTATAGGCCTACTATAGAAGATGCACAGCCCACGTATAATTATTTCAATAGAACCACAGCTGATTATGACTGATACAGTATAAGATGCTTAAAGAAATATTGACTAAACAGGAATAAGATACCGGCCGATACTCATGACAGTCTGGGAGTACCGGCACTTTATTTTTTTTCCACTTCAAGCACTGGCCGGGCATTCTGAGGAGGATGAAGAGGAGGAAGGGGAAGAAGACATCATTAAACCTTTAAGGACTTAGACCAAACTTTCTCCCTCGATCAGGTCTCGACCTCAGACACCAACTGTGGCAGTCACCAGGGTTGCACGTAAAGGCAGATTTAAACCCGGAGAGGAGGGGAGAACATGCAGAAGAGCCCCAGGCCAGATTCGAACCTGCGACCCTCTTGCTGTAGAGTGCTAACGGCTGCACCACCGTGCAGCCCAATGTTCTACTTCCATTGACTGCAATGGTTCACATGAGGATAAAATTCAAAATACTGACAAAAAATATAGTTTTTGGGATAGAATTTTGAAATTTACCACCTTACATCTACTGTGACCTTTTGTCCGATATTTTCATGAACACTGAAGCTTTATTTGGTGAGAATTTACAGTAGCTGTGTACAGTACTGTTCACCACTGGGAACAAATAAGTGCCCACTGTGTACCGGTCCATGTTGAGTCCTGCTGTTTAGACTAAAATAATGTGATGCACTGAGGGCCCAGTTTTAGATAATTCAAAAATCTGGCTGGATGGTTTGACAGTCTGAGGATGCAGCATAGCAAAAATGTGGGAGGTTTAATAAGTTTTACAGTTTTAGAGACAAACAGAGTGATGGACTTCATAATTCCTGCCAGGTTGGAGCATCTGGGCATTTCTGCTCACACGGGCTACATTTTGGTGAAAGCGGCAAAGTTGTAGCATATATGGCTGATTTGTTATGAATTTTCAAAGTTTTAAACTTTAGCCGCTACATGTAGCGCTACCATCAGGACGACTGGCCCACAAATCCAGTTGAAGTTGGCATAGGTCAGGACCTACGTGACAAGTTTGGTTTATTTTCATGCATGGGGAGTCTGAAGATCAGGAAGAGGAAGAAGTTCCTCACCACAAAACAAACCTCACAAGTGTCTTGAAAAAAAATTCCTCAATTATAATAAAATACCTTTTTAATATTAATCCAGTCCCTCTTCCTGCCTGTGGGTATTAAGTTAGCATTAACATTAGCAAATCCAAGCTTTTGCACTGAGGTTTAGCATGATGCAGGCAACGCAGCAGAAAGGTCTTCTTTAATATTCACTCCAATAAAGTCAATATTATAGAAGTCTTAAAAGGACCTAAAGACCTCCGTTTCTTCTGGCTGATGATGAACCGAGGTCTGCGTGACGTCGAGGAAGGGTCAGATTTCCTTCGGTGTGCAGCTCCCACCTAAAGAAAGGATGTCGTCTCGCCCTGATCGGTCAAGAGCTGAAATGCACCAAGCTCCACTCAGTCAGTCTCCACACCCTGACCAACAGATGATCTGAATAACCAACAGTCAGCTCAGGGGAACTGAGACATTCAGCTTCATTTGAAATTAAAACACATACAGCCAGTAATAATTGGTCTTTTGGTGCTATGAAGAATCATTGCCCTCAGTTCTTGAATGGTTCAATTTCTCTATTTATTTAACATCTGTGGACTACTTTAATAATAAATTACAAATACGCTATTTTAGTGAGCAGAACACGTGGATCATTTGATCATTTTATTTGGAAAATTCTACATAAAATGCATCAATGTAAATTTGATGGGACTGAGTTTATCTTGCTTTCGCTATCTGTTGATTTTTCTGCTAAACTAATACAATAAAACTGCATAAAGGCTTTAACACTCGGCGGCTCAAGTTACCGCAGTCTTGGAAAGGCAGGAGTGAGCGGAGGGCTACTCCATTGGTTGCAATCTGCAACTACACCATTAGATGTCACCAAATCCTCCACACTGTACCTTTAAAATACATTATGAGAAATTCTGTCATCACTTAATAAAGCTTAACTTCTAGTGTGGCTAGCAACCATTTTAATATTATTTTCTTATTATTATGATTGTTATGGTTACAATGCTGTTACTCTTGTAAATTAGTAAGAGTAAATTGAGTTCTTATTTATTATTATTAATTAATTAATTATTAATGTAGCCGCAAGAGGGCACAAGCCAGTGTCTTCTTGTGCCAGTCCCAAGCCCGGATAAATACAGAGGGTTGTGTCAGGAAGGGCATCCGACGTAAAACTCTCAAATCAAATCTATGACTTCCAGACCGGATCGGTCGAGGCCCGGGTTAACAACGACCGCCATCGGTGCTGTTGATGTACCTGAGTTAACAAGGTGCCGGTGGAAATTTGACTACTGTTCGTTGGTAGTTGGTGTGAGAGAAGAGGATGCAGGAGACAGGATTAGATGGAGGCAACTGATTCGCTGTGGCGACCCCTGGAGGGAAAAGCCGAAAAGAGGAGAAGAAGATTAATTAATTAATTATTCATTAATTAATTAAATTCTCAGTAATCACTATTTCAATCATACGACAACGTTTGAATTAGAGCTCCCTATTATAATTTGATTACTTGCTAACTGGAGCGTTTATCTCTGACAAAACTGTAACTTACACACACTGCACTGCTACGCTCACAGCTATAATGTCACAGCTACTGACGTCACACACACTCTCTCTCTCTCTCTCTTTCCCGCTAACGCTTCTCGTTTCCTTGCCATGATTGCAGCTCATGACCTGTGCATCCTGTCCATCAACTGAGGCGCCGCTAGTACTGTTTGGACGTTTAGGGCTGAGCTGCGCTTGGACGGAAATTGTGAAACTGACATGGCATGGTAATTTCAAAATAAAGGTGCATCTTAAAGATGATGATATGTATCAATGTTTTCACTTTGCATCAGTGGTATTGGATCGTGGATCACGCAGTTGATATATTGATCCAGATTGATGGATTGTTACACCACTAATCAACACACACATAAACACGTATACTGTAGTCATAGGCACAGACATATGGCAGGTAAAAAGCAAGTTTCTGCATGAAGAAAAGAAAATACATTTGCATACACATCAGAACACACTCGTACATGCACCGTACGTGGAGTTGGATGCTGACGCATCCTTTGACCTCACTCATTGTCGTGTTTCCAGATGGCTGCTGACTCGCGCCCATCAAACAGTGCTCCCCTCCTTCAGCCCACAAAACCCGGGTTTCAACTGAACAAAGTTGCCTGCTGACTTTTTCTGTGTTATCTCCAGAATGCAGAGTAGCGTTGGATTTTCCCCTCCATCAATGTAAATCCGAGCTGCTTGTTGATCTCAGTCGGACTAAAAGAAACCCCTTCATCCAAACTCATAAAGTTTGAAATGCTCGTCTGGCTCCAGCAGCTGCTTAAACTTCTCCCCTGGACTCCCGTCTTGGCTCAGCTAAGCCTGTTTGGGGGAAATTAGGAAAATGTAAAAAAAAAAAAGAGAAACACATCAAGGCAGAGTCAGCTGCCAGAAGAAATGATGGGATAATTTCATATGGAAATGAGAATGCTGTTGTCCAAGGGAGAAGATTTGAGAAATGCACCAAAGGGCCTGCAGTAATTGAATGTCACTCAGAGGAACTGATGTGGTCGGCCACAGTTTGACATGCTGCCTAAATGTGTTACATCTTTCTGAAAGAAAGTACTAAAGGAAAAGCTTGTAACTGCTGAGTCATATCCGGCTCCTAATGTCCTCTCACTTTGTCACCAGTTGCGTTTTGCCAGCTGCGATGCCACACAGTGTTTCCCTCAGTCACTGGGAGTAACTGTAGTGGCCCATTAACTACAGTCTATGCCAAGTTTGTCAATGTCACTTTGAAATCACAACATTATTGCAGCTATAAAACCAACTCTAGATGAACTGCTGTCATGGCTAAACCCCAGGCCGCATAGGGAACGTCAGCAGTGCACGGGGGCTATTGAACCAGTTGTTTGAGTTGTTTCAGGCCACCCGTTCTCACTCCCAACTCATCAAATACCGCCGTTTGGTCAGTGTCCCTTGGTTCTGATACAGGGTTTGCGCATTTTGTGGTGGTGGCACAGAATGTGTTATAAGTACGTGCTGCCGCTATGCCCGGTGTATGTGAAGGAAGAGAAGGTGGACCATTGCACACAATCTTTCTGAAAGTTATTAATAACTTACATGGAACGCTGCTTTGTCACTTTTTAGGCCTGCCCACACAAACCTGCGATATCTTCTAGTAAGCTCCCCTGAACCGGTCTACGTGGTGTGTCCCCCACCCCACATTTATGGGCTTAATGAATGAACAAATGTGTGAATTATCTTTGAAAGTGTCAGTTTCAGTTAGCAACACCAAGGGAAACATTAGTTGCAGTTATGCAGTGTATGCCAAAATATATTGTATATATGAAGTATAATCAGTATATATAGAAATAAATACATGTTTAGCATTTTTTAATGTTGGTAGATCTTTTTGACCTGGTCATTTTAAAAGTAGCTCATGAGTCTAAAAAGTGTGGGCACCCCTGATGTAGACGTACCAGGCTTTCAAACTAACTCCCTAAACCCATCTGCGTAATTATTAGGGGGTCAGAGCAACTGATAGGACCTTCAGCCAGGAGTCAGTGTTGACTTATTGACCTTACTTTTGTAACGTAACTGACATCAGTAAAGTATTTATGTTAACTAAATGTAGTTATTTTAACTCAAACCAAACTCCTTTTCCAAACCTAACCAAGTACTTTTGTTGCGTACGTTGGATGTTTATTTTGAAAAAACACTGTATGTAACAAGCTGAATCTGTAGCCTATGTTTCATGTGAACACAGAAGTTTATTTTGAAAAGACATTATGCATGTGACAAGTGGAAACGGACACGCCGTCCCTGACACGTCCAGAACTGACACTACAGGGGTTTCTAGACCGCGTAGTGACGCCTGCACCAGTATTTGCTGAGTGGGGAGTGAGGGCGGGTTGTGTAAACTTTGGGGCTGACAAAGTTAACCCTATAATAACACTTTAATGCAAATGAATTAATAATACAATTTTCTTTTGTTTAACACATTAACACAACTTGCAATTTTTTAGATGGTAACAGGCTCGGTTTTAAAGCTAGAGTGAAGATACTGACATATGAAACTAGAAAGCAATCGGTTGGTTCCAACGATGTCAAACTAGCTTGTTGTGAAGGAGGTTATTTACGCTCTAAACTTGCGTAAAATGTGACCATTTCCAAGGTGGTCCCTTGACCTCTGACCTCCAGATGTGTGAATGTAAATGGGTTCTCTGGGTCCCCACCAGTCTCCCCTTTACAGACATGCCCACTTTATGATAGTCCCAGTCAGTCTGGATCAAGTCATAGTCAAGTCAGCACTCTGACACACTGACAGCTGTTGTTGCCTGTCATGCTGCTGACTTTTTATGCTAAATGCAGTCTGAGGGTTTCTGGACAATATCTGCCATTGTTTGTGTTGTTAATTGATTTCCAATAATGAACATACACACACATTTGCATAAAGCAGCATATTTGTCCACTCTCATGTTGATAAGAGTGTTAAATACCTGAGAAATCTCCCTTTAAGGTACATTTTGAACAGACATAAAAAGTGCGATTAATTTGCGATTGAATATTTTAATCGATTGACCACCCTAGTAATAAATGACACAAAGAAAAGGACAGATGCATGCAGGCATACTGTCACAAGCCTTACATGACGGCATGCAATGCATTCTGGGTGGAAAAAATGACTTTATAAGAAAGGAGATCTTGTGTATCTTATGCTGTAGCCGGGCAACGATGTGATCATTTGAAATGTAGATCATCCATATATTATATGGAACATATCATATGTGCCTCCAGTTTTATTTTACATCTTAAGGAAGAAATAATCATTAAAATATTCAATGTTCATATCATGATACCCATTTGGTGAGGTCATACAGGATTAACTCTGAGGGTTGTTTATGCAGGACGCTGGGACATTTCTATACTTCCTCATAGAGGTGAAACGTATGATCTCAGGATAATTCAGATGACCTGTGGCTATATTCAATAGGTCTTATGTAGCATTGAAATACAACAGTAATATTGTGATGCAGTTAGACTGCTCTGCTGGATCTGCTCCTTGTAGAGCCCCAGTATGGGCCAAGAGAGCTTAATAAGTGCCCTGGGGGTGGAAATAGCGTCTTTTTGTCAGAATAATAAGGTATTTGTTATTCCTCATGGGACTGTATGCATGCTCGGTGTGTATGGAGGAGAAATTACATCAGCAGCATTTCATTATCTTGTTTCTGAGGTGATAAGTATGATTATATCTCAGGGAATCGCTGCTGTTGTAATTATCTATTGATTCAGGCAGCCTATGTAGATATTTAACAAGTAGTTAGTCATTTGCAGTAAATGTCCATCTGTTTGTCTTGTCTTTCAGTCATTCCAACAGATTTCTGACACGCTTAGCAAATTTTAGTTATGTGCTACGTTATGTAATGTTGTGTTCTTCCACATCCGAGGATTCATTCTGCAATTTGTTTTTCTTATCCTGTCCTCGCAGACCAATAAAACTTTATTGATATTTTTCAGCCACAGCAACATGTCCCTCCCGGGCTCTGCGGATCCACACAGCGAGGAACAGGAGTTATTAGGCCCAGCGGCCCGGGAGAGCGGCGGTATAAACCAGAGGAACAAGGATCCGTGAAATGACTGAGCAGTGCAAATCACAGAGAGGGAAACACAAAAAGCCGGATGTTTTACTGTCAAACAGATACCGTGTTCATTGTGTTCCACTGACCTCGGAGCAACAACAAAAAACACTCATCATAACCATCATTTATAAATAGTAATTTGATATTTTACAGTAAACAAATATAAAAAAAAACATTTGGAAAACTTGAATTTGTTCATAAAACATCTCTAAACATTACATAGATAGATATTTATAATGTTTTGTTTAAGGTAAATAATTATTTTGTAAATCGTCTATAGATATTATGTAGATGGTTGTCATAAAGTTGCAACTGATGATTATAATACCTTGTTAAATACTTAATAAATACTTTGTAAAGCATCTTTAAACATTATCTAGACTGATAGTTAAGATTTTGTCAGTGGTTGATAATTGGTTTCTGGTATATCTATCAATGTAATGTTTATAAATGTTTTATTAAAAAAAAAAAAACTTAAATGTTTACGAATCATTTGGTAATCACTAACAAATATTTAATGTAGTGTATAAAATGTTTTAATATGTGCAACAATATACTGATTATAATTTACTAATGAATCAGAATGTAATTGTTATCTTTTATCAGCTATGATACAATATAGAACTATAAACTAATTATTTATTATTACACAAACTAATGATAAAATAGCATGTTACTAATAATTAGTAAACATTAATTATCATTTCATTCTTCGTTAACAGCAAAATAACTATGAACATTACAAAATACTTAATACTTCAGTCTGTTTATAGAACTGTATAGTTATAGTTATAAGCACTGATAATAAATATTCACAATGCGTAAGCATTTTATAATGACTCATAAGGTCAAGTATCATAATACTTCATAATTGCTGGTCACTCACTCATTTCATAGTTGCAGTACATTACAGTATAAAGCTTTTTATCCGATGTGGATCTTCTGGGACAAACAAACACAGGACCGTCACCCAGGAGACGGCTGTTCATGTTCTGTGTGACTTTTTTTTTTTTTTACTTTACTTTTGACACATAACTACGAGCCTACTTAATGCCTAACCAAGTACTTTTGTTGCCCAAACCTAACCTAGTATTTTGTTGTGCAAGTAACCCTACGTTAGAAGTTTATTTTGAAAAGACACTATGCACGCCACAACAATATGTTGTTTCAAAGCTTAATGGAAATTCAAGAGGTACTGCATGTTCAGGACTGATGGATGGCTGTAGAAAGGGAGGAGGAAGAAGGACGTCGTCAGTTCGGCTCGTCTTGGAGGATTTCATGAAGAGTTTGTGAGTGATTGACAGCTGCTCAGAGAGGACAAGGCTCCAGATCACCTCTGACTGGTGGTTTTGTCAGGATATAGTGACCGTTCTATAAAACAACTTTTTTTTTTAAATCATATTTGCTCTAATTCAGTCCACTGCAGCTTTAACTGCTAAAGCGTGTGATTCAGTATAGCTGATGTTGATATGCAAAAAAAGATTATTTAATCCAATCTAAATCTAATAAATTGCCATAACCCACAGAGTGGAGCTCCATCACCCCAAAGAGCAGGGACTGTAGCAAACATATTAACATGGAACATAAGGTATGGCATCAGATTTCTAGTGATGCTTAGAGCAGAAAATAACAATTTTCCTTAGCAAAGAAGAAGAAGAAGATATAGAAGATATTCCTTTATTAGTCCCACAGTGGGGAAATTCAGTTTTACACTCTGTTGTTCACACAGTACATATACATGTCAATGGAGAGATGTCAGAGTGAGGGGGCTGCTCCTGACAAGCGCCCAGAGCAGTTGGGGGTTTGGTGCCTTGCTCAGGGGCACCTCGGCAGTGCCCAAACTGGCACCTCTCCAGCAACCAGTTGGTCTTGGTCCATGGGGGACTTGAACCGATGTCCTCCGCATCCTAACCCAAGTCCTTACGGGCTGAGCTACTGCCACACCCCTAGCGTTGGCAGCACGGCTCTGCAGTTTGTATAATATCCATTTCTGTGATATAGATGGGTAGAGTACGTTTTGAGCCATATGGAGTATGGGGGTAGGTCCTAAATTAACTAAACATGAAAAAACAAGTATCATGAGTTTATGCAAAACTACAGCAACAGAACACAGTTAAAATACAGTGAATTATTGTATTTAGACTGTTTAGTTTTTGGATGTTTTTTCACAGGACACTTGGAGTTTCACCAGTATCAGTATGTGATAGTAATACTCAGTGTGTGTGAGGGGGGATGAAGAGAGACACTATCCCCCTTTTTATGGCAAATACACAGTAACAAATCTAAAAATAGATGATGTTTAACTGCCATAGTGGCCATTACAAGAAACAAATTTGCCTTTTTTTTTTTCTGATGGATGGAGATAATGTTCCACTGAGGGGGTATCATCCAGTGACGCAGATATTATCAATGCCAGCATCATCACAATGAGGCACCAAACCATTTCTGCAGTAAATCATGTTGTTTTGTAAATCTTGCAACATTATATTTGACCAGCATGTTCCCATAAAAAGGTGTATAAATGCCACAATAATGCACAAGGTGTTTAGCATGCATTACATGCGTATCTGTTTCCATATGTGTTTTACTTAGTTTAAGGTACTGCATTTAGTATAATAAAATATGCTCATGTCTGTTAAGGAGAAACATTTACATTCACATATCTAGAGGTCAGAGGTCAAGGGACCCCTTTGAAAATGGCCATGACAGTTTTTCCTTGCCAAAATTTATCATAGGTTTGGAGCTTTATTTAGCGTCAATGTTAAACTAGTGTGACATGGTTGGTACCGATGGATTTCTCACATTTTCTAGTTCCATATGATACCAGTATCTTCACTTTTCAACCAACAAAAATCACACATTACGTTAATACATTAAGTACTTTAGTGGCATTAAAACAAATTTACGTTAACACGTTATAATCACGTTAATTTTGACTGTCCTAGTATGTACCTGTCAAATAAGGCAGCTTGGTCAGTGGCCCTGAGCTTCAATGATGTTCTAGGTTCCCCTCATGCAAAACTGACGCTTCTGTTTTCACAGCAAACAGCCTGGTTAGGTTTAGAAAAAGATTATAGTTTCAGGTAAAATGAATATGTTATGTTGTTATGTAAGCTACATTATGTGAGCAACATAGTAATCAAGTCAACATACATACTGTACATACATATATACAGTATATAAGTTAGCAGTGTCGCCTCACAGCAAGAAGGTTGCTGGTTTGAATCCGGCTTGGGGTCTTTCTGTTTGCATGTTCTCCCCGTATTTGCATGGGTTTTCTCCAGGTTCTCCAGCTTCCTCCCACAGTCCAACCTGCTTAACTGCAGGTTAATTAATCAACTGTTACTCTGCGATGGATTGGCGACCTGTCCAGGGTGTACCCGTGCCAGCTGGGATTGCTCCAGACCCCCGTGACCCCTAATGGGATAAGCAGATGGATGGAAGGTTCATTTCACGGTTTGGGGTCACGGTTTTCGGTTCGGAAAATTTATTGTACAGCAAGGAGGCTAATTTCCAATTTCAATTTGAGCATGCTTTTCATTTATGTGGCAAAATAAGTCAACAACTGTTTATCTTCACAACAGTGGCAACGAAACACTTTCATTGTCACGTCTTATGGCTGAACTTCATATCTAAAAGGAAAGTGACACTGTGTTGTGTTGATAAGAGTAATAACATTAACATGAACATTGACACGTTTTGCTAGTGTCACTGTTTAAAACCAGTTCAACATGGAGGTCACTGAAGGCTGATGATGAAAGTGAATCTTCAGAATAATGAAATCACTGAACTTTGGACTGAATCTCGTACAGTCGGACACACAGAGAGCAGAAGACGCTGCTAATTAAGACATTTCTGTCTTCTGTGACTATTCCCATTACGTTTGTTAGTGTTTACACTGGTGTGACACAGTTGCTGTGGGTTACATCAGCTCAAAATTTGCATACCAGTTCAGCAACAGCTTTAAAGCAACAGTGCTGGTCATGCAGGATCGGGGCTGAACATGTGAGCAGAGCAAGCTAGGATTTTCAGCCAGATGCTGATGTCAGTAACTGAGGAGGAAAATGAATGAACCTCAATAGAGCTTATTGCGTACACTCAAGGTGTAAAGAGCAACTGTTCACCACAGCGACCGACTGTTTCTCACCACTCTAATGTGCCGTTAAAGCCTTTACAGGCAGGAATATACGTCAGGACGGAGTTGGCTCTGTAAATCCCAACACTGCAGGACAGTGATTTCATTTAATGTTCGGTCCTGGATGAATCGTTCGCAGCTATACCTCCCCTGTTTGCTGAGGCACATATTTTTTCTTTTCATTAAATAATGCCTCCCTGCACAAGTCTGAAATTACAAACTTGACCTCTTCTGTTACAATTAATCCCATCTGGACAGGCCTTTATATAACCCTTGGTATTTTACAGAGTCGGCCTTTGCTCAGGGGTGTTGTGCAAATGTCAAACTAACCATAAGTGAAGCGGTTTGGTGCACATTCTGCCTGAGACATGAAATATAGGCTGTGAAATAGATGCTGATTGCTGACACTGATGTTTCAGTGAGAGGGCAGTGTTGGCTGACAGTATCAGCACACCAGTTAATACAGCAGAGCAGGACGAGTGAAGCAGCTCTGTGATTACTCACACAGATATCATCTTAAAGGCAAAGGCACATGATGTATCAAGCTGTTTTCAAAGATTAACTGAAAATATGTATCTAACCTTCATGTAGCCTGAAATTTAAGCTCTTTTTTGAGTCATGGGCACTTTAACATTTTAAGTGTTGGAATATTTCTTATTTCCATCGTTTCAGTTGGCGATAATGGATCAAATCCTTATCTTAAGCATGGTCATAACTCTAGCCTTCACCATGAAGCATTGTGTTGATAGGGGTAGCTGGTGAAAGGGTTGCTTCATAAAATAATATAGACTAATAAAATTTTTTTTTTTTTTTTTTTGTAGCTGAATCCAAATGGAAAATGTACTGTGTGGTGTCTCTGCGAGAAGATGAAATTAAAGTTTACCACAGGATCGCCTGCTCGTCCTTTATTAAGGCGGAGATTCTCCATCCATCCATTATCTGTAACCACCTATCCAGGGTTGTGGGGGGGATGGAGTCGATACCAGCTGACATTGGGTCAGGTCAACAGACTATCACAAGGCTGACACAGAGACAGACAACCATTCACGCTCACATTCACACCTGCATGTCTGTGAAATGTGGGGGGAAGCTGGAGCTGACAGATGGGTGTAGTTCCCCTTTAAGTCTATATCCATGAAACTCTGTGTTATTGCATTTATAATGCAGAATGTTTGGGTACCACAACAAGGATGATCAGACACACAGTGCAAATTAATTATGTCGCTAACCCTGACTCTTTTACATTGACGTTTTTAAAATGTCAGTGTTGATGAATGTGCACTGTGCTCTATGGATAAACAGATAATACACAATGCAGACAGGCTAAGATTGTGTTGTGAGTTTTAAATCCTACCCAGCATCCTCTTCTGTTCATGTCCTCACCACAGATATCCATCCAGTCTGGGATTTCAGGTGGGCGTCTGCTGTCATAAATCAGCCAGACAAACGGCAGGGACATGAATAGAATAGAGACATTTCAACTAGCTATCAATTATCGTGAAATGCACAAGTCTGCATGCCGTCTGCAGCACAGTGACAAACTTGAGATAGAAGGCTGGTTATTGGATGTCTGTGCTGTAACGAAAACTAATTTCACAGAGCAGTTCTTCACACACACACACACACACACACAAACACTCAATTTGCTCACTGTCAGATTCATATTACAGTAGAGAGAATATAAGAGCGGACAGGAATCATTTGAAAAACCAAACAGGACACCTGGGCCCCATGTTGTGTTGTACTAACTTATCACTGCTGTCAGAGAGTCCAGACAGCTGCTAAAAGGCACGTGGCGAAACACCAGAGAGATGCTGAGAGTGGGTCTGCATGCTGCCTGCTGTAGCGGACAACATCTGGACATACAGACCATGTAAATAAAAACTACAACTGTCAACGTTAAGACGTTAACACAATGCCACCAATTTATTTAACTCATTAACAAACTTGTGATTTTTAGCTATGTCAACACTAAATTCAATTCTGACAACTTTTGCGATGACAGTTTTACATTATTAGATGGTGAATGAAACAGTTGCTCCAGTGTTGTCGGAGTTTAGAAGCTCCACTGTGACAGCTAGCTAGCGCCTGCTAGGTCGCTACGGTCACGCTCGCAGACCGCTATGAGCTGTATGGAGCTCTCTGGAGACTGGTCTGTAGACGAGGGGCTTTATTTCCTTGCAGACACATAGTTTGTTTAATATCACAACACAAATGTCCATTTTAAATTAACAGGAAGCTGTAATTATCTGCCTTTTTGGAGTTGAAAACCTCCACAATCACGGCTGATACCTGCTGAGACAACATGACCCTTTTTAACATTAATATCTCTCTAAGGGGTAGTGGAGCTCAATCATGCAGTATTTAGTTTCTATAAGTTAGTCAATGGGCTGCATAACTTATATTTTTTGATAATATTGCAATAATTGTATGAGTTTGTTTTATTGTCTGGTGCTTTAAAAGCTGTTTTAAATGCTAAAGTCTGGTCTAGCATACTGCAAAATACATCACTACATGAAGTATGCACTGTATACTGCGTTCATCAGAAGTATGTAGCAGGTGGTTTTGAACACAGCCAGGACAACCTAATGAATCCACTGGTACCAACTATGTCCTACTAGCTTGTTGCAAAGGAGGTTAAATAACGCTCCAAACTTACACTAAATTTTGGTGAAGATAAACTGTCCTGGCCATTTTTAAAGGGATCCTTTGACCTCTGACCTCCAGATGTGTGAATGTAAATGGGTTCTCTGGGTCCCCACCAGTCTCCCCTTTACAGACATGCCCACTTTATGATAGTCCCAGTCAGTTTGGATCAAGTCATAGTCAAGTCAGCACTCTGACACACTGACAGCTGTTGTTGCCTGTTGGGCTGCAGTTTTAGCATATTTTTTATGCTAAATGTAGTACCTGTGAGGGTTTCTGGACAATATCTGTATTTATCTGTATATCTGTAATATCTATATTTGCATAAAGGAGCATATTTGTCCACTCCCATGTTGATAAGAGTTTTAAATACTTGAGAAATCTTCTTTTAAGGTACATTTTGAACAGCCAAAAACTGTGTGATACTACTTTTATAGATTGACAGCCCTAATAAAAATATAAAAAAGAAAAATGCAACTGCAAAGAAATAATGTGAGCATGCACGACACACACACACACACACACACACACACACACACACACACACACACACACACCTACTGTACATTACAAATCTGTGCAGCCATGGAACAGCTGCATGATTGCAGTGGGGGTGCGTTTCGTCAGAAATACTTACAATCATCATTATCAGAGGCCTCTTGCAGCTGGGAGAAAGTTATATTTCAACTTAAAAACTTGGCCAAACTTCTGTAAATTGGAAAACTTTCAGCAGCTTGTTCAACTTGTTAAAACTGTGAACCAAAGTGCTTCTAAACACTGAACATTTTTAACATGGTGTTTCTGATTGCTACTCCTCCTTTTTCAGCCACAACATCCAAACTGCCAGACAGCTGCACTTTCTCTCAGTATAGTTATTACTTTTTAAAATGAGGATTACCTTATTGTTAGTGTGTCATGAAAAACCTGTCCCACATGGTGTTACAAGACATCACAACATCCACGCATGTTCAGGAAATAAACCAGAATCATGATGAAGCAGATACATTTTCAAATGTGATTACAAATACATATTACCTGCAATATCAGATTTCCATAACTTCATGTCTAGCACAAAATATATTCAAGGTTCATTTATTATCATCCTGCCACACAGGCTAGCCATATATATTTGAATGCCTATTATTAAGTTGCAACTACTGATAATAATACCGTGTTAAATGGTTAATAATGCTTAATAATTGGTTTTCTGGTCCATTTATTTATGTAATGTTTATGGATGTTTTTCAAATGATTTTTTATCGAATTACAAATATAGTATAGAAAATGTTATAATGTCTGCAACAATAAACTGATAATAAATACTTTACTGATGTAATCATAATGTAATTGTTATTGTCTCTTATCAGCTATGATAAAATATATAATTTATAATCTAGACTCGGGGGAGTCGGGGAGTCTGACAGTCTGGGAAAAAGCTGCTCTGGTGGTACTTTGTTTTTAGGTTTGCTTGCACAACAAAACCACTTGGTTAGGTTTAGGAAAAGACCATGGTTTCGGTTAAAATAAGTGTTTGTTACATAAAATAACTATATTCGTTACATTACTGGCTTTAGCAAAATCTGGAAAATCTGGACACTTGAGCAGCAATTTGACTCATTGTTAATATAAAAAAATATTCATTTGTGCATCTTAAAGCACAATGTAGAAGACAATGTGACGCACTAAATGTATTTCATACTACTTTTGAACCTGCTAAACCCAGACGCTAACAGCTAGCTAACAGCTAGTAATTGTGTAATATCTCTGGATTATTGGATCTTTGACTTCTGGATAGTGTGATGTAAGATATTATTATATTTTTGCCCATTTTGGCTTCATTTTTTGATATTTTCACACCATTTTTTCTTGTACTTGGATAAAAGCTTCATTTTAATGGTGTTAGCATCACAACATAAGCGATGCCTTTAGATATACAATATATCATTATTATCTAAAATGCCAGCAGTATTGTGGTTGCTCCTGTTTAAGAGTCATGATAGAAGATAAAGTGTTTTTCAGCGACATACTGGTGCAAACTTCTGGCCAAAGAGACGACAGCATCGTCTGCATGTGACCTTCAAAGAACTCGGTGTATTTTGATCTTACTTTTATCTCAGTACAGCCTCATTTCGATTCTCTGCGTGACCCGCCTGGATGTAGTGAATCTCCTCCGGCATCTTCCATATTGTTTCATCCGCTCATCTAACTATTCTGTCTGATGAAAGACTTACACAAGGTGTGAAAATACACACATCTAGTAGAAGGACTTTCCAAGGTCACAGGCCGGCTGATTAATCCAAAACAGAGAGATGGTGAGGGGATGCAGACAGATGAATAAATATACACATAGATATAAACTGATAGAGAGAGGATGAATATTAGCAGTATGATTCATGAGCTGGAGGACACCCCTTCCTCTCCATACATCCATCATTCATCTCTGAGACAGTAATGAAATGACTGAGACTGAATCCTTCCCTTGACGCTCCTCAAATTTCCAGCATTTACTGTCTGTCACATGGCGTTGCACAGCGTGAGAAATACTACAGCAGGAGGTGGGATACTTCACAGTCACTGATAAACGTTGCATGTGTGAAGGACAATGCTAAATGAAGCTGGAGAGTAGCTAACCAGGCTGTTCTCATACACTGTTCATAGCTATGAAAAGTAGTGCAGTATTATTAGTATGTAAACCACATAATCATTTATCATCATATGAAATCCACGTAATTGTGAGCAAGGCAGGTGATGTAGTATAAAAACTGACAAAGTCCATGTAGGATTGTCCTCCTTACCGTATTTTTTGGACCATAACGTGCACCGGATTATAAGGCACACGATCAAGAAATATCAATATCGCTGTCTTTTTTCATATATAAGGTGCACCGGATTATAAGAGAACCAAAACGGTCAGATAAGTCAAACTTGATTCTGTTAATTTAACAACTCAATAACTTCAATAACTCAACATTTTTCAGGTGGAACACATGCAATACAAAACAATACCCTCACTTTCAGTTTTTTCAGTTCATTCCTCGTCTACAAATCCATTAAATCCTGAGTTAAACAGTGGAGTAACTCGCCCAGCGTTGCCTCCCTGTCTTGGTGAATGTGTGTTCGCCTTCTGTCATCCAACGCTCCCACACAGCTTGCAGTTTTGAACGACCTGTTGACACCGATATCTAGCGGTTGGAGTTCTTCAGTTTATCCACCTGGAATGACGGCGAGCTCCGAATTAGTTTTCTTCACTTGGGTTTTGACAGTGTCGGTGAGATGGGCAGCTGGAGTCGCAGATCAACAGGGACGGAGAATTGTGGAAAAAGCCGTTCGGTCTCTTGATTTCTCCTTGAAAGTCACTGATTTTCATGTCCAGCGCTACCACTGCTGCCTTGAGTCGAACAGAGACTGTAGAGACGCTTCTACCTGCTGCTCTCTGTTGAATAATATTTTTGTATTCTTGATCATTTTGTGGGTGAAATATTCCTGTAAGTAGCATCACTTCCATAGTTATTTTAACCTAAACTACAATCTTGAACCTTCTGCAACTACTTTTTTTTTTTGCCTCAAGTTAACCAAGTATTTCAGGTACTATTTTAAACCAACCCACAATCTTTTCCTGTAATTTTCTTGCCTAAACACTGTGCGGACTTGCGCAGGCACACTGATGATCAATGTTCCTGGACATTCGTAGGCAAATGCATTTAAAATAACACAAAACTTTTTGTAAGCTATCATACAAACCATTTTATGAGGATACATTGAACTAGAGGGATGTGTTCTTGCATTCCTGGTTTCAGTCTCAGCTCATTTCCACCCCGTCCATTTAAACTCTTTGGACTATCAGTTATGTCAACACAAAATGAGACGTCCACTGTGTGAAAAACTTCCATCTGCTCACAAATGATAGATAGCATAACAAAGGATGACGGTTACCTCGAGTCCAAGGTGGAACAGCTACTCTAACACACACTGTCCTTCTCTTGAATTTATCAGTCTTAGGCCTGATTTGACAAAGACCTGACAGATTTCTAGTTGCCATTTGTGATGAGGAAGTTTAGAGGCAGTGCAAATGCATATAAAGTGGGTGCAAACAAGAGTGTATTCACTCTGAGTGGCACAAATTGAGGCAAACAAGTTGGAAATGTTTAACTTAATTGCTTAAAAAGGAGCATCAGTGATTTCAGCAAATGCTTACCTTCGAGTGACAAAGCCTTCAAGCAGTCGCAGGAATTATGACACTTGTTTGATGGAAGAAAAGGAAAACTTAGGTGACATTGTTATAGTGCTACCAAGTCCTCAGAGGGAGGATGTTGTCTCCTCGGCCTGCGACCATGATCACTCCTTGATCTTAACCATCCCCCTGCTCACCACCCAGCTGAGTCATTTTGATGCCTAAACCTGACAGTTTCAGACCAGAAAATGATTTTATTTTTCCAAAATTATATTTAACAATGTGGAAGGTACTAATGATGCTAATCATGGGTGTCATTCTGAAGGGCAACTACAGTGTATTCTTCTTTCCATTTTCTGTCGTAGACCGATAGATGACCAAGGTGATTAGTTTGATTACAGCCTTGCATAGCCTGTAGCACCAACTTCTGACCAAACTACGCTGTAACCGAGTTTATTTACTCCAAAGCAGTTGTTGCAATGTGCCTAATTTCTATTTTGCAACATTTCAAAAGTTTAAAATTTATTTAACAATTGGATGGAAAGGGTCTGCATGATGGTGCAGTGGTAGCACCGTCGCCTCACAGGTTCAAACCCGGTTGTGGCTCTTCTGTGTGGCGTTTGCATGTTCTCCCTGTGTTAGTGTGGGTTTTCTCCGGGTACTCCAGCTTCCTCCCACAGTCCAAAGACATGCAGGTTCATTGATTCTAAACTGCCTGTGGGTGTGGATGTGAGTGTGACTGGCTTTCTGTCTTTTTGTGCAAGCAGGTTGGCTTTGCAGACATCTGCATACTGTTTGAAATTAGAGCGTTATCTGATCTGTTAGATGCACGTCAGTTGACAACAATAGGAAAAGCTCGGCCAGCGTAGAAAGGCTGTTCTGCAGCTCAAAGGATGACCATTTCCATTTTGAATCTCCCACGAGATTAAATGGAGCCAACTTTGCACACAATAAATCGTATAATCCAGTAAACAGATTGCTAGCATTATTCTTGTTGCTAGCAGTTTTTTTAAAGTCTTGTTTAAAGTTATAAAGAGCGAGACTGAGCAGTGCACTGCGTATGATGTGTTGTTATGCTGGCAGTGGGCTCTTTTGAATCATGAAGGTCTTCTTGGAGGCTGCAGTGCTAATAAAGCTGGAGTCAAGCTTTTCACTGAGCGTGGGCAGCCTGCATCCCCTGACCAGATGGAAAAAATCTGACTCAGGGACATGAATGAGTATTGTTCTCTTCTTAGGCATTAAAACTCATAAGCCTCTGGACAACTGCTAACTTAAGCACCATCTGATCTGAATGTTCAGTGTAAAAATGTCTTTAATGCTAAAACTGTCAAGAAAGCAACAGCTCTTTTAATTCCAGCTATGGGAGAGACATTCGAGGCTCACATACGTCACTGACCTCATAGTATCAGATCTATTTTTAGGAGTATGTTCCCTTTAATGTCTTGGAATCCTTATCATTCCCGCGGCTCCTTCCTCAGGGGGTCTCCCTTTAAAAACAGCACTGAGCCAGACCCGCCAAACTAAACCCTGTGACTCATACTTTCTCACAAACACAATGGACCCTGCATTTGATAGTTTGTGATGTTAGAAATTAAGAAGGGGACGTTGCACACTCAAATAGCTCTTTGTGCAGAATGGTAGCCCTGACTTGAGCTTTGACAGGGAGGGAAACTCACTGTGGTCAGAGTGAGCGGTCCGTTTGCACGAAAAGGTATATAAACATATAAACGCCATGTATGCTGTACGGACCGTAATGTAAATGCATGTGCATAGAAATGCTACGGTAAGAGTCAGTGACGTGGTATAAAAAGTGAGGAATAACTCTTATGGTAGGCTGGTGAGGAGGCGGATGGGCCCAACAAACACCAGACTTTTAACCAGGAGACTGTTGCTGACTCGTTTTGTTTTGTAAGTTTGTGACGTGTTTGCCGTAGTTGTTTTACTTAGTCTACTTACTTATTGTAAGCCAAACCATGACGTTTTCCCTTACCTTAAGTGATTTTCTTGCCAGAATCTAAGTTAGTGGTTTTCTTGCCTAAATCTAACTGTAACTGTTTGCATGCTGTACAAATGATGCGCAAAAAATGCTAAAATGTGTACTTTTTTGTGGTATTTATACTCCTTCCTGTAAGACCGGGTTGAACACTGGAAGAAACATTCACGTGTTGCACTCAACTATGTAACACATTATCATTGCATTAACTTTAACAGCCCTAATCAATACACAACAACAATTTGTTAGTGACTGTTGACAACCAGGACATTTGCATGTTTTACATTTATTTGTCAGGACTTGGGACACAAAGCTTGAAACCAAGAGTCCTGGATAAACAGGGACATCTGGTCACCGCAGTCTATCACTTTCAACGTTCTTAACTTTTACACAATCCAAAAACACATTTCACTGTGGTCACAGTATAATTACTATAAATTAACGCCACAGAAACTGCTGGCAGTTTGTCAATCTTACCAAAGCTTTTATCAGGCCTCAGTGACCATTAATGGGAACACTTTCATTAGTCTGTGAATTGCTATGCTGCTTACCATTTACATTAGCCTATAAACAGATAAACCCACCAGCCTTGCATGTAAACTCAAATTCACAGCATTGAATGCGACGGTCTTCAATACAAATACAAAAGTTTATAGTGTATGTTGCACCGTAAGAGTCCTATTACAGTACTGTCGTTTATGACAATAGGCAGCAACACTGTTGTGTTTATGGGCATCAGCTCCGTCACTCTAGACTGTGAACAGAACAAGGTGTCCGGTTTTTATTTGTAGTAACATTAATACATTTCCAATTTGTGTCAAAACCATTTAATTTCAAGACAGGAAATCCAATAGAAACACACTATAAATCATATGTAACGAAGCATAAGATATACAGTACTATAACAGCGAACATCACTTAATACAACCAGTCAACAGCTCGACAGAATTCAATCAGGAGACGCTCATCAGTACAAAATAAACAGCTTCAGCTCTGAAATGTGACACATCATTTCATGTGCAAATGAGGCAATCTAGTCGTAATCGGTATAAATTAATCCTCACTTCCCCTTCTCCTTCATAATCACTTTCCTTTCCTCTTGCTTGTCTATCATACTTGATGATCGTAGCAAACTGTATTTCCTGCTAGGTTCATTTGAAGTCTTAGATTAGTAAGAAGACATATGTGTTTCAATAGGTTATAGAGTCATTTGCTTGGGTTTCCAAAGGTTTTCAAAGTCCCAACCTTTAAGTATTAACTACAGCTCCTCAGTACTGATCGAATCTTCTCTTTCATTCTGCTCCTATTCACATTAGTTGCACTTACGGTTCACAATCTGACCAGTAATAAAGTGTTTGGTGATTTAAAGGTTATAATAAAGATTTAAATAGTAGACATCTAGTTGGATCTCAGCAGCATTCACTGACTTTATTTCAGCTACTTCAGCGACTGTAGTCATTTTAAACAGTCACGTAAATGCTGTTAAACGTGCTCAGACTATACGCAGCACATTAAAAAAAAAAAAAAAAAAAAAAAAAAACTGTCTAACTCCATTCTGCAGCTGCACCACCATCCTGCTCTCTCAGAAATATTAACATATAATTTACAGTATTACAGGACTCATCCTCCATCAGTGTGACCAGTCACATTATGGGTGATGGAGATCTTTACTCATTAGCCTACGTGTCTAAAGCTTCATACCGACTTTTAGAAGAAAGAAAGAAAGAAAGATATTCCTTTATTAGTCCCACAGTGGGGAAATTCAGTTTTATTATTTAAACTGAGACGACAGATTATGTGCAATAAACATGTAGTGCAACTGCTCTAACGAAGTGAGAGCTGTCTGTGTGCACAGAGTCACACTTTATTTTGAAAAGATGTGATGCATGTCGTGAGTGGTAGCTTAAAATGCTGTCCCTGAAAACTGATGCTAGAGGGACACCTGGAGCGTCATAATATGAAGCATAGGGCCTCTGACCAAGTGTTGGTGGCTTGTTAGTAGCTCATCAAACACTTTATTCAGGCATTATAAGTTGGCTACATAAGTTACATAATAAAAGTAAGGTAAAATAAGTCAACGACAAGAACAGCAGTCTCCTGGGTGAAAGTCTTATGTTTGTGTATTTGACTTTCTTGCTCTTTATGTTACGTTAGCCACTCTGATGTCTAACAATGAGACCCGAATAGAGCGAGTTAGTCTAACGCATAAATTGTGTTTAAGAATTGGATTTAGTCACCAGGACATCACCCGCTGGTCTGTGGACCAGCTGTGTTGAAGCTTCGAGTTTGGCATTGTGGCCATCGCCATCTTGGTATTTTGCAACCAGAAGTAACACGAGACGGTGGAGCTAAGTACAACCGAATGCTGAAAATACATTTTTAGTTAAAGTGAATGTTATAATTAACTTTGATGAAGTGAAAACACACTCTGAAAGGGTTAAAGTTCGAAGATGAAAACACAGATAAGTCCCAGACTGGACAACGCTGTGGCAGCGACCTGTCACTCACAAGGTAGCTCCGCCCTAAAGCATCCTCTGCTTTATGGTCTATCTGACTCTAAATGGGGCCATAATTTACTATATGATAGTCAAAGTTACAGTGATAACATGTTAACACAAATTTATTTTAATGTAACACATCAACTACTACGATCTTTAATTAACTTCTTAAAAATCCAACAGGCCGCCATCTTTCATAAGTTGTAGCAGGCTCAGTTTTAAAATGTGCGATTCATTTGCAGTAAATCACAATTAACTATTGGATAATCATGCAATTAATTGCTATTAAATATTTGAATCAACTGACAACCCTTCTGAGTGAACATTGCAATGTATTGAAGAGGATTTGAAACGAGCGATTGAGACTATAAACTCATGTTTACAATGTTTACGTAGGTAACAAGTCAAGGCTCATTTTCTCATACACATCTATACAATCAGACTTATTTTTGCAACCAAGAATGCAGGTTTAGGGCACTTCAGCATTGGCTTACTTCTCAGACACTGAGGTAGCCCACTGGTTGCAGTCAGATTTGTGACCTGGCCGACACATACGACAATGTGGCTAACTGTATATTAAAGTGTCTTAAATCTCAGAGTTAGTGTCTGTAAACGAAGAATGATTTGTGTTTTACCTTATAATCATGTTAAATCTAATCATCTATTGGTGCAGAGGAGAATTTCTCCCATCATCTGCATCCAACACCAGCATTTTAATAATATGCATATTTTCAGAAAATCCCAAATATCTACAAAAGTGAAAGATCAGGTTGTAGTTTCTGTCTTTATTTCTCTCTGTCATCCTTTCTTTCCCCCCTATCTGCTGTCTCCTCCCCCCACCTCCCCTTCTGTCTCTCCCCCTCAATCTCTCCATGTCTTCCACTCTTCTTTGAAATGAGGACAGATACTGTATGGTGTGGGGATGCGCCAGTGAGCTCCATAGAAAATTTATTAGCAGCTCTGGTGTTGGCCAGCCAAAAGTGTGATTGCTTAAGCACTTTTTTCATGGTGAGATGTCAAATGGATGTGTCATGCTTGATGAAAATAATTTGTACTGCGTTTCCTGTCCCTCTCTGTTCCTGTTATCAGCTGTGTGTGTGTGTGTGTGTGTGTGTAGTTACCAAGCCATCTGCATTGGTATTTATGCATCGAAGCACTCATGAAAAATATTCTCATTTAGTCATCCACATCTGTGTGTGTGGTGGACATGACTGCGTGCCTTTCCATTAATATCTGTAAATGGACATACTGTATATAGGTGTGTGTGTGTGTGTGTGTGTGTGTGTGTGTGTGTGTGTGTCATTCGCCATCACTTTCATGGTTGAAATGTCTGAACCAGAACGATCCCTCTCGGTTCCAAACATGCAGACAACTGTCCTCCGCTTCTCTCTAATGAACAGTGAACACTCAACAAATGGTTATATGATCTCTAACACACACACACACACACACACACACACACACACATGCATAGAGCAGTGTGTTCTCCAAGGACATTACAAAAAGAATGTAAAAAGAGAGGCAAATCAGTGCGGTGCAGTCAGTACATGAGCGCTCATTAGCTCCTGTAGGAGCAGATTTAAGTCGGACTAAATCACTGTGCTCGTGGTCCTGCAGCCATTCTGCTGCCACCAGCTACTCATTAAAATATTATTAATTATTATATTATTATGGATTGCCTCTCATGACATGATTTTACTGTATACACCCTTCTTAGCGTGGGAACATGGCACTGACCAAGCTGTAGTATTTGAGTTGGGAGTGAGAACAGGTTGTATTAATTACAGGGATGTTGTATTGAATGACATTGGACTCTATTGGTGTCCGACTCCTAAATTAACTGGTCAGTGTTTTTATTTAATTAAATGTTAGACTAGAAGAGGACCTGAATGTCAGATGTTTGAACTACCTCAACTGGCTCAATGCAAAGGACCGGACTGGGGAGCCACCTCTCAGAGTAAATAATAGGGCTGTCAATAGATAAAAATAGTTGATCATGATTAACCGCATGATTGTCCATAGTTAATTAATTAATCATACATTTTTTATTAGTTCAAAATGTACTTTTAAGGACGATTTGTCAAGTATTTTATACTCTTATTAACATGGGAGTGGACAAATATACTGCTTTATGGAAATTTATGTATATGTTTATTATTGAAAATCAAAATAACAAAACAAAAGAACTCATTTTTATTCACATATCTTGAGGTCAGAGGTCAAGAGACCCTATTAAAAATGGCCATGACAGATTTTCCTAACCAAAATTACGTTTCCTCACGAAGCCAGTATGCCATGGACCAATTGATTCCTTAGGTTTTCTAGTTTTATATGATACCAGTAACTTCACCCTGTCTTTAAAACTGAGTTACAAACCGCTACGACCTAAAAATCACAAGCTGCGTTAATGCATTAAAGAAATCAGTGGCGTTAAAACAAATCTGTGTTAATGCTTTATCATGATTTTGCTTGAACAGCTGCAGAGGTTCATATCAGTAACATTTGTACAGGATAGCACAGCCCAGTACTATTTCAGCACAGTTTTATATCATCTCTAGACTACATATTGAATGGCTACCATCCAAGAAAGCTACACTTTATTACAGTGAATTTGTTTTTAGAAAAGTTCCCATAATATTAAATTTAAGGAATAAGTGATGCTCTTTTTCCTGGCAGCTAGTATCTCTGTGCTTCTGTAACAGAACAGGAGATAACACTGAAGGGATTTTTCTCAACTTCATGACTCAAGGAGTTACTGGCTTTGTACAGCAGCATAATTCAGATCGCCTCACTGTTTCTGTACAGCTCAGGACTAGAAGACTAGTGATATTTTAGCAAACTTGCACCACTTCTGTCAGGCACATACAGCTGGGAGAGTTTGACCTGATGATGGTATGTACTGAACGTGGAGCAGATATTCACAAAGAGGATCCTGAGGCGTCCAGGTGCTTCAGGATTAAGTGGAGAGCTGTTTACTGCATAACCTACAGATCTGTTGGTGTACTACAGGGTTTCCAGGAGTTCTGAGGTGGGGCAGGACAGGGTGAACCAAAGTCTTCATTACCACAAGGGTGACTTCATGTGGTCCTTGTTTTTTTGTGGACAGGGATGATGATGGAGGTCTTGAAGCAGACTTGTACATTGCATGTCTCCAGTGATGAGTTGAAAATGTCTGTGATCATGAGCACTGGTGGATGGACCCAGACGCAGAGTTATTAGCCACAGCACTCTCACTCCGAACTTTTCAAATGCCACCACTTGGTCAGTGCCCCCTGGCATTGGGGACTACAGGTACTATTGGATGGACCAGGGACGGCGTGTCAATATATGCTGGTTACATGCATAGGGCCTTTCAGTTTTCACAGGAAGTTGGGTTTAGGCAACATAACCACTTAGGGTTAGGAAACGGTCGTGGTTGATGTTAACTTCATTAACTAACGATTCAGGGGACAAGCGAACGAAGCAACTAAATAAGGCAACTTTACTTTTAGTTTCAAATTGAACAAGAACAGGTGTCCTGGTTGAAAGTCCTGTGTTTGTGTAACCCATCCACCACCCCTCCTGCACAGGGGCACTGACCAAACCACGGTAACTGACGAGTGGGGAGTGAATGCTGTTGAAGTTTCTCAAAGCAGTCTACACTTCAGCTCAGTTCATACTATTATTATTAATTTGATTTTATTTAGCTGAAAGGCCATTCAAAAAGAGAAGATGACAGACCATCTAGGCTCTTGAACTGAAATAAAAAAAACACTAGAAGTGTAATAGAAACATGCAGAAGTTAAGGATATCCTTGTTTGTGAATGCACTCTGTATTTCTGCAGCTTCACTGCCTCAGCAGTCTACTATTAGAGCAATGAGTCATCGGCTGAAGACAGAGGGACACACTCGCACTACAATCCTTTTGATAAGAATATGCAAAAATAGCATATTTTCGTCTTATTTTGTGTGTCCCTTCATGCTTTCTTCGACAGATGACAGTGTAGAGAAGCATAAGGAATGGGGAGAGACGGATGATGGAGATCCTGGGACAGACGGCAGGATTGCATCGTATGTTTCTTGTCCAACTCGGCCATTATGATGACCACGTTCCCTGCTCTTCAGTAAACGTGTGTTTTATACCCATTTATGACAGCTGTAAAAAGTGCGTCTCTCAAATGCTCATCATTTTGGTTATAGCTTCCTTTAATTTCTTTATTATTCCTCTACTATGCGACACTTGGTCTCACTTATGTAGAAATGTTACATTATTATGATGTGTCATTTAATAGTCAGAGACCTGGAAGACTTAACTTCAAGTTTGCAGATGCAGCCTTGTCACTTGACTTGATGGACTGACTTGTTCTCGAGTACTAGTGACTTGACCTCGATGACCTGTAACATTTCACTTGTTCTCAGGGATTTGTGCTTGACCTGTCCTGTCTGCTTGAGACTTGACCTTAATGATTTGTGACTTGGTTTGACTTGTCCTCAAGTGCTAGTTACTTGACCTCAAGGAAAGGGGACTTGATCTAAGTGACTTGTGACTTGGCTTGACAAATCTCAATGGACCAGTGACTTGACATACCCTCAATGACTTGTGATTTGGCTTGACTTATCTCCAAGGACTAGAGACTCGACTTTTCTTCAAGGGATTGCAACTTGACTTGAGACTAGATTGACTTGACCTCGATGTCTTGTAACTACCTTTAACTTGTTCTCAAGGACTTAAGACTTGACCTGTCCTCTGACTGGATTTTACTTCTTCTTAGGAACTTGAGACTTGACCTCAATGATTTGTGACTTGTAACTTGGCGTGACAAATCCAAAAGGACTGGTGACTCGACATACCCTCAGTGATGTGATTTGGCTTAACTCATCCTCAAGGTCTTGAGACTTGACTTGATCAAAAGGATGAGTAACTTGATTTGACTTTGACCTGTGTCTCATACTCAAGGACTTGGCACCTGATTTGTCCAAATAAAGCAACTCTTGGAAAATCGTAAAGTCAGGGTTGCAAAGGTTTATTGTCGTGTAATTCTCGTGCAGCTACCTCTAATGTAAACCCACCTGTGGCGTTATTCGACTGTCGGCGCAAGTGACGTCGTGTTAATAGTGTGAGAGTCCACTACGAGTGGGCAGCAGGGGTGGTGGATGGGTCACACAAACAAGACTTTCAACCAGGAGACCGGTGTTTGCATGCAGCATGAAACTAAAAGTAACGTTGACCTATTTTGTCATGTCAGCTGTTTGTCACGTGACTCGGTATCATCAGTCCTGTGAATCGCTCGTCAATGAAGTTAACCATGGCTGTTTGCTAATCTTGACTAAATGTTGCCTAAACCGATCTTGCTGTGGAAGTTTATTTTGAAAGGACACTGTGCATGTAGCTATCATATATTGACACGCCGTTCCTAGTCCGTCCAAAAGTACCAAAGGGCTACTGACCGAGCGGTGACGAGGATAATAAAACCTGCCAAGGTATCAACCACAATCCCGAACCCTACATCCAACACTTCCCTCTCTCTGCTCTTTAATCCTACATCCAAAACACAACGCAGAGTCCCAGGTGAGTGCAGAGAGGTACTCCCAGGCCACGACAGCTCCTGCTATTAACAGCAAGATCATTAAATCAATGTACGACAGGCTCAAACCTCCATTAATCTTTGTCTTTGGACGAGCTGTGAATGATAGAGGTGAAATTTATGCATAAGATGTAGAATACAGAGTGAGCTCCAAAGTATGGTGCCAAATCCTTGAAATAGAGGAAAACGTTGTTGAGAGAAGAGCAGAAAAATGCCTTTGATGTGCGGTAAATGCATTAACGTCCCATTTCTACCAGGAGGTAATTGGAGCGTTGGTTTGCTGAGGTTTAACTTTCAGCTGAGGATTTTATGGTAATTGATTTTTTTTTTTAATAATAAAATGGGTTAGTGCCTCACACTAATAAAAGGCTTAATCCTTAATCCAAATGCAAACAAAACACATTTATCCTGAAAATATGCGTAAACAGAGGAAGGAAATGTATTTTAAGGTGTGATGGTTTGAGAAACATGGTAAGATATTTCAGTCTTAAGAGATGATGCAGGAGGGGATGTTATCAAAAAGAAGCTTAATTACATTATTGCGTGATTGTGATTAACTAATCTTCTGTCCATATTTCTCCCTCTCAGATGTAAACACTCATACATGCAGTGGTTGTTGCACTTCTCTTTTTTTTTTTTAACTGCATTCTTGCTGCAAGTTTTCTCAAAATTAAAAACTTTTTCAGCTCCTTTACATAAGAGTCAGAGTCAAAGTTTTACACAGCTGCTCCAGAGGCCTGAAACTTTTTAATGCCAGGTACACGCTACTTGAAAATCAAGCTGATTTTGGCCCCGATTCCCCCCATGACAATCAGCAGCAAAGCCCTGATGTTTTGATGGTTCTAAACCTTATCTTTCCAGATATTCCTGTGGTGTGAGCTATGTGTTTTTTTACACCCCCCATCCTGGCGGCACTGATTTCAAATCATAAATATTGAGCATTCAGTATTTACGATGGGATATCCTGTTGTGTGGGGAATCCCGAGGACAGCTGATGATGCAGTCATGTGGGAAAGCCAACTGAGAATGAAGTAGCAGTAAGATGGACTCAGAAATGGAGAATCAATGGAGTCACATAGCCTGTGATGGGAGACTTTGGCCAATCACAGATCATTCTAGAGAGAGAACGTTACCATTGGCTGTACTCCGGCTGGTGGGCGGTGCTTAGTATTCCCTCAAGAGATCTCAACATGGCTGCTGGGTCACAAACAAAAACTCATGTTCCAGCTAAACAGCAACTACAAGATGATTCTGAAAATATTTGAGGAGAGAAATAGACATTACGGTTTGATCAGGGTTTGCAAATGATTGACAGCTGCTTATAGATGGCAGACTCCAGCTCGGCCCTGATTGGTTGTTTTCTTCTAATCTATGAAATCTTGCAGACGCCATCGGCATCACCGGAGGACACAGAGGCACATTTTTTAAATCTGCTCCATTCTCGTCTATTGCTGCTTTAAGTCAACAAATAACCCCTCAGTCAACATGATTGTTCTTAGAATAATTATGGTGTCACACAAAGAAAATTCAACACTCCTTGAGGACGAAAGCTTCGTATTTGCTGTTTTGAGCTATTGGTTTTCCTTCAAAGCTCTAAACAGGAGCAGGTAGAGATGTCAGAGCAGCTAACAAATACGAGGTGTGATTGCTCAGCTGCATCAATAACTGTATGATGATGATGCCACAGGCCTAAACTGGTTTTAAGAATAAGTAGAAATATCAACGTTAACTCCATAATGCATTGATACAAATCAATTTTAACATCACTAATTTCTTTAATGCATAGTTATAGCAGGCTTAGTTTTAAAGCCAGAGTGAAGATACTGAAGGTATATAGGCAAAACTGAGAAAAAAAACTGTCACTGCCATTTTCAAAGGTGTCCGTTGACCTCTGACCTCCAGATGTGTGAATGTAAATGGGTTCTCTGGGTCCCCACCAGTCTCCCCTTTACAGACATGAACACTTTATGATAGTCCCAGTCAGTCTGGATCAAGTCATAGTCAAGTCAGCACTCTGACACACTGACAGCTGTTGTTGCCTGTTGGGCTGCAGTTTACTATGTTATGATTTGAGCATATTTTATTTTATTTATACATTTTTTATGCTAAATGCAGTACCTGTGAGGGTTTCTGGACAATATTTGTCATTGTTTTGTGTTGTTAATTGATTTGCATAATGAAGCATATTTGTCCACTCCCATGTTGACAAATCTCCCTTTAAGGTACAGTTTGAACTGATACAAAATTTGAGATTAATCGTGATTAAATATCTTAATCCATTGCCAGCCTTAATAAATAAATATGTGCAGCCATTGATATGTAAGGTGGCGGCGCTGATCTGAGGGAACATACTGTAGACATGCTGCCCTGCTGCAGTTGGAGAATAGGACAGCAGGACACAATACAAGTGACCTCTCTGAGGGCTAAACAGCACCCAGAACCACACAAACACACACACACAGACACACAATCCCCTGCAGGGGCAAATCTACAGCAAAAATCCTGAACAGGCACATTGAAATATAACCTGCTGCTAATCTTGCCATCACTCTTGATTCAAATTCATCACGCGAGCAGCTATGTGCTTAGTTTGTGGACCGCTCCCCGCGTTCTGATAACGCTGCAGTGATATTCACCGGCTCCTTTCTGCTTTGGCCTTATCTTATTTAGCTCCAGGCTGTGTGACACACACATACTCTCTAAACAAGAACACAGCCGATACAAAAAGCCTTGAGAGCATCATTTAAAATGCAGCAGATGGTGCATGGCGATGCAACAGCAGCTGAGCTGAAGGTGTAAGGGGGCTCAGTGCAGAATGAATGTTATACAGTACATATTCGCTTCGTTTTTGATCTAAAAATCATGAATTTTAGTTTCTCCTGTAGCTCATAAGAATGTGATAGCCTACACAGGAAGGGTTACCTTTCACTAAGCGTCTGAATAGCGCTGTAGCATGCTACGCAGCATTCACTCACACTGGTTACCTTTTTCTGTCCGACTCCCTCTGACCAACCCTGTCTCCAACTAAACTGCATTCTCAATCAAATTTCGAGGGAAATGTACTTTCTCCTGGATTATGCTGCAGTTTTAAACAGTTTTAAAGTACGGTTGTCAGTTGATTCAATCATGATTGTCACAAATTAATCTGTTCAAAATGAACCTTAAAGGGAGATTTGTCAAGTATTTAATCCTCTTATCAACATGGGAGTGGACAAATATGCTGCTTTATGTGAATGTATGTATATATTCATCATTGGAAATCAATTAACAAAACAATATTTACCTCAAAATGTATAAAAAGTCACATATTATAAACATTTAAAAGTTCTGTTCCGCTATTTCCCAGTAGCTGGTAATTTATTTAATTCATTTCCAGATAATGAACACAGAGGTAATTGATTTTATTTCCATGTCTGCTGATAAATAGATAATGATTAGCAAATAGCTTATTTGAAATGTCTTTAAAAACTCCCTGAATCATGACATCAGCTACCAGGTTACATTAGTGTAGACAATAAGTCACAGTGGTGAGAGCTGTCCCTGATCAGAAGTGTCTTCTCTTCGTTTTGGTTTTCCCCCTTTGATGAAGAGCAGCATAACCTGGCGGTTATTCCAAAGAAATTTCAAAATGCTAACTTGCTAATTATCACCTAATTACCATAAAATTAGCAGACTACTGTTACCGTAATGCTCCTACAATCCATCCAGCGGTGCAGCTTCGAAGCTTACCAAACTCATAATAAAACGTTTTGACAGATTTCTGAGCGTCCTGTACCACAAAACTGGTTCGAGGAGGTCAGTAAGCACAACCAGAATTCATATATAAGCAGCACCATATTATAAGGCGCACTGTTGACTTTTGAGAAAATGTAAGGCTTTTAAGTGCGCCTTATAGTCCAGAAAATACAATAAATGGGTAAGTTATATATAAATTCTTCCCCATACAGTTGTCATGAAATAGGAAATTAGCAATTACCAGGCTGTAAACATGTTAATGTCTGCAGTAACCATGAACATGGCGGTCTATGGGATTGACTCACCTTTACAGCCAGCCTCAACGGGCCATGTGATGATTCTGGCACTTAGCCATTGGCTTCATTTTTCCATGGAAATGAACTGACAGAAGCAGACATGTTGTCTGTCTTTCCTTCCCATACTCCACAACAGTTTTAGTCCTATTTCCTCTCCTGTTTCCCTCCCAGCTGTCCATCAGACCTGCAGACTACCAGCTTCCATGCTGCTGATTACAAAAGTCCTCCGTTCACTCCGCCTACTATTATCTGATTTGGAGATCAGCGTTCAAACAAATATCAGACTTCTTTGACGTAAATTTAAAGAGCAAAAAATACACCTTTATCCAGGGGTAGCTAAAGTGGAATATTAGAAATAAAAATCCTTTTCCTAATCCTATTTTTAAAAGCTAATGAAGATTAAAAACATCAACATTCGTTTTAGTTATCAGAAAACTTTCCAGTTAGTGGAAGCTTAAATCAGTTGTCTGTGATGAGGATTTGATCTGCTATAACAGAGAGTGTGTGTGTGTGTGTGTGTGCCATGCCGAGGCTGTTAATATTTACTTGCTGGAACCATGTGGAGCAGGTTTAAAGCTAATCTAAAAGGTCTTCCTCCAACACCGGAGATGCGCGCTGGGAGCAAAATGGAGATCCTGCTGAGACACATACAGTACACACTCACACACACACACACACACACACACACACACACACACACACACACACACATACTCTCAGTGGAAGTGAGGTGAGAGCAGTTAAATGGGTGTCATGTGGAGTTATTGGAACAGTAACCTTTCCTTCAGTTATTTATCCAGCTCTAAACCTCTTACTTCTGCCATTACGGTTTGCTTTTTTGAAAACATAGTGTGCACATTCCTTCCCCCTGTGAAGCTGAAGCATCTCTAATAAAATGCTTTTATTCCTCTTCTCTGCTATTTTTGTTTTTCCTCAATGAAGTCAGCCGCTGTTTTTTTATATCATGCAAAGAAAAACTGCAAAAACATGTCAAGTATCAAGTTGTTAGACCATATTTTTGACAAATCTTAAGGGGTACTATTGGTACATAGGACCAGAGTCGTACAGGAATCCCAGCCATACTGACATTAATCAATACATGTTGATCAGGTAAGACTAAAACTAGGGCCGTCAAAGTTAAGATGATAACAATGTGTTAATGCAAATCCATTTTTACACTTCTAACTTCTTTAACGCACTACTGCAAATTGCAGTTTTTAGGTTGCAGCCAGTGAATATACTGTTATCATATTGAATTAATGCTAATGCTAATGCTAACCCTGTCATGAAGGAGGTTGAATAATGCTCTAAACTGAATTTTATTGAGGAAAAACTGTAATAAAGCAGCATATTTGTCCACTCCCATGTTGACAAGGACATTAAATCCCTTTTGACACTCTTGACTTTACAGTCATATGTCATGTTAATTAGGTGATAATTAGCAAGTAACCTATTTGAAGTTTCTTTGGAGTTAATGCCAAATTACCCCAATATTTACCTCAAAATTTATGGAAAATTACTTTATCATAAACATGATTAAATAATTATTTGTTAAAATAGCATATATGGTTAAAGTAGGGCTGTTAGGCTTGAGAGGCGACCATACGCTGCTCTTCATCAAAGGTGGAAAACCAAAACGAAGAGAAGACACTTCTGATCAGGGACAGCTCTCACCACTGTGACTTATTGTCTACACGTATGTAACCTGGTAGCTGATGTCATGATTCAGGGAGTTTTTAAAGACATTTCAAATAAGCTATTTGCTAATCATTATCTATTTATCAGCAGACATGGAAATAAAGCTTATCAATTAACTTTGCATTCTTTTCCTGGAAATGTATCAAATAAATTACCAGCTATTGGGATGTAGTGTAATATAATGATTAAAGAATGTTTATAATAAAGTAATTTTGAGGTAAATATTTGGGTTATTTGGTAGTATATCCAAAGAAATTTCAAATAGGTTACTTAATCATCACCTAATTACCATGAACTTTGCAAAGCTGTAAAATTAAGTGTCACTGAATAAACTGAAACATGATTTTAGTAAACTTCATATTCACATTTGTGTATGTGATTTCATGTGGGGTCCCGACCCGTGAGGAACGTGACCGGGTGAACTGAGTGCACTCATGGTCGGGTTACCTGTAACCAAGGTTTAATTCATACAATGTGCTGGTCACAAGCAGAGGTTGACGGTCCCTGTGGACTGTTTGTGTTTTGGTCCTTGGGTGCATTCAGTCCTTGTGGCTGACGTCTCTGTTGTCTCTGATTACCTGCCTTCCGGATTAAATGGCATGAACTTTGAATATGTAATCAGATATTAGGCTCGAACACAGTCCCAGATCCCAGAGGGAAGGTCGCGAATATAACAGAGAACCCAGGGGGGCTGAAACCACAACAAAGATGCAGGAAACAAGATGTGGTATTTTAATCTCTCTGTGTGTGTTGTGGCGGTACTGATTCCCCGGATCTCAAATGTCTTCACAATGCAAATGCCTCCTCCTCCATCCTCTGTAATAAACAAATGCCTCTTCAATAATGGGCAATTGTGTATCAAATGGGTTTCAATGAAAATTAACCAGTCAAATGAAAAACATTGGTATTGTTAGAAAAACACAAGCTCTTGGACACCTAGAGTGCCACAGTCTTAAACCCAGAAATGAGTTAGCATTTTAGCACTTCCGGTTCACTTTCCATTCAAGGCGCTGTTCATCTTCAAGGAACCTAATATCTGCTGAAAGTAGATTTGTATGACATTGAAGGACCAGAAATCCCTGTGTGTGCAGTTTGCCACCTCTCTTACACCCTAAAGAAAAAGCGTCGCATGAAAAGCATGAAAATGATTCCCATTAAATGAATTAAAACACTAATATTGATGTAAACCTGATATTGTAGAGACTGAGGTGAGAACTTCTGCCTCTGGGATCGTTTGTGATCTAGCGTTCATCTCTACTTTTAATTTCTGATGTGTTAAAAATTTCCAAGGAAACATTTGCAATGTTACTGTTGAATCCTGAAAGAAAAATGAAGTGATAAATAAATACATGTAAATATAAATATAGAAATGAGTCAATATAGTTCAACGAATAGGTTGGAAAAACAGCTTTTTCAAAGCCCAGAAAGTCAAATTCAGCCAGCGCAGACCCCATCGCTGTGGTTCTGATCCCAGACCACCCTGAGTCCCTGCCGGAGAATGAGGCAGAGGGACTGCAGGGTATGAGATCTGGCTAGCTAGCTCTATTCATTTGAATATAACACATGGAAATAAAAAAAGCTGTGGAATTAAATGTGGCATTAGGAAATAAAAGAAGCAGTTTCCCCTGCTTTCAGTGTTTGTGCTGAGCTAGGCTCCTGGACCGTTAAATAACTCAACTGTATTTATTATATTATATTTCACCTAATGTCAGACTGTTCCTTCAGCAGCAACAACTCTGATTGCTGACATTTTTCAGAAATGTTAAACAGTTTCACCACTACTGTGTAACACCATAATATATTTCATGCACATCAGGACACTGACGTGAACCTCAACCTCAAGCTATCGGCATACTGAGCAGCTTAACTGCAGGTTAAGAGTCTGCATGGCTGTTGAGGAAGGGCCCGAGCATTACTCATCCCTGCTGCCCACCCACATTATTAATAGGGCTCTTGAGATATCTCACCTCCTTAGAGCTCAAGAAACTATCTCATTATTAAAGAGTAATTCCTCCAAAGCAACAAAGCCTTGTTTAATTGAACATGTCAGCAGTGTCAGAGGATGGAGGAGGAAGTGAACGGCTGGAGAGAGCTGGGCAGTGTGATAGCTTCCAGTGAAGCGCTGGGTCGGGTAGCAGGAGAGAGGTCGCTGACCGCGATGCATTACCCCAACACAAAGACGCCGTTCAATACTGGGGGGGGGGTGCAGGGAAATTGATCTGCGATCCTCTCTGAGGAGCCATTGTTGCTGGCTTCCTTGTATTAAATGACAGAGAAAATAAGAGATGAGATTGGGATGGCGAAGAAAGAGAGGGCGAGAGGGGGGCTGGCCAGATGAAAGGAGAAACTGAAAAGAAAGGGAGAGGAGGAACAAATGAGAGAGAGAGAGACATGTTTGAGGGTAGAGGAATGACGACACACTAAGACAAGAGGGTGAAATGTACCGCTGTTGTTTCCAGAAACTCCTCTTTCTATAGTTTTATGTTGTAATTTTCAAATACATATATAAGAACATCACCTTTGAAACCAAACTGAAGCAAAAACAGATTCTAGGGACAATTATGGGCCGAGGCTAACTAATGCATCACAGACCTATGGAGGGTCCTCCCAAATGTTGAATGTTACGGTACGTTCGCACCAAGTGCTAAGTGAACTTTTCATGCTGGCGAATACATACAAAGTCAGTGCAAAAGGTGGATCGATGCAAATCTGTAGCAGGTGATGAGAACGACACCAGCATGGAAATATTACATCATTCACATATTTGTAGTAGTGTCACCAATGTCCTGATGTTGTTGGAGCAGAGATGGAGGAAAAAAATACTGTAGCTGCAATTTGTGATTTATCGTGATTAAATATTTGAAAGCCCTACTCACAACATCTTCAAGTTGTAGTTTGTAGTTTTAAGTCTACAAAAGTCTTAAAAAGCCTTGGCGTCTCCTTGACCCATGCTACAATACAACCCTGGAGTTGACTGTGGTAGAGACTGAAGGTGGTGCTGTGCTCTGTGAGTCATCTCATGTTCAGCTGAGTTTGCACACTGCCATCACCATTTGGGTGGCCCATTTAAGCTGTCAAACTCATTTGCTCGATCTGTGCTGCTGGTGTTCAGTTGCATCTCTCTGCTCATCACTACCACTCTGGCGTCCACCTGTTACCTGTGGCAGAATACACTGATTTCTGTTGGCAGCAGTTCAAAGCCTAGATGCTAAAAACATTCAATAGTCCTAGAATTTGGCACAAACGTCCACATGGAATCAAGGATGAACTGGTTCGATTTTGGTGGTCAAAGATCAAGGTGACGTCGCATCTGTCTCATTCTTGTGAACACAATATCTCAAGAATGCCTTGCAGGATTTTCTTCAACTTTGGCACAAACGTCCACTTGGACTTAATGGTGAACTGATGGTGTTCAAAGGTCAAAGATCAAGGTCACTGTGACCTCACGTTTGTCCCATTGTCATGGTATCTCAGGAACGACTTGAGCTAATCACTTCAAATTCGCCACAAACACTTGGAATCAAGGATGAACTCATTAGATTTTGGTGATAAAAGGTCACTGTGACCTTACGTCCATCCCATTCCTGTGAAAGCGATATCTCAGGAACGCCTGACATCCACTTGGCTTTAAGGATGACTTGATTCGATTTTGGTTGTCAGTGGTCAAAGCTGAAGGCCACTGTGGCCTCACAAAACATGTTTTTGGCCATAAATCAAGAATTCATATGCTAATTATGATAATTTCACACAAATGTCTGACAAAATGAAATGATGACATTTTGGACAGACATGGAAGTAAACTGCAACTTGATTTGCTGACGGATGTATACAACTGCAAGGTGAGAAAAATTTTTTTTTTTTCCCCCGCGAAGAATTTTTTTTCTTTTTTCTTTTTTTATTTTCTTCCCCTCCCACCCCCACCCACCCACACACACACACACAAAAAAAAAAGAAATGTAGTGTGGGGGCCCCCCCCCCACCCCCCCCCCCGCTGGGGGTTGGTGCCCTTCCCCGGGGCCCCCCCCCCCCCCCCCCAGGGGCCACCCCCCCCCCCCCCCCCCCCCCCTCCCCCCCTTCTTCTTCTCCCTTCTCGGGCCTTCACCCGGCCCCCCCCGCTCCCCCAGCCCACTCCCTACAGACTGAGCTACTCCCCCCCCCAACTTGGTAACTGTGAAATGCGTAGCAACGAAAGGACTAGATCTGGTATCTGCTACCTTCATCATGGTTGAAAGGAGTAATAAAGTTTGCCATCTTATTTCGGCCTACAGAGCGTCTCTGTTGTTGTTTCATAAATACGAACTATTCTTCACAACTTGACTGGTTGGTTTTTATTCGTGATGCGAAAGCTCAGAAAAATCTGCTTTCTTCCAATCATCACAAAAACAGAAAAATATATTAACGTGCAAATTAATCACACTCACACACACAAAAAAAAATCCTGCGTAAAAATAGTTATAATTGAGCATCTCAAGATCTCAATACCCAAAGGTGATTCTTCAAATTACATACAGCACAGTCTGGATCCTTGTGCTTATTTCTCAGTCATAAAAAATAGCTAAAGAAAGGCAATTAAAGGGACAGTGTGTAGCATTTAGGGGATCTATTGGCTGAAATGTGTTTTTGTTACTGCATAATCACCTGATAATAAAAATTGTCGGTTTTTGTTACCTTAGAATGAGCCGTTTATATCTACATAGGGGTCAGGTCCTATTCACAGAGACAGCAGCCATGTTTCAACCACTTTTACCTGAACGGATAAACACTGGCTCTAGAGAGATATTCACGTTTTCACATTTCGCGTTGGCCACCGTAGTTCACCTACATGACTGACACAGGGACTGCTTTCAGTTGTTTTCACGTAAACTGCATCTTTAAAAGAGCACCACCATCCGTAATAGCCCACAGTTACTTCTTTGTTTTGTTGAGGTTGAGAACCAGCTCGTTGTCCTCTCCACAGACAATGATTCTGTTTACCAGCTCCCTGCATGATGACTCGTCCTCATCCTTGACGAGACCAAGGATGGTTGTGCCATTTGCATATTTAATCATGTTATTGTTGTCCTAGGTGTAGTAATGTAGTCAGAAGTGTACACGGGGCGTAGTAGAGTTTGGGGTTGAGGCAGCAGCCCTGGGGATTTCCTGTGCTGGTTGTGAGCTCAGCAGATACCTCATTCCCCATCCTCACAGCTGTGGTCAGTCTGCAAGGAAATCAATGGTTTGTAATGATGAATGAATGTTTATAATTATATAAAACGGAGAAAAAAAGCAAATACTCTAATACAAGACCCCCTGAGACTCACAATGGACCACAGGTACAGGGGGTCTTTAGGGGGAGATAGCAGGTCAACAGTAGATGTCATTAATCCAAAATAAACATAAATAAATAAATGAATTCATTAAAATAAATTGTGAAAGTGTATAAGGCCTTAGAACATTATGATTTCCATCCCCATGCTCTGTTATCTCTCCTAAGCAGCAACTTTTGGGTTGATACCATTCGTTACACAGATTTGGTACAAAATTTAACCTTGAGAATTGATCAAAATGATCAATAATCTATCCAGTATACCGCATTAAGACACAGAGACCTTGAGGAACATAGAAAAGGCCATGCTGTGATTTGGTATCAAAAATTTTGACCATTGGAGCATTTTTCTGCAACTGGATGGTGACCCTGAAACCTCCTTATTTTCAGTCCACCTAGTAAAGCCACCCATCCTCTGGATGCTCCAGGTCTCTAGTTTGTGGCTGTAAAGTTTCATGAGGCTGTGATTATCCTAGAGGTCACCACAGGTCATTTTATACAGTTAGGTCAAGTTTTAAAAAATGGTCTCACTACAATGAAATGGCGACAAACATCATCAGACATGAATAGTCTGTCCAGTCATACCCAATTGATGTAATTCCAGACAAGGAGAAAATATTTACAGTATATTTACAGTATACGGCATGTATAAACAGCATGTGATTATCATACAGCGGGCATGTCTGTAAAGGGGAGACTGGTGGGTACCCAGAGAACCCATTTACATTCACATATCTGGAGGTCAGAGGTCAAGGGACCCCTTTGAAAATGGCCACGCCGAAATGTAAGTTTGGATCATTATTTAACATCCTTTGTGACAAGCTAGTACGACATAGTGGGTACCTACGGATTCTTAGTTTCATATGATTCCACTAACTTTACTCTAGCTTTAAAACTGAGCCCACTGCAACCTAAAAATCACAAGTTACGTCAATGCGTTAATAGTGTTAAATTGAATTTGCGTTAATGTGTTATTACCATGTTAACTTGAGCTCTTCTTAAAGGGCTTCCGCCACTTATCAGTAGCTTTAAAAGATACTGTAGGTATAGTGTAGGTGTGTGTGTGTGTGTGTGTGTGTGTGTGTGCATTCATAACTACTAAGCAAAGGTACATAACCTCAATTTTTATACTGACACATTTCTTCATTCTCACCTCTCTCTGTCTGTAACACACTCACATTGGGGGAATGACACTGTGTGGTGTAAGCAGTTTCTTCAAAGAGTTGTCCAAGCTTTGTTGTCACCCAGCTATTTCTGTGTGTGTGTGTGTGTGTGTGTGTGTGTGTGTGTGTGTGTGTGTGCGCGTGTAGACAGTAACAGTCTGAATGTTCTTGTTATTTTAGTCTTCCCAGAGGCGGTACTTCACTTCACACTCAGCCATCCTGACACAGTAGCATGTACACCAGTGAGCCTGAAGATGCACACACACACACACACACACACACACACACACACACACACACACACACACACACACACACACGCTCAGTAAACAGTGAGTGTCATTGTCTTCACTGAAACCAAGTCAAACGGTAGCTCAGATAGAGTAATAGCGCGGTTCTGCTTCCAGTCGTAAGTGCAGAGACTGACCTCCTGACTGGTAAACCAACAACAACACACATAACAAACCTCACAGCTATACTGAATGTAGCTGAAAATCCTGGCACACACACAGTCAAACACACTTCTAATAATAAATCTACTCATGGTAATTCATAATGGCACCGAGTGCGTGTGTGTGTGTGTGGGTGAATGTGTGTGCTTCAGAATGTGTAATTCATGACACTATTTCCAACATCTTTGATTTACATAGTAAATAAAATATGTTAATTTGACTGGAGCCACAGTGCATAGTTGTCAATGTGATTGATTTTTGAAAGTGGGTTTGTATGTGCACTCCAGCGTTCTGCAGGGTAAAATGACTGTTTTTGTCCATGGAGTCTGGTGGCTTTCAGGAGAGTGATATAATGTCTTCAGTCCCCCATCAGAACGGGGGAGGAGGAACGCTCCAATGGTAAATTTTGGCGAGGAAAAACTGTCATGGCCATTTTCAAAGGGGTCCCTTGACCTCTGATCTTAAGATATGTGAATGAAAATGGGTTCTGTAGAGAGACAAAGTCCTACCCTTCCGGTGGACCACCATGGGACCTTATTTCAATAAAAATATGAACAGTAGTCAACAGCGAGAGGCAAACATTTATTTGATCTGGTTTGATTTGAATCACAAATATGATGTTTGTCAATCTAAAATATAATTTTGCAAGTCCAGAAAGTATCAGTTTGTTGTAAAACTGTTATCAGACTGTGAAAATACATAATTAGAAAGAATACACACCTTAATAGTGATGTTTCTCTCTGAAGCTACCGTGTCTGTGTGTTTCCTACTGGGATGGACTCATAATAGCATAAGGCCTGATACTTCGTTCTCTTCCTGGCTGTTAAAAACATCAGAAGTCACTGATAAAACAATCAGATCAGATAATGTTCATCTGTGTCTGCAACATAGCTACGTTAGCGAGCTAGTTAGTGTTGGTGGCATTTATTGCATGAGACGAGAGATGTAGCTCACTGAGCGGTTTAACATGAAACCAAATATTACCACGACAAAACTACAACAAAACTACAACTAAGTCAGGATGGCCGAGCGGTCTAAGGCGCTGCGTTCAGGTCGCAGTCTCCCCTGGAGGCGTGGGTCGAAATCCCACTTCTACAAAACATTTTGGGGCGGCAGAGCTCAGTCTGTAGGGAGTTGGCTTGGGAACCGGAGGGTCACCGGTTCAAGTCCCGACATGGACCAAAACTAGTGTGAACTGGAGCTGGAGAGGTGCCAGTTTACCTCTTGGCACTGCCAGGTGCCCCTGAGCAAGCACCAAACCGACAACTGCATGGGCGCTTGTCAGAGCAGCCCCATCTCTCCATTAATGCATGATGTGTGTTCAGGTCTGCATGTACCATGTATAGTTAACAGAGGAAATTATTTCCCCACTTGGACAAAAAGCTACTTCTCTTCTTCTTCTTCAACAAATATTTTTAAATTACAAACATCATATGTGTTCATGCCAGTCAAACGACAAAAATTCACAGCTTCCCTTTACAGACACGCCCACTTTATGATTATATTTTCATTTTTTTTAATTATTTCCAATAATATTATATACTACATTTACAAACACGATTTCCCACCCTTAAAATCCCCAAGACATTTACAAAAATCAAATTAAACACGCTTATCTGCTGGACATACATTTAATCAGGACTAAATACTTGAGTTGATTGACTGACAGCCCTTATTCTGAATATAAACTGACTTGACTATATGGTTAAAACATTCGGTATTGGGGGTGTCATGATCATTGTAGCCTGTGGGGGCTGCTAGCCCATCTTTAGCCTTTCACCTGCTGTTTTAGTAAATGCTGAGGTCTGGCTAACACTGGAAACAGTCAGCGTAAGACAGTCATTGACTCATCAAAATTAGGTTACCTGAAAACAGATGCAAAGCTCACAGGAAATAAAGTACTACCACTGACAGTTTCCACCAAAGATTTTGGCTGTATCCAAGACAACATACTACACTAGTAGTACGTACTGATTTGGCCAAAATGTAGTATGTGGTACACAGTATGCAAACAAAAGTAAAATCTACAGCATGCCAAAAATACACAGATGTTGTACTGATTTGACAAAAATCTTCAGTAAGCATTGGACCAGTCTATTTCACCTACTGTATCCCACAATGCAAAGCACTGGTCACAGTCACTTTTGGTCATTTTAGAAATGTAAAATAGCAGATATTGCTATTGTCCATGCTGTTCACTTCCACTTTTTATAACCAGAAACCCTTGAAACCAGCCTAGTGTACTTCAAAATAAATTGATTTACGTTCCATACTACATACTACTGACGAACGCAGTATGCAGTATACAGTATACAGTACATACTGTATACTACGTTTGCCAGCAGTATGAAGTAGGTGGATTCAGATACAGCCTGTGTGTTTGAATGGGACTGTGTGTGTGTGTGTGTGTGTGTGTGTGTGTGTGTGTGTGTGTGTGTGTGTGTGCATGTGTGTGTGTGTGTGTGTGTGTCACTGAATCCAGTTATTAGTTATGGTGTCCTTATCCTGCATAAACAGATGAAAGGTTGGCATGTTAGACATAGAGCCAATGGGGGATAAGTATGACATGTGTGTGTGTTTAAGAGACAGAAAGGGAGAGGAAAATAACTGGTGAAAGAAAGAGAGAGTGAGTAGTAGAGAAACTGAAAAAGACAAAAAAAAAAAAAAAAAAAATCAGAGTGCCCCGTCTGGTGGTAAATTAAATCAAAATGGAGCTATCCCTTGAGATTGACGGGCTAGTTCAAACACAAACCAACACTGTTTTATTAAATTTGCAACCTCTATCTTAAATTAAGAAGCAATTAACAACTTTGCATAGTGGTCTCTATGGATGTGTCTGGACTGATGTCCCATGTGTGTGTCAATCTCTGAGAGTCACTTTAGGATTTGGTAACAAAACCACTAAAGTCAGGTTTAGGAAAGAACAACATGGCTGGGCTTAATGTTTATACAATGAAAATGACACTGAACGTTGTCAACATGGGATACGAATAAACAGCTGATTGTAATGTAACGCAGTGGCCTCAGGCAGTGGCCTCAGGCAGTGGCCTCAGGCAGTGGCCTCAGGCAGTGGCCTCAGGCAGTGGCCTCAGCAGTGGCCTCCTGGATGAAAGCCTTGTGTGTGTTGGACCCATCCACCTCCTCTCTTGCCCGTCTGCTGTGTGTCTTTTTGCTCTTAAAACTATGTCGCCACACACGCTGCGCACTTTCTTTCAATGTGTACTGATGCAGTAGATGGGTTTACATTATAGTTAATGGAATGCCCAGTGCATTTCATACCGGCGCTAAAGGGTGTCTTGTGTGGTGGTACCGAACGCCGATGGCTGGAAAGACTCGTTATTTCATACCCTGGAAAGGAGAACAGGCTCAACACATTCTCACAGACTGTCACATACCAGGATACCTGCTCCGACTGTCGAATAACACCACGGGTGAGTTAGCTGACAGCCCGGTTCATCACATACCGTTGCTAAAGGGTGCCTCCATGCGTCGGTTCCTACACTTACCAAGTGGTATTTGATGAGTTGGGAGTGAGAATGGGTTGATGTGCTGGGTGATCCAAGGCTGAAAACTTGTCACAATGTTAATTACAGCGGCCCACCGCTCTGTCCTCCTCACTGGCTTGCAGGACTCTTTCTCTCAACTCACAGGAAGAGTTTCATGGTTGTTTTCTGGGTTTTAGGGTCTATTTTGGGAGCAACCACTCTCTGATTCAGCCCCGGGACTCTTTGTTAACAAGTAAACACAACCTCCACAACACTCTCTCCCACCTCCAAAGTCTACTGTGTGAATGAGAGAAACACATCGCCGTGTAAATTTAACATGTCTTTCTTTCTACAAATGAAAATAAAGCCGTGCGGAGGGAAGTAGCCAGATGTGCAGCTGTGGGAGTACAAGTAAGACAACTTCCGTAACAGTCGTTTGTTGATGAAAACTATGAGATGCAATTGAAAACTATCCATCGCTTCTTCCTCTTCTCTGGTGATAGGGTTGATATCTATATTAAAACTAGGGCTGTCAAAGTTAACGCAATAAAAATAACACTTTAACACAGATTTGCTTTCATACCACAAATTTCTTTAAGGCATTAACATAACTTGTGATTTGTAGGTTATAGCGGGCTGCATGTTAAAGCTAGAGTGAAGATACTGGCATCATATGAAACTAGAAAAATGGAGGAATCCATTGGTACCAACCATGTCACCATGCCTGACTAAGTAGTCAGGAAGGATGCTAAATTACACTCCAAATGTATGCAAAATTTTGGCGTGAAAGAAACAGGCATGGCCATTTTCAAGTCCTTGACGTCTGACCTTCAGATATGTGAATGTAAATGGGTTCTCTGGGTACCCACAGGTCTCCCCTTTATAGATATGTCTACTTTAGGTAATCACATGCAGTTTGGGGCAACTCATAGTCAAGTCAACACACTGACAGCTGTTGTTGCCTATTTCAATCTGAGCATATTTTCATGCTAAATGCAGTACCTGTGACATTGTTTTGTGTTGTTAATAATTTCCAACAATAAATATACTGTACATTTCCATAAAGCAGCATATTTGTCCACGCCCATGTTGATAAGAGTACTAAATACATGACACATCCCCTTTATGGTCCATGAAAAATGTAGGATTCATTTGTGATTAATTGCAGTTAAATATTTTAATCAACTGACAGCCTTAAATCAGAAAAACAAACATCGTGAGTGTCTTCACCCATTTCTCTCTCCAGAGCACCTCCAGCCTTGAGCAGATGGAGAGGAAGGACTTGTCCTGTCAAGCTGTTTCTGAGTTACAGGCCGTGGTCAAACAGCTCCTCCGACATGGTGGGAGACTAACAGTATTTCTCTGCAGTGTGTGTGTGTGTATGTGTGTGTCAGAGAGTGTGTGTGAGCTCTGCCAGCCTTGTGGTTAATGCAGCAGTGTTGAAGGTCAGCTCAGCGTAAAGGAGAGGAACGTATCTTTGGTAATTAGCACTCCCACAGAGAGCCCAGCATCTGTGTCTAACTAAGCTACATGCACCAGCATGGGCAGAGCACACACACTGGTAATACTATACTTGTGAGGTCCTTGACTGACTGTTAATTGTAGCACCAAGAACATTTTTTAAATCTAAAGTAGTGCCCAGAAAAAGAGAAAAATGTTAAAGGGGAAATATGGCCATTTTCAAAATTCATATATTGTTCATATAAGTCCAAATATATATTAGTAATCTTGAACAATTCCCTCTGAAATCCAAAAACTAGACTGACTTTGTGGACCTACATCATTTACACACTGACTGTTATTTACGTCGTCACTTCCTAGCAGCCTTCTTGCTTACGCTGGAGACGTGTAACCATGGTAACCTGTGCCAACCTCATGTGACCAAATATGAAGGTTTGTGTGAATCAAAGTCTGAATTAGTCTTAAATATACAGCATATTACGTCTGGCTATGTGAAATCTTATACTTACAGTTGAATTGAACCAATATTGACGTTACAGAGCTGTCTGTCAACGTCTGATATGAATGTTGTCGTCACTACTGCATTACATTGTGGGATTTAAGCCGCAGTTGTGTCCAGCTTTGCATGCTGTAATATTTCACCAAATATAATATGCAATTTGCGTACTATTGGTATCATACTTAGGTTTTGAACGTACTAAAAAATCTTGATTTAGCATGCTGGAATTTCAGACATAACCATATACTCAGAACATCCCCCCCCTCTCAGTTTCATCTGGAACATCTGTCTCTGTTCATTGTCTATCAGCTCCACACCTGTGCAGTTTAAATTTAAATGGTCCATCTCTTCGGAGACTCAGGAGACATTTGAAGAAGGTGTTTGCTGTCTTAACAGGACTTTGATTAGAAAATCAACATCAATTTCATCCCCGTGCATTCACTGAGAAATTGATCCAAGACATGTTTGCTAGCTCATGTCCTCAGGGCTGGGATAATACTTTATCTGTTTATCTGTTTGGGTTTATTTGATTAAGCACTGCTTTATTAGGAAAATGCATCACTGACTGAGCACAATATAAACTAAAACAATAAATCAGAAGTACTTTATTGATCTCCGGGGGGATATTACTCTTGTATAAACATAAAGAAAGGTACGAAAATAGAAATATAGGAATGTGTAACATGTAAATGATATACTTTGTGGCATTGTGTACATAATGCTACAATATAACACAATATACAGTAATATAAGTACTAACAAACTTCAATTCAATTTTAAAATTAAGCAAAAAAATAAAATTAATGTAGAAATATGTACATTATAGCATATAACCACATGCAAAAATGTACATACACAATGCTGAGAAGTGGAATCTATTAAGTGTGTTGAAAATGAATAGCAGAAGAAATATAAGAATATTTATTGAATATAGGACGGTATAAATGACAGTTTTGCACAGTTGAGTTATTGCAGAAATCATTGTAAAGTTAAGTCAGTAAAAATAATAAAGTCCTTAAAGCTAGATTCTGACATAGCCATAAAAGTTAGCCAATAAAACAGGAGCAATCTAAATTGATATTGTTCCTTACTGGTGCAAATCCTAAATTTGCAATTAATTCATGACCAAAACCGACTGATATGCACTGAACCGTGGGCTGTTGCGGCAGTTGCTTGATTTGCTTGGCTGGTAAAGCAGCACTGGTCTAGCTCAGCTCAAAGTGCAAAAAACACTAGAAAAATGGTCATTATTAAATGGTCAGATGTAGTATAAAGAGCAAGAAAAAGCATCCTTTGGGCCGGTGGGAAGGGCAGATTGATGGGTGACTGCTGTTCGTGTGTCACCAATAAAAACAGACAAAGGTTGCAGATGCTGGACTTGAAACCCTCAAAGCAGGGTCATTGGATGAGGTCTATACTTCATGAGGCTCACTGCACAGAAGATCAGTCCAGAGATAAGCAGAGAATCACTAGGCTAAGGTAGGGTCAAAAACACACAAAGCAAGGTCTAAGTACGAACAAGACATGCTGACATGAAGGTACAAAGACTAATGGGCAAGACACAAAGAGAGCAGAAAATACAGATCAGAGGAAGGGTCATGAGGGACAGGTGAAACTGACTGAGGAGGTAATCACACAGGACAGAAATCAATTAACAACACAAAACAATGTCAAATATTGTCCAGAAACCCTCCCAGGTTCTGACTTTAGCATCAACAATCTGCTCCAATCATAACATGGCAAACTGCAGCCCAACAGACAACAACAGCTGTCAGTGTGTCAGAGTGCTGACTTGACTATGACTTGATGCAGACTGACTGGGACTATCATAAAGTGGACATGTCTGTAAAGGGGAGACTGGTGGGGACCCAGAGAACCCATTTACATTCACACATCTGGAGGTCAGAGGTCAAGGGACCCTTTTGAAAATGAACATGTCAGTTTTTTCCCGCCATAATAATAAATTTAATTTATTTTAAGTTAGGAGTGTTGCATAACCTCCTTCATGACAAGCTAGTACAAGCAGTCTGTTGCAGGTCTCTTATTTTTATCTCTTATTATTATTATTATTTTTATTTATATATTTGTCTCTTATTATTTCTTATTTCTAGTTGTGGCTGTCTCTGATAAACATTCTTCCTTACAGTGTTTTGATCATAGTTGACTTAGTTATGTTGTAGTGTAAGTAGAGATGGTGCAACTGGTCAACTAGTTAGAATGTAGCACGTAGCACTGACTTTACACTCTAATGCAGGCCCTGTCTGCATGTATACAGATATTTTTAGAAACAGATATTTTACCCTCTGTTTAAAAAAAAAAAGTCAGACTTTTGTTTTATAAGATCTGCCCACACTACAGCACAAAAACGACTTCAAACACTCGCCAGGCCAGTTGGTGGGGAGAAAGGCTACATCAACGATACGATGCACGAGACATGTGAAAGCTTTCCTTCCACTCCTCGTCGACAACAATCCCTCTCTCGAAAACTGTCACACCATCAGCTGGTTCAACTGGGCCTGATCCAGAACTGGCAGACTTTAAAATGTGGGTACTGAGCTGGACCAAGTATCATTGGGGACAATGGACACCTTCATTTGTCCGTGAAGTGGTGCAGCAATATTAACTTCAAATGTAATGATTAGTCCGAGCAGTGCTAACAAAACATAAACTAGCAGGTAGTCCGCTATCTTTGTTATTGTTTCTAGCACATGTGCAGTACACAAGGCACATCATCATTTCCAAAACGCTCTATTTTACACTAATACAAAGTGACAAAGTGAGTTTTTTAAAAATCTGCATGTTAGAAGGCATTTTCAAATACATCCAGTTTTGCGACCCAAAACTTGAAGAGGAAAATATCCATTTGAAAAATTATCTAATAATTATTATTATATTTTAAAATATCTTTATACAGTATGTGTAGACACTGCCTTTAGGAATAGTTTGATATTTCTGGAATTAAGTTTATGCACGTTCTTCCTGAAAGTTTGATGAAAAGATCAGTAACACTCACACTGCTATAGCAAATAGGTACTGCCAGCAGCGGGTTAGCTTAGCGTAGCATGAAGACTGGAAACAGGAGGAAACTGCTGTCGTGGTTCTGTACACAGGTAGCAAAGTTTTCCTACCAGCACCTGTAAAGCTCACTCATTAATATGTTATACCTTTGCTTAATCTGTACAAAAAAAAAGAGATGTAGAGTGACACATGGTTTTACTAATTCTTGGCAGGGCACAGTAACTTCCTTCCTGGCTGCATAATTCACACATAATAACCGTATATGTATGAGGGTGGTATTGATCTTCCTACAACTCTTGGCATAGCATTGCTACTACATAAAGGAAAATGTAGTGCGATGAAGCCTTGCACCTTGTGAATTCTCAGTCGAATCTTGCCATGTAACACTGTGAAACAGCAGGGTGTTTTTGGCACCTTTCTCCGGCAAAAACACTTACTTCCACAAAGAAAGAGACACTGTCAAGACCTTTACACATAGCAGTATGTTGGTATTGAGTAAATGAGAGAACGACTTTTATCAGATGGCACACTCCTTTCTGGGTGGGACGCCAGTGGCTCTGATGGAAAATTCAGCCAATGGTCCATCTCAGATCATCAACACCTCAACACCTGTGCTGTACAACATCATCCGGTACCCAGAAACTCCTCAGAGACACTTAAACACTTTCTGCTGAAGAGAGAGAGGATTCATACAAATGGCAGTAAAGGCTGATTCTTCAGTATCACTGGAGTCTTTGCCAGAGGCTGTGAAGGTACAAGTGCTCTTTAGGGATGGGTTCATTTGCAGTATTCTCCAACATTACAATGGAAGCAGCTATAAACCTCCCCTTTTTGATGCCCATATTATAGTGTTTTACGCCCTGGAAAGGTACAATAATTGTATTTTACAAGAAACTTTCATTTTGTGTTGACTCTGGCGGCCCCTGTGGAGAAAAGCGGTAGTGTTTCCAATGAGCACTACCAGCTTGTGGCATAAAAAATTGCAGCTATCACATTCCCTTTTAAAAACTCTCATTTCCCGTACCTCTCTTCCCTCCAGAGGGCGGGACAATTCGGCCTGGGCCTCCAGCAGCATGGTGTCCCAGGAGGCAGGCGCTGAGCTCCAGGTCCTGCAGCTGCAGACAGGCCCTGCTGCGCCATTGCAGCATCTAGCCATCCACTAGCACATGCAATGGAACCAAAGGCAATGTACAGGTCGTCCTGGACATGAAAAGCCCAAAAGACCACCACCTTGTCTTTGGCTGGTCCCACCTGGATCAGTTGGGAGCTCTGCTCCTGGTCGGAGGAGGAGCCAGCGCTGCCAGGGGCGAAGCTTTCCACCTCCTGCTGGAGCTCTGGAGCAGGTTGAAGGTGGCAGTGAAGCCGGATCGGAGTCTGTTGCTGCTGGAGGCTCCGCTGAGGTCGGAGCTAAAGGAGTTTCTGGTGAACATGCATGGTGTAAATACCCAATCTTTTCGCTGACTGTCTCAATTACTTATCGAGGTCATAAGCATCAGTATTAAATTGAGTCTATTTCATAGCCAATTAGAAGCTTCTTGCAGTAACTTCAACCAGAATTATTTCTATCCTTAACACTAACCCCAACTCATTTCTCTTTTTTTTGACACTTTGGGGGCATTGCAACAACCTGTAAACACAACAATAAACACAATAGCAAACATATTAGCAAATACTTGTCTGTTCAGCAACATTGATAATGATTGGAGTTGTGTTTCTGGTCACCTGATGAATGGAAATCCAATATTCACTCTCCTTTTTGCTCTGTTTTTGGTCTCCACAGAATCTGGCTCTTCTCAGCTGCTAAATATTCATCCATGTTCACCAGGTTGCAGGCCATGAAACACCAATGCATTTAGTCTTGGGTTGATTCCACATGTTCAAAATGATAATATAGCAAACACCTGCTGCAGGATGCCACGATGCCCATATGTCTTCTTCTTTTCTTTGGCAGGTGGATCAGTGGTGTCATGAAGGGATTCATAATATACTGTCTCCTCTATCACACCTCAGCTCTTTTATGACTGCGTCTGGAAGGCATCATTGTATTAGAGATGTAGATCTCTAAAAGTGAGATGAACATTCTGGACAGCTCACTCCAATATATGACAGTGCAGATTAACCGTGATTTTATCATTTGTGCTTTCTGGATTGTGATCGTTGATTTTAGATGTGCCTATACTGTATATTTGACTACACTTAAATATTCATTAAAGGGTGCCTGTTGTGCCTGTTTTAAGGTGGCAACAACACCCAACCTACTGTTTGACTAATGCTTTTCTGAGTTGCGCAACTGACTGCAGCTCTGGCTTGACAGAAATGCATTGTGGGAATGGGGGAGGAGCTCATGCAGGTAGGTCAAGTGCATTTCAACACTGATTCATTGTGTTTACATACACACAATAAACCAGGTTAGAGAAATCAGGTTATGCTGTAATAGGAGAATATGTTTACATACACTTATAATCTGGTTACTATAAATGTGCATTGTTCAGGCAGCAGGTCAGCAATCTTATTTCTCCCATCTCCTGCCTTAAATTGGAATGACTTTGTGATTGGAATGCCATTTCATTAAATATCAAATAAATAAATGAATATATAAATAAATAAATATAATATACAAATATGAACTTGCACTATCATTAAGCCATTTATGGCCAAAGTATATATTTAGTTTGATAAGGAAAAATGCCAAAACATTTGTTCCGATTGGTCAAAGGTGTTGAAATTTGGTACAAACATATTTTGGGAAAGTATCTTACAGTACAACTTTGAAACGTTTTTAGATATCATGAAAAATCACACGTTTATGAAGAGTCAAAATCAGGATTTTTGAAAAATTAGGAAAAACACTAATATACTGCTTATTAAATGTTTTCCATATAAAATATTTATACACTGCATATAGGTTTTTGTGAGGGACAACTATGTATTTATCACATTATATCTATCTTTGTCTTTGGGCACATGGGACTGCTGTTCTTTCCTAAATATAAAAAATATATATAAAAAAAAAAACAGAAATCCCATGTGCCCAAAGACATATACTGTAGTAAAGGTAGATATTGCATAAGAAAAACTGACTTTTTCAGCCAAACAGTTTGACTGATTTTGAAAATGTCTTCCCATTTGTACTGAGGCAAGGTCAGAAAATGCTTCCACCAAAGGAAACATTTCAGTTGCAGGCACACATGGGTTAACGTAAACTGACAGTGCTTTGAGAAAACACTGCTTGACTTTTGAAACAGGGCCACTACTGTTTGATCTAGACACAGACGACCACACGGTGAAGTCCTACACCAGTGGTGTTGTGGGTAATGCAGTTTGACAGAGCAGCCATCTGAAGAACACAGGACCCTGACAGACTGCCCATCCAGCTCTGCAGGACAGCACAACCACACATGTCAAGGCCCATAATGCCGAGCTGAATCTGCCCCCTGCCATACCTCTCTCACTCTATCTCTCTCTCTCTCTCTCTCTCTCTCTCCCCTTTATGTCTGAGGATAAACAGATCACAATGAAAGAGGGTGAGGGGTGTGCAGGGAAAGCAAAAAGCAGTGGAAGAGAAAAGTTTTTGTGATAATCCAGCTCCCTTAGAAGTGTTCAGATGGCATTATAGTTGAGAGACAAACTGGGTCAGTGAGTAAGATTCAAAGAAAAAAAAACAAACTGACATCTTGGCTCTTAAAGGTACAGTATGTTGGATTTGGTGGCATCTAGTGGTCTGGTTGCAGACTGCAACCAACTGAATACCCTTCTGCTCACTCCTCGCTTTCCAAGACTGCGGTGATGTGAGCCAAACCGTGGTGAGAGGTTATCATGACTAGGGATGGCTGATACTAAACTTTTCAAAATTGATACGATACTGATGCTTTTTGTTACAATTTTAACAATACTGATACTCATACCGATCATTTCTTAATAGGCATGTGATTTTTTTTTTCATTTTTAGACAAAAAGTCTGGCCATTAAAAGCAAAAAAATAAATAGTACAATTAAATAAAAATGTTTGTGCCACTAAGAAAAAACAGTCCAGTATTTTACAGAAATTCCACGATTAAATAATAAGCCTTCTTATAACTTTCTCTCACAGGTTTGACGTGGAAATATTTGACTGAGCACCGGTCTAGACTCCTCTATGCAAGTCAGGAGCGTCCAGTGTGACTCGACGCCTTTCGAAACTCCTTAGAAACTTTCAAACTAACCATTGTTGATCTGAAATAAAGACAAATGTTTTCAGAAACACATTTCAGTGAACTATTTTCATGATATAAAAGAATAAAGTTTCCAAGCCGCCATGTTGGTTGCTGGGAGCAGCAGCCCACGAGGGAAAGCGTTCGTCCAATCAGGTGCCTTGAATCTAGTGGTGGCCCATCAAGCGTCCAGTGCTGGGAAACGAGACGATCTCTTGCAATAAAAAACCTCCTGTGGACATGTACATGACGACATTCCAATAGTAACAATGCGGTCAAACTGATTTTATCAAGACCTCTGGAGTTTTTTTCTTGGTTCATTTTATTGCTTTTATTGCTCATTTATACAAGTAAGTTTGGGCTTAGGTCACATACATTTGCTTAAATGCAAGATAGCCTAACTGTGAGATTCATTTCAACCAATTTCAACAACAGCTCACTTACTGATTGGTTCACCTTAAGTCAGAGAGAAATTGATTAAAAAGCTGAGATACCTAGGAGAGTTTGATTGGAAATCTCCAGAATCTCAGGCCTTCTTGGCACATGGTAGAAAACCACTGACCTGGACTGCAGCCTCCCTGTGTCCCATGTCAGTCCACTCTACAAAACTGGACTTACCTTTCTATTGTCACGATTTTGAAAACAGTTTGAACTCATCAGGAGTCACAGTCACTACTTCTGCCGGGCATTCGCATGGAGAAAGTGCTAGTATGCATCAGTGAACTTCAGTCCCATGCAGAGCAAGATTAAAATGGGCATCCTCGCTGTGAAAAGTTGAAGAAGCAGAGTTTTACAGACAAACCTCGGGTTCCAGGCGGCTGAGCGCAGCGTGCCAGAGCCGCAGGACAAGAGCTCAATGTCATTTCACAGCTTTAAAACGAGAGCTGGATGCTGGCGAGGATTTGGGGAAGAGAGCAGAAATGGAGGGAAGTGAGAGGTGGATGTAGGATAGAGGGGGGAATTAATCCAAATACATCACTGACAGTCTACACACACACACACAATGAGAGGTCAAAGGTCAGCAGTGTGTGTCTGGTTTAATTATGATGAACTGTATGGCAGTGATGTGGACAGTGTCCAGGTGCATACTGGGAAGACAGGCTGTCACCAATCTGTCAGTGCCTGTCTGCCACAGCTCGGACACACACTCACTCACCTGCACACACACTTTCTCTCTCTTTCACAATTACACACAAACTGCACACTCAGCTTACATGCTGATGCAACAGTATTATTAATCCAGTATTACAATATATAATAATATTACTCTGGGTAATGAGTAGTTTTGATACTTGTAGTATATTTTGCTGATGATACTTCTTTATCTTTACCTATGTTCCTATGCAGGACTTCCACTTGTGATGGAGTAATTAACCCAGTCGCCAGGTGTTGGCATTGTACAGTGTGTTTCTGCTAACCGTGTGAAACGAACAGCAGTGTGGATGAAAGCCTTGTGTTTGATGGACCCATCCAGCTCCCCTCCCGCCAGCACTTAGTGTGTCTTTTCGCTTTTTAACCTAAAAAAATGTGTGTGTATTTTCATTGAAAATGCCTGAAATACCCAAAAGGAATCAGGTCTAGCTCCTTAACCATAAGACTTGCATTTGTATAACTATGTATATAATGTGTCTGTTTTACTGTATTACTATGGAGTATAGGGCCACATTAAGAGAAAAAAAAAAATCTGAGATTTTTAGATTGAAGTTGTAAAAAAAGTTGTAATTTAATGAGAATAAAGTCATATTATTTCAAGAGACCGAGACTCGGCTGTCGGTATGACACCCTTTGGCGCCAGTATGAGATGCAACAGGCTTTCCGTTAACCCTCCATAAAAGTGCATCTTTTTCCTCCATAAAAGAGTAAAAAGACACGCAGGACGGATGGAAGGTTCGTGGATGGGTCAAACAAACATAGGGCTTCCACTCAGGAGGCTGAAGTCTGACTTTACACCTGTTACGTAACTTGTTAAGCTTGTTATGGAGCGTTGCATAAGAAAGTCTGCTCAGGGTAAGTTATTACATTACATTGTTAAGTTATTTGAACACAAACTGTGATCTTTTTTCTAACCTTAACCTCAAGTACTATTGTTGCCTAAACCTAACCAAGCATGTTTTTATTACTATTTCAGTGTTTGGGGGATATTTATGTTATTTGGAACATGGTAATATAAATGTAACATGTAATATGGAAATAAATATATTTTTGAGGTAAAGCTCCCAGTAAACAGTCACATGTAATAAACATGAACAATACATGGAGAATACCTGAGTATATCTTTATAAATTGTATCAGAAATCCAGTATTTTAGTGTATTTTCATTATATTTATAGTTGTAGTGAGAGTAATAGAACACATTCAGTTGCATCATTGTGAGATGAGATCTTTGTTATAATGGTGATTTTGTCTTTGAAATTAAGATTTTATACTCGGCGTGGATGGAAATCTTATTTTAGTAGAATTAGGGCCACATTGAAGAAAAAGAAAGTCTGAGATTTTGAGAACAGAGTGGAAAAATTATGTAATATTATGAGAATAAAGTCATACTATTTCAAGAAGAAAACAGCTGTGTTATTATGAGAATAAAGTCAACTTTTAAGAAAAAAGTATTTCCTCCTCTACAAAAGAGGCAGTTTCCTCCAGGTCCATGTGTTTCTTTCTTCAGAATAAACTCAGTTTCTTGTACAACCTTTTCAAGGTCCTATCTATGATAATGTGGTGCTGATGAGCCAGAAGATGAAGTATTTTATTATTTGTGTAATCTAAAGTATAACTTCACAAGGTGCTCTACGTTATGACTTTATTCTCATAATATTACTTTTCTTTCTTAAACTTATGACTTTATTTTTTAGAAAATGACTTTTTTCTCTTAAACTTATGACTTTGTTTTCATAATATTACAGTTTTTTTTTATAAACTTAATATTCAGTTTTTTCATAAACCTATGACTTTATTCTCATAATATTACATAATATTATGACTTTGTTTTTTCACCTCAATTTGAGATGAAATAAAGGAAAACAAATAGATATTCATCCACGCTTAGTATAAAATCTTAATGTCGAAGTCAATATCTCCATTAGAACAAAGATCTAATAGACAATGATGCAACTGAACGTGTTCATTACTCTTTGACTACAAGTCACTATAAATATAATGACAATACACTAAAATACAATATTTATGACGCAATTTATAAAGATAAAGGCATTCTCCATGTTTTGTTCATGTTTCTTGTTTACAGGTTGACTGTTTACTGGGAGATTTACCTCAGAAATGTGCTGTAATTAAATAACTACCTCCCATACTGCAGTGTAACATAATTGTGACTGGCCCCGGTGCAAGTCTGTTTCTTGGGCCCTTGGGCACAAACACAAGTGCATGCTTGCACACACACAACCACTCGAGACAATTGCAAAGCAGATAATTGCTATGCCACCATGGAGAGGCTCACCATGCAACTCCTATACTGCAAACCAGCCTTAGATCAGCACCACGGACAGCAGCCGATTTATCAACGCTAATTGAACAGCCTGCCCTGGACTCAGCAGCCAGCTGCTGTCATAGACACAGATTACAGTAGGTGCACATCATAAGTGTTATGATGCTTGACCTTATAAGTATATATAAATGCTTTATAATGTTATGACTATTGTTATAAAGCATTATGGATATTTTTGAGTGCTTATAATTATAAGTATACAGTGCTATAAGCATATTGTAACACATTATAGGTATGTTTACAGCACATTATAGACATGGGTGTCAGAATGTGTTACCAAATCTTTTTTTTCAGAGACAGCTGAAAATAATTTATAAGACCTGGGCAAAACAGAAGAAAATGACTTTTTATGAGCAATGATTAAGTGTATAATGGCATCTTGAACAGACATTTTTTGAGGAAATTATATTAAAGAGGACCCATTATGCTTTTGTGTTTTTTTGTCCCTTTCATGTAAGTCCCACCTTTTCTTCTGTAACGTGGTGATGTCACCGTTTGCATAATACCCGTCTAGTTTGGCACTCACTCAAACAAAGCGAATTACAGCTGGAGCAGAGTCTGAAGAATTTGGTTCAGTTGACCCATCACAACAGTAGGCCAGCTGACCAATCAGAGCAGACTAGAGTGGTTCAGACAGAGGATGAAACGAGGTAATGCAGCACATCCAGTAAAGAGTTTTTTGAACAATATAGCATGTAAACTTGTTCTACTAGAAGCCCAAAATACAAGTATGTACCTGAAAATAAGCACAGTTGGTTCTCTTTAAACAAATGTGTATATCCTGCACAAAAAGCTCAGACCAAGTGAACATGAGCTGAATGTTTCTCTATTTCCTCTTTGGATTTATTCAAAAACATATCATGAAACAGAAAGAAAACTTTTTTCTTTAATTTTGATCTAGGGAAATTTGTAATGTTAATGACAAAGGGCCCTACTTTCATGATTCATGGTGCAGTTGGGATTTGTGTTACTAACAATCAAGGAGTACAGTGCAAATGGGCATTTACTGTCATCAGGATTTGTATTTCTGTACCCACCTACTTACATCAGGCCAAGGTTATATAGCAGCAGGTGCACCTGTTTTGTTATTTATTTATTTATAAGATGCAGATCTATATCCTCTTCGGAAAGCTCTAAACTCCGTAAGGACTTTAAGTTAATATATTTAAGTTTATATTAGCAGTCAAATCCATCCCCACCTCCTTCCTCCTATGTTCCCTTAAGTTATGCATCTCCTGCTCAAGGAACATATTTGAACACAATGAAAAAGTATGATCAGCGAAATTGCAGATCTATACATATAAACAGCAAGTCTTTGATTTTAAAATACTTTATTTCATAAACAATATCTAAATTTAACTTGGTTGGTCACATACACAGTAAGGATATAAAATGCTTGTCTTAGAATACGAGAAAACAACAAGAATTGGGCATTCCTATCTGCTCCTTAAGTAGTTAAGTGAGCTCATTGTGTGAAGATGATGATGAAGATCTAAAGAGAGGCCTGGTGGTTATAGAAAACTGTGCTACACATGGGATATGCAGGTTCGAGCTCCTGTCCTGCTGAAGTGTCTCTGAGCAAGACACTGATTTCATTGCAGATGCGAGGATGATGATCTGCAGCTTTTGACTTCTCACCTGTACATGGAAGGGAGCTACCCTCTTTCTGGGAATCATTATACAGTAGTACGTCAGTATCCTCCCAACTGTTCAGACACATCAGCCTGTTCTCACTCCCAAGTCGTCAAATACTGCAATGTGGTCAGTGACCCTACGCTCTATATGGCCGTAGTTATGGTGGGAGAAAAGGAGGAGGTCAGGTGATGTATAAGGTGTAGTATAGGGTGTAGTACAGGTGTACAGGTGTAGTATAAAGAGCAGGAAAGTCCACCTAGGGAGGAAAAAAAGTGTTTCTCTGATTCCAGCTACTCAAATGTTACTATTTTCTGTTTTTTTTTACTCCTCTATGACAGTAAACTGAATATCTTTGAGTTGTGGACACTTTGAGGACGTCACCTTGGGCTTTGGGAGACACTGATCGACATTTTTCACCATTTGTTGAGATTTTATGGACCAAACATCTAATTGAATGATTGAGAAAAAAAAATCATCAGACATCTACATACATGATGACTAAAAGCTACAACAACGAACTTAACTTTAATTGCTGGTTTTGGCAGTCTCTGTGGACAAAAGTGGTACTGTTTCCACGCACCAGGTTCTCTAGAAAACCGTTCAGTCCTTGTTCTAGCTCTCTCATGCCTCCCTTCCCTCCAGCGGGCCTAGTAATATGGCCTGGGTCTCCAGCAGCATGGTGTCACTCTATTTTTGGCCAAAGGAGGAGGTGCTGCTACCGGGCATGGAGCTCTCCACCTCCTCCCGGAGTTCTGACTGCCAGTCAGAGGCCCTGCTGGTGTCTGAGCTGAAGGATTTTCTGGTGAATCTGTATGATCTGATAACTATATAGAAATAGCCAATCTTCTTGCCGATGGTCTTTTTTTCTTATGTAGGTCATAGAGATGAATTATTATCAAATTTAGACTGTTTCTAAACCACTTAAATGTTCCTCAAAGTATCTTTAACTACGAAACATCCATCGAGCCATATTCCTCCGCTTATTCAAATTGCAGACATCCCTCTCCCCAGCAATGTTTTCCAGCTTTTTCTCGAGAATCCCATGGCATTACCAGGCAAGACCATACATATAAGCTCTCCAGTGTGTTCTGGGACTACCCAAGGGCCTTTTACCCGTTGGACACGGCAGAAAAACTTCCAAAGGAGAGTTGCCAGGAGGCTCCTGATCAGATGCCTGAACCACCTCACCTGGCTCCTTTTGATGCAAAGGAGTAGCGGTTCTAGTCCAGCCTTCCTCTGTTCCTCTGTCTGAACTCGGCTCCCTATCTCTAAGGCTGAGCCCAGCCACCCTGCAAAGGAACCTCATTTCAGCTGCTTGTATCTGCCACGTCATTCGTTCAGTTACTACCCAAAGCTCTTGACCACAGGTGAGGGTTGGAACGTACACGGACATACCTGGTAAATCAAGAGCTTTGACCCCAGACTCAGCTCCCTCTTCACCGCAATGGTCACCATAACTGTTGACGCCGCACCGAACCATCTGTTCATGTCCTGCTCCATTTAACCCTCACTCATGAACAACACTCCAAGATACTTGAATCCCTCACTTGGGAAAGTGACTCACTCCCAACCTGGAGGGCGCAATCCACCATTTTCTTGCTGTCTGGTGAAGCCAACAGAACCGCATCATCTGCAAAAAGCAGAAGCGTAATTCTGAGGTCTCCAAACCAGACGCTCTCCTCCCCCTGGCTACATGATGCCAGAACAGTCGAACTTATTTGAACCCAAACCACAATCTTTTCCTAAATCTGACCAAAGTAGTTTTGTTGATTAAACCTAACCAAGTTGTTTACCGTGAACACCAAAGTATATTTTGAAAAGACTGCGCATACATGTAACAAGCTGATATTAACATGTGCAAAACTGCATTAGAGGGCCACGTAGGGCATCGTAGTTTGAAGTGTAGGGACACTGACCAAGGTGCCGTATGTGAGGAGCTGGGAGTGAGATATATCACTTGTATTATCTGCTACGGTTGCTTTTATTCAAATCACAGAGAAAGACAGATCAATGCTTGGCACCTTTCCCATCTTCTGCTTTATTCACTACTCATGCCGTCTTATCATGGTGTGGTTACATTGGAAAATAATACTTTGTTTAAGAGCATGGAGGCAAGTCATTGTAATCTCACAAATAGACATAAATAAATCAGATTCAATACTGAAAAAAACAACATTTTGGTCCATGGTGTAAATTGAGCTAGAAAAGATTCACATTGTCTCCCCGTCTTCAGGGCTGGGTAGTTCTTTACATGTTGGAAGACCTTCACCTGTGTGGCTAGACTATCATAATTTATCTCTAATATTATAGCCAAATATTGCAAATATTGTGCAAGATCAAATACACTATTTGTGCAAAGAATGTGTGCTCCTCTATTATAAAAGCTTGGACAGGTGTCAGTTTTTAGTTGGAGTTTTAGAAAAGTTTCCCACAATAGAACGACACTAGGACAACACTAAGAAGGCATTTGCTGTATAGACCCTTTTTTTGTCAACGTCATGATTATGTCACAGTGTTAGCTGGAGGCAAAACAAAGGAAAGACTGGAGGCTAACACTAGCAGTGGGCTATGACATCTAACTAATGTTGCTGGGTGCCAGAATCCAGATATCACACCATGTGAGATGACAAGACTGATTCGAGGCTCTAACGAGCTACAACATTGACGAAATATTTCAAAGATGAAGAGTAAGTTTTGCTAATATTTAGCCTTCTGCTAGCTTCACCCATGGGCAGAAGGCTAAGCTATTAGCAACCCTTTCTCTCATCTTTGAAATGCTTCGCCAATATTGTACAACTTTTTTTTTTTTTGGATTGATTTTACTGAAGGATAGTTAACTACAGACATCCAAAAATGTATATGCCCTCAGTTTATCTTTACAGCACTGCCACCAGCCCACTGGTCACACAATAGGCTACTTAGCTAACTTAGCATGCTAATTATGCCATGCAACTCAGAAAATGAGCCAAACAAAGTTGCCATTCATCTGGTGATAGCACTGTGCTTTCCTATGCTGTGACAAGAGTGTGAGGATGACGAATTAAGTGGTTGAGTTTGACTCATTTAGCGACTAGCTAGTTAGCTACATTGCTAATTTCACCATGCTACAGAAAATGAGCCCAACAGCAGCAGCGCTGGGTCACGTTCCCTCTGCTTCACTGGGAGGAGAACAGGCTTTAGCTAGCTAGCTTGTCACTCAGACAAGCTAGCTGAGTGACAAAACATATTGAGAGAAATTAATATTTTCTTTAAGCCAACAATACTTGCTAGCCAGCATTAACTAACATGCTAAGATAATTTTTTTGCCTCTACTTAAAGCTCTGCCCACAAAATACATCATCATGTTACTAACAGAAAAGGGGTCTATAGAATACCTTTTTGCTGTAGATCATAATTCAATTAGAAATGCCTTTTGTTAAAGAATACACCAAAATGCACATCACAAAAGCCATTCACGTAATATTAGAAAGAAAACCCACAGGCCATGGACTGTATGTGCCGTCCGGAGGTGGGGGTGGAGGGGGCATTGAGAACTGGCAGAGCGTTCTCTTTCCTGTACAGTGTTACCCATCCGTCCACTCGTTCCAGCTATCCCTCGTTTCGGACTCACCAGTGAAGCTACGGTCGGTGATGCATCGAGGAGGGTTCGGTGAGCTGTGCTGGGCTGGACAGTGCTTCACCGTGCTGTGCCTGAGACAAACTGTGCAAACGCTACTGTGCTCTTCGTCCTCTGGGCTACCGGCACAGCTACTGTACAGTAAGTACGGTAGGTACCACTCCAGAGGAGGCTGTGGATGTGTGTTTATGTGTGTGTGCGGTACAAACGTTGGCCAGGCAGTGATTAACTCGGGTCTCACTACGACCAGTCAGACTGTAAACAGGAACTTTTAGTCTTCAGTTTTTATATACAGACGAAGCAGAAAAGAAGCCTCATCCATTTCATCGTTTGGCTTCGCAGCGAAAAAAAAGGGAAATTTTTCTCTCTCGTCTTTGCTTTTAAATTTCCTGTATTGTAATTCTAAACAGTGGCAGTCTGTGTATCCAGTTTTTCTTTCTCTCCAGGTGCTGATAAATCAGTTGTTATGAGGTAACCAAGGAGTAGATCATACTGAAACACAGGAAGAAGAAACAGAAAATGGAACGTGAGTTCTCTGAGTGGACAGACAGGCAGAAGGTGACAAAATTAACAATTCAGATAACCTAACGGCCTGCTTGAAGCATTCCAGCACTGTGCATGTGTTCAGATATTTCATTGATCCATAGTTAGTACTCCTGCTGATTCATCTCAGTACTGCTGTCTCAACTGCTAATAGATTTAATGGAAAATGTCCTTGGAAGTTAGAGGCTCAGAAGTGTTTGTATTTATCTTAGTCAAACTTTTATGTGATGCCTGTTTGAAGCTTTTCTGCCATGATCTGCATTATTCAGAGTAATGCTGTTTCTTCATCAAGATCAGGCCTGCATTAAAACAGCACAGGGGTCTGCTGTGTTGGTGGATGTGTAAAGTACCAGAGAGACAATGAAATACAATCCAGGAAGTCCAATCTGAGTTATGTATCCATGAGTTTAAAGTAGGGTTGTCAATCGATTCAAATGGCTGATCACGATAAATTGCAAATTAATCACATTTCTTTTCTGTTCAAAATGTACCTTAAAGGGAAATTTGTCAAGTATTTAGCATTGTTATCAACATAAAAGTGAGCAAATATGCTGCTTTATTAATAATAGTATGTGTAAATATTTATTATTGCAAATCAATTACTAACACAAAACAATGACAGATATTGTCCAGAAACCCTCAAAGGTACTGCATTTAGCATAATATGCTCCAATCATAACATGGCAGACTTGACTATGACTAGATCCAGACTGACTGGGACTATCATAAAGTGGGCATGTCAGTAAAGGGGAGACTGGTGGGGACCCAGAGAACCCATTTACATTCACACATCTGGAGGTCAGAGGTCAATGGACCCCTTTGGCCATGCCAGAAGTTATTTATTTATTTAGCCTCCTTCATGACAATCTAGTATGACATGTCTGGTACTAATGATTGATATTATTAGGTTTTCTAGTTTCATGTGATATCAGTTTCTTTACTCTAGCTTTAAATCTGAGCCCGCTACAACCTCCGAAAAATGGATTGCCTTAATGTGTTAAAGAAGTTAGTGCCGTTAAATCAAATTTGCGCTCTTATTGTGTTAACTTTGACAACCCTAGTTTAAAGGCTGATTTTCTTTTTTAATTTTACAGTTTTTTTACTGACAAAAAAAATGAAAAAACAACAATCCTTCCTGGCATGATTGTGCTTTTTTTTTTCTCATTTCTGAAAAGACTGCCGCTGTGGAAAAGTTGAATGCAAAAGAAAAATCGAAAGCGGATGAGCATTATGTAATGCAATGAGCATGTACGAAACAAGCTGTAAAGCACACATTGCTGCAAAGTGACACAGTGATTTCACCACTTGTGTCTTTCAGTAAACCATTGACAGAGACAAGTTTCAGCCCCAGTGTGGTCAACATACTACTGGATATCAGTTTTATGACCAGTGATCTGTGACGTCTACCTGAAAAAAAAAAAAAGAAGACTGCTGAAACAACAATCAACAGCTAAAATCACAGACTGGGAATTCACAGTCACTGAGCTGTGACTTGACAAGAACAGATCAGCACCTCTAAGCTGACAGTAACTAATGATTCCCAGCGCTTGTATTCATCCCGAGGCCTTTCGGAGCTCCTAACACCTCCGTTAATCTCTGCTGGTGAGAGGACTGCAGATTCACTCTTGACTCACATGTATCCATGGATGGAGAGAGAGACAGGAAAGGATATACAGTATGTGAGGGGAGCGACAGACAGATCAGGAGCGAGAGGCTGCTTCCTCCGTGGAGACTTGACCTCTTTCAATTAAAACCTTTGAGAACCGGCTTCATCATTAGTAGGTGGACGTGTAGCTCTTTAAATTACAGCTCCTTCACTTTCACAGCCTAATTAGACATTAACTAAACATAATGTATGCTAAAATATGACTTGTTATATGAGTTACTGCAGCAAAGAGGAATACTGACACTTGGGGAAGAAATATAATGCTGTTTAATTCGCTTAAATATTCATGATAATTCTTTTATTATTTTGTACATGATGATATTTTCAATTTTTAAATTAGTAGTGGCTATTAGGTTTTTTAAAGCCTTATGTAATATTTTCATGTTCATTCGTAGACAGGGCCTAGGAGACCAATAATAGAGCCTATGTATTTGTCTAATATTTATATATGTCCAGTTACGCTGGATGTCAAATATCGCTGCTCAGTCAGTGTCCTTCGGCATCTGATAACGATGCACCGAGGCATCCTTTGGCGTCTGTATGAGACGCATCAGGCTGTAAACCCATTCTTGACAGTATCTGACACTCAGAGCAACTGACATAGCATACACAGAGAGAAAGTCCATGTAGGGATGGCAGGATGTTAGGTGGGTTGGGTCAAACAAACACAAGACGTTCACCCAGGAGGCTGCTGTTTGTGTCTCATGTGAAACCAAATCAACATCGACAACAGTTTTTATCTGTTCAAAATGAACCTTAAAGGGAGATTTGTCAATTATTCATACTCTTATCAACATGGGAGTTGGTAAATATGCTGCTTTAAGCTAATGTATTTGCAAATATTGACAGCTATCAGTGTGTGCTGACTTGACTATGACTTGACCCATACAACCCATTTTCATTCATATATCTGGAGGTCAGAGGTCAAGGGACTCCTTTGAAAATGGCCATGTCAGTTTTTTTCTCACCATAATAAAATGCATGTTTGGAGTGTTATTTAGCCTCCTTCATGACAAGCTGGTGTATCATGTTTGGTGCTAATTCCTTCGGTTTTCTAGTTTCATATGATCCCAGTATCTTCACTCTAGCTTTACTGATCCCAATACAACATAAAAATCAGAAGTATTGATAATACATTGAAGAAATTAAAATTAATTTGCATCAACGTGCTATTATCACTTAACTTTGACAGCCCTAGTTGTTACGTAACTTACGTACGTAATTAACACCAGTTATGTAACAAACATAGCCTATTGCATTTCAGGTTTTTTTTTTTCATGATCTTTTCCTTGTTGTGCAAGTAAACCTGAAAACTAACTAAACTTACACTGAAAATTTATTTTGAAAAGACACTATGCATGTAATGAGTGGAAACTGACATGCCCAAAAACGATGCTAGAGGAGTACCTAGAGCGTCATAGTTTGAAATGTAGGGAAAGTGAAATTGTGTTGAAATTATTGGTATATGACGGTTATTCCAACTATAGAGATTGACCTCTCCTGATCTGCCAGAGAAGACTCGCCATTCTGTCGGCCATGACTGAATCAGAAAATCACACAGCCCAACCACACAGTGGTATTAAACAGCGTTACAGTAAACGGTAAATAACTATATGTCACATAATCTGCTGCCGCAGTTGTTTGTTCTTTTAATCGGCTAATGTGACGGACTAACAATATGGACATGATAAAAAGAGTATTTTTTTGTGGTACAGCCAAACTAAAAGTATTTCCTACCAACCTAGAAATGCCAACAGCGGTGCACATTTCCAATCTAATCTGGTCCATTGGCAAACACATACACTTCATTGAACATTGTGATACAAGCGAAAACAATGCATGAACACATTTGGTTCTGCTCGACTGAAAACTGCATTGTGTTACCATGACCACATATTAGACCACAGTACAGTCGCTGTACCAGTGAAGAACACAATATTCCTCACAGACTGATTTCCTGACAAGGTAGCTTAACCCAATGCCTAAGAATAATGTTAGAAATCATGTTTCATGATGGTTATTTTTACGTTCCTTAAATGTCATAATTCCCTGCATGTACATTTCGTAGCAAACTCTTTGTTTTAGTGGCAGATGCTGCTCATTTCATGTTCCATTAGCTTTCAACATCTGTCTGGTTAATGAGCCGAGGTTGACCTTGTGTGTATGTGTGTGAGCAAACAGAAAGGCTATGTTTTCATGCCCGGGAAGATGGGAAGAACAACAAGTAGGATAAAAAGGTTAGACCTGTAAACGTGCAGCAGCGTAGCACGCAGGTAGCAGCATACAACATGCTAAGGACCATTATTTTAGACCATGGGGGTTAGACAGGAAACCTGTATGCAACTTGCAAGGGAAAAGTACTCGTTACTGGAGTTACTGCATTGTATTTACAGCATCCCTGTGACGGAAACAGCAGGTTCAGGCAGAGAAAGGTATGTTGGTTAGGTTGGAGGGTAAAGGTCATTAATCCATTAGTCAGGCTGGGCTTTATCATCACCCAGTATCAGAGGGGCTACAGCTTGGGAGGGTGAGACAGCACAGAGGAGAACAGAAACTGTACAGACATGGGCAGGGAGGCTCCCTTCTAATATTTAGATTCAAACAAATATGAAACACAATGATTTCTTATTCTTGATATTTTTTAGGCAAAGTCCCGCCCCTCCCAGTGAACGTACCTACGTGGTTTTACAAAAAACTAACTGACATGACAAACCTACGACAAACTGAGACTTTCTTGACTTGGAAAATTAAACTGACAAACTTTATGTGTGATTCATGGCACAATTCAACGTGATCAAAAATGTATTTATCTCATGCCATTGACGACAGTTCATATTAAAAAATATGCACTGTAGTGAAATAAGGTCTATGGTCTCTATGTACTGCACTGAAATAAGGTCCACGGGGTCTAACGGAAGGGAAGGTACTTCGCCTCTCTATGAAGATGAACGACACGACAGCTCCCTAAAAGTGAAGCCAAAACATCTAGATCACCCCCTGGTGGCTGGCTAATAGATCCTTCCTCCTCCAAGTTAGGAGATGGGACATGGGCCAAACTACTAAAAACTAAAAAGTCAAAGTAGATGTCAAATCAATTTTTCCCCAAAATGTTTTCTGTCATTTAAGGTAATTCTTAACACACTGATGTATGTACGTGTTCATTTTTATAAGTTTGGATTCAATTACTCATTTGATGCTATAAGTGAATAGTCTTGGAGCTGGAGGCTTGGGAAATGAATGTGATTTATGAAAATTTAAAATTTTTAAATTTATGTTTCCATAACATGATTGTCTGTTCAAACATACAGTAGACTGTATTGAAAAGTATCAGGGCTGTCGATGTTAGCGCAATAATAACATGTTAACATTAATTTCTCTCTGCATTAATGCAACTAGTGATTTTTAGGTTGTAGTGGTTGAAGCTAGTGTGAAGATATTGGCATCATGTGAAATAAGAAAACCTAAGGAATCCATAGGTATCAGCCATGTGATAATAGCTTGTTGTGAAGGAGAGTAAATAATGTTGCAGTCTCACGTAAAAGTTTGGCAAAGAAAAACTGGCATGGCCATTTTCAAAAGGGTCCCTTGACCTCTGACTTCTAAATATGTGAATGAAAATGGGTTCTACGGGTGCCAATGAGTCTCCCCTTTACAGAAACGCCCATTTTATGACAATCATATGCATTTTGGAGGAAGTCATAGTCAAGTCAGTACAAACACACTGACAGCTGCCGGTGAAGTTTTCCATGTTGTGTTATGAGCATACTTTTTATGCTTAACGCAGTACCTATGAGGGTTTCTGGCCAATATTTGTCATTGCCATTCCCATGTTGGTAAGAACATTAAATACTTGACAAATCTCCCTCTAAGGTATTGTTGAACAGATAAAAATGTGTATTTAATTTGCGATTAATGACAATTAACTATGGACAATCACGCAATTAATCAGCATTGAATATTTTAATCGACTGACAGCCCTTAAAAAAAAATATTTCTGCAGTTTGTGCCTGGGTGTGTCTGTGTATTTATGTTAATATTCACCATATCCAGGATTTTTTGGCTTCATTTTTATGCATTGGGAGGAAGTGGAAACATGTCATCTATCTTCATGTACTGTACAGTTTATGGGTGAAACCACATGAAAACATAGTTTTAGCCCAGGTCTGCTCGATGGCCTCTGAGCCTGTGCTTCCAGCCTCCTGCTGTGCCCAGATTGACAAAATCAAGAGTCAGAGAGTATTTCCAGCAGATCATCTGCACCAGGTAAGCTCCAACGAGGAACCAAAAAGGATTTTAAATCACCCGTTACCCAGGTGAGGAAGAGAGCTCTCAGGTGGAGCTTAGTGTTCATCTGTGTGTCTGTGAGGACATGCACTATTTCATTATGTACATACATGGGGTTTGTGACTGGATGCATATGTTGGTGTGTGCAGTAAGATTCATTGTGAAGGTGTGAAGGATCTTGAGGTCACAGATGCAGGCGAGTGGACTGTGTTTGGACTTGGAGAGCCGTGAAAAAAGGGTCAGTGTTGCAAGGCAAGAAAACAGAAACAGGCAGGTTTCAGGCCGCTTCACTTCCAACCAGTTCTGTATAGTGTATACTGTATACGCACCATTTAATACTGAGCCACTGTTTACACTGACCATCAACATCTATAAAATATAACTATTCATTGGAACAGCCCTGTCTCGTAAAAATTACGTTCCTATACATCAAAACTACATTGTAAATTACGTTTTGAAGTATTTTGTTGTGTATAATGTTTGTTTTTTATGTATCACAGATATGTTTTAATAATAGCCCAAATTATAAGTCAAATTAGCAGTTTATTTCACCCAGTAGCCCACTGTTCATGTCCCGTAGGAAACTAAAATTCAACACTTATTTCAATTTGCATCCATAGCTTAATAGCACAACAAATGTAATCACTATATGCCAAAACCATAATGTTTTTTTTAAACTAAATCTAACAGTTTTGTTGCATTTGGTTTTATTTAAATTTCATAGTAATTTTTAAGCTAAACCATGATATTTTTGTTTTAACTAAACCTAAAAAAGTTTTGTTTTAGTTATTTTATTATCATTTCATTGTAATTATAAAAATGAAAAAATATATTTTCTCTTCTTTCTTTTTTATACACCTAATTGTAGTTTTTGCTGCATTTTTGTTTAGTTTTGTTTCAGTTTCGTAGTTATTTTAAGTCAAACCATGATGTTTCTTTCAATAAACTAACAAAATAGTTTTGTTGCATTTTTGTTTGCAACCATAACCGGCAGAAAATATGTTTCCCTTAAAACATAATTGAAATGCAGTTTAGTTGTATTAGTTGTATAGTTGTAGGTTTTGGTAATTTGACCTGGTTAAGTCCATACACACTGATTATAACTTACATAACTTAAATCACCAATGTAACGGCAACATCTCTAGAAGCCCTTTTTGGAAAAGAATAGAAAATATATAAACTAAATATACAATTGTAGTTTATGGTTTATTCACAAAAAGAGAGACAATTATTCTAAAGCTATCAAACAACTTTGGGGTTAAACCAACTACTGAGCTAATGGCCAGTAAATTTGTATGAATAATATTTTATCTATATTTGTATTGAAACAAATCAATATCATTATGTGATGTAAAAATCACATGGTTAATATCTTGAAAATGTTCAAAAATCAAAATAGGGATTTCAAGAGAACGGCTATCTTGAACTTGATGGAGCTGAAAGTGAATGGACCGTCGCCCTGCTTCGTAGAGAGTTACCTCGCTGCTGCTGCCAGAGGTCTCTAACACAGTATGAGCTACAGCGGGACAGAAAAGAGTGAGATGGCGAAGCAAGATGGCAGAAGTTTAAGATGAATTATGGTTTACAACCACAAACACCCATTTTAACAGTTTGTTAAAGGGTTTAAAAGAATTTTTTAAAAAGCATTTTGTAAAGTGCACATTTTTGTAATTTGTAGTTTTGTAGAAAACCCGTTCGTTGAAGCTAAAACACAGGTGACTGGACTTCATCCACTGACTGATGTAGGCACTGGTATGAAAATGGATGAAATTCGTATGAGCATAAAACATAGCTCGTTGTCTTTTTTTCCTTCTAATTTCTACAACTATACCATGCCAGGAGGAAGCCTAAAGTCTCTGTGATATCTAACAGATCATTACTGCTGTCAGCGAGGAAACAGACACATTCTGAGAAAGTCAACTTTTTAAACCTGACAACCAAAACCTTGTTATGGTTGGTATCTGTGCCTTGTGTCCTGGTTTCAGAAAACTCAGGACATGAAGCCACATGCTACATTTCAATACATTTAAAATGTAATTACGAAAATTCGAAACATAGACAAAAACATGCCTCTGCTGGACATGTGTGGAGAGGTCATGTGCTAAAAATTTAAAGGAACTACAAGGAGCTTTCATTTTGTTTTGTTTTTGGCGGCCCCTGTGGACAAAAGTGGGAGTGTTTTCATGAGCACCACTGCCTTGTGTTGCAAAGATGCAAAAAAATGAAAGTCTCAAAATATCTCACTTCCTTTTAACTGGCTAATGTTAAACTCATTGTAAAACTTGAAATGAGAGATGTGAGAAAATGCAAACCGAGGCTCTTCTGGTCTGCGTGCCGTAAATCACTTTGTCTGCTTTTGCATCAATCTTCTCGCTGATGGTCTCGTTTGTTTATTTTGGTCAAATAGAGGCATCAATTTGTGTTTCATAAACAATTAAAAACTCCCTATAGTAACTTTAAAGACATCTTTATGATAACATCACTTTCATAATAACTACAGCCATAAGAACATGGTGCCTTTGCCAAGGGAATGAGGTCAGGTATAGTATTTTTTTTTTAATTCAACCAATTTGGGCCCAAAGACTACGTTTAGTATGATAAGGAAAGATGCCATTTTTCTCTGATTGGTCAAACATTATGAAATTTGGCATGGACATAATTTGGGCAAGTATCTAACTGTACAACTTTGAAATTTTCAGATCACAGAAGGCATGCCGTCAATTGTTTTTTGTCTGATGTCGCAGAAATCAGATCCAATGATAAGCATTAAGAATAACTGTATAGAAACAGACAGTCTTCTTACTGATGTAGATCATATGGAGGCATCAGTTTTGCAATGAAAAAAAAACAGTTAAAAGTTCCTTGTAGTAACCTTAAAAATAACACTATTGAGTGTCAATTTACTACCATGAAATAAAAGGTAAAAAAAAGGATTGTACCTTTAAGTGTTTCCATTGTTAAGACCTATTAGAGGGATATATCCAGGTTCCACACACTGCAGCACCCACATGACACATGGAACAGGAATCCGGAGTGATTAATAAGAGCATTATTAGACAAGGACAGGAACATTGTATGTATTATATTATCATGTGAAGCAAGACATTTTAGCAAACACATTAGTTAGACAAATCGTAAAACCTCTCACAGACAAAGAACTATGCATATTCAAAAATACGATCAGTTTATGAATAAAAACATTTTAACACGTAGCAGTTTGATCACTCTGCTATCCGCCTAGGCGTTCTGGTAGTGCTTGTCAATGAAGTAAAGAATCAAATTCTCTCAACATCACATGCATTAGCAGTAGGCCGAGCAGTAAACCTAACCTGACAGATCTACCGTATGTGAACAAACTTGCATGTGATTGCTAGAGAAATGGTTACTTTATTCAGTGATTTGCACTCACATTTCTTCATCAGAGCTGAGAAGTCAAAGTTAAACAACCATGTGATAGAATAGGGTTGGAAACAAACATGTGAGTGGTCATTATCAAAATGTCCTAGTTTTACATTTTCACCATTTCCCTTCAAATGCTGTTTTAAGTAACATATTATTCAGTAGCTTCCGTTTTATTTCATAGTTTTTAATTTGGCTGTTCTAATCAGATTAATGTAATCTCTTTACATGTAATCCAATTATTGTCCCGCAATGCCTGCCACATGCTCACCAGTAGAGATAGTAGAAGAAGGAGAGGACGAAGAAGGACAGCTTGCACCAGGCCTCCTTTAGGCAGAACTTGAGTGTGTCGCCATTCATCACGGATGCTGGGTCGTAGAGCAGCTCCTTAGTGTCCGTTGGGGAATGGAAGTACCTACCACAGAGGGCAAAGACCACATCGCGGGTAGTTGACCCGTTCCAGACCCCGGGGGCGAGGGGGGCGGGGGAGGGGTGGAGGTAGGCGGGGAGATGATGGACGGAAATGGGGAAGGAGATAGTATGAAAAGAGATGGCATGATGAGTTAGGGGGAACACCATCATGCAGCAGACATGGGCGAAATAGTAGTTGAATATGTTCGTGGAAACTGACCGTTGGCTAAACACCCTCTCCTGAACAGTTGCTCAAGCATAGATTAGTAACCGTAACTAGACACGGCAGGCCAGTCAAGCTTTGGATTTCTCCACATTTTGAAGCAAAGAAAAGCAATGGATTAAACTTTGGTTTATCTGCCCTAACATTGGCATGATAGCTAGTTTACAAGAAGGAAGCTGTATTTCTTTTTTTTTTTTTTTTTTTGGATGACTCTTTGAATGTCATATTTATATGATATCATCCTAAAAAAAGCCAAACAAACATCCTTAAACAAAATTGTGTTCAATAAAGTGATTCATCAGATTAAATGAGTTAGTCTTTTTTATTAAATCAACTTCCTCTAATGAATATAACTTATCCGATTGTTTGATTGCTGCTAGACTGCCCCGTTAATACAAGTACGTCCTTGCGCAGCAATTGGGAGAGCAGACTGTTTTTGAAAGCAGTGAAAATGGATTTTGAAAGGCTAAACTCCAACAAATATGGATTGAAGCAGTGTATTTTTTTTTAAATACACGTTGGTAATTTTGGAAATAATTACATGCATTGTTTTTCAATAAATGTTGAGTGTTGGACTTTACAATGCTCTGTAGCTATCGGAAATGTTTGGGTCACATTTCAATTCTATGAAGCTGCTGTGCGTAATACACAGATACATTCTGGTTTCAAACTCAGTACAAAACTACAACTTTGTTTAAAATCCTGTCACTCACGTTTGCCCACTCCCCTCACATGCTCTGTTGAGTTATTTTAAATTACGAAAGCTATGTTAAAAAGTTACCGTTAACACCTAACATTAGATTGTTTCTGTTGTGTGAATTTCCCCACTGTGGGACTAATAAAGGAATATCTTATCTTATCTTATGCCGACACATAATTTTACACATTTATGCTCCACCACCATATAATACTGTTAAGAGGTCGTGGACGTTTCACTTATTTCTGTGCAATCATGTTTACCTACAGTTAGTGGGTTAGCTTTTGTACTGTTAGCATCCAAGTATATTAATAATAAAATAATAAAATACAAATCCAATCTTATGTTTTTCTCAACATACTGTAATATTCAAGCTAGCTTCAGCTAACTCTTATTTCCTAGCTCCATCTGTGACACCAGCAATTCTTCATGTATAGCTTACCATGATTCAGTCATTATCGTACACAGACCACAAGGAAAAAGTCAAGATGTTAGTTTTCACCTGTTATACAGCAGCGGTTTAAAGGTATTTTGTTATTTCACAGACATCTACTGTCTCCCTGGAATGTTTAAAATGTTTTCTTGGTATAGGCCTAAAGTTAAATGCATTTTTAATGTGATTTTTTTTTTTTTTTTTGATCATTATGTGCAAACTGTAGACATTGTAGCATCACATGAGTAACTCTGGATAAGAGGGAAAAATAATGATTCGATTTCCCCCAAGGGCTGCATGGTGGGGCAGTGGTTATCACTCTTGCCTCACAGCAAGAGGGTCGCAGGTTCAAATAAGGTTTTCTCCGGGTACTCCGGCTTCCTCCCACAGTCCAAACACATGCAATTTAGACTAACTGATGACTCTAAATTGCCCGTAGGTGTGGATGTGAGCATGAATGGTTGTCTGTCTATATGTTGTCTGTCTCTATGTGTCCTCCGATGGACTGGAGACCTGTCCAGGGTGAACCCCGCCTTCGCCCAATGCCAGCTGGGATCGGCTCCAGCCCCCCGCGACCCCTAACGGGATAAGCAGTTGACGATGGATGGATGGATTTCCCCCTTAGGTTTGCTTAGGAATCACTGACTGAATCACAGAGTAATTAGCAAAGTCACACATGGGGCTCATTATTTCCATACCTTCAACTAGCATCATCAGCTGGTGAGGATGCTGGTTTTTTGGTAGCGACATGTAGCTTTAGCCTCCGATTTTTAGCACAGTACTGTAAGAATATCCCGATGAGAGGTGATTGGTTTGACTTATTTTGCGGTGTAAAATGTTAAAGTTACCAAATAACTGAGTGCATATTCAAATATATTTTCACCCAAGTCAGTTATGCGGTTCTAAATGTATCAGGGCTGGGGTTTGTTCTAAGTTTCTAAATCCATTCAGCTCAGTAAGTGAATTACAGCACCAACTGCTGTGCATAAAAATGAGTCATTAATGATTTTCAATAAATCGTTATGAATTTTCAATGAAACATTTCTTCTGTTTCAAATTACAACGATTTATCACCTGCTGACTGATTTAAAATCTGAGGAGAAAACCTCCTCTATAATAGAATTTGCATGTTACTGCTTTGCTTTTAGCATAATCAATATTTGTAAACACAAACAGCTGTCTCTTAAAGCAGTGTAAAATGAAGATGTGTAATGACACCAGAAGAGAAGGCTTGGCAGTGATTAATAACAGAGTGGGTTTGGGGAATTGCAGGATGTTTCCTGGAGCTTATACACCCCAGTGAGACTTATTACAGTGGGGCTGTTAATGAAACAGAAAATATGTCATACAGAAAAAGAGTACTCAAGCAAAGTCACCATGAGAAAACATGAGGAAGGAATTGCAACTGCTACCTGTTGCTTTGTGAGAGAGCTGTTTATGTACTGACACATGATTGCCTCATTAATTTTTAAAGGGGGGAATTTTCCTTTAATGGACCCCAGTGCTAACACAAATGAACAGAATACTGTAACAATGATAACTGCTTATGGATGTAACAGGCCAGTTGCATGAAGATAGTTGGCTTCTGGTTCCAGTCGTGTCATACACAGAGCCCATCACAGATGAATTATCACCCATTTAAACATTTAAATAACATTTTGCAAGGTATGTTATGTAAAGCAGGTCAACCACGAAGCTTCCATCATTATGCATGTGGTCTGTTCAGTCATAACAATGGCTAACGGATGGTTTATGCACATCCATACTGTAGGTTATTTCATGTACATTGGTTTTCACAACAGCGAAATGGCCATACATTTGGTAAATGAATTGCAATGTGCATTCACTACTTCACATTTCCATTGGTCAATTAGATGACTCATGCATGTATGAAATCTTCAACAATGCACTTGGAAATGAATCTTGATGTATTCTGAGAGGGACAGAAGGGGTTTTGTAATGAGGCACTGCATATAATTCCCATGTATTTCTACAACAGATACATGCACAAATGACTGATGGCAAGGTTAACAAGGTAAGCTAACAGTTACCAAACTACTACATACAATTAGCTAAAACAATGTAATTAACAGTACAAAATAACTATTGACAGCATTTCACAGTTTCCCTGAGCAAATGCAACAGATAATACAAGATTTTTTTTTTTTTTTTAAGAGCACTTCTTGCTTAATGTCATAGACATATAGAGATGTTCAGCATGGACCAAACTTCCAGAGAAGGCTAATCAAAACACACACAGACACACACACATTCCTGTATTTCTATATTTATATAATGCAATGTCTAGCCCCTTACCTTAAAATGAACATCACAAATAAATGCCCAAACACTTACATTAACCTAAAGGTATGTCTGACCTAAATCTTCACATGGGCCTTTGAAGAAGTGAGGCCCGGCTAAAATGTCCTCACTTTCCTAAAATGTCCTCACTGTGTTGGTTAAAAACCCAGTTGGGTCCTCAAAATGTAGCAAGGACAAGAACACACACACACACACACACACACACACACACACACACACACACACGCCTTGAAATTGATTCAGCTGGCAACCAAAGCATTTTAAGAAATTACACTGCATGGCAGCCTCTCTTGGAAAATCCCTCCATGCACCCACACACACATATCGAGAGCTTTTAGTCTGGCAAAATCTTTTTCTTTTACTAAACAAGGAAATGTCTTTCTCAAATGGACCAGTCAGTTACATCATTACAGACTTTACATAGAAAGGTCTAGTAAAGGTCAGTAGAGACATCAGGGTTGGCCTGCACACCAACGTAACAGTTAATACAGGCCTTGCAGGGCCCAAAGGGGCCCATTACTTAAAGGATAGGTTCATAATTTTTCAAGACTGTTCTGTGTGGTAGGGTATTGGGCTGATGTGGTGCTGCACAACCCACAACCATCATGGTTCACAGTTTTTGAGGGATGTAGTCTGGGATGTAGGCATTCCCTTTTAACACCCACATTTTCAACAATCCTTGAAGCACTTTTCACTCCAAAAACAGTTCTTGAATGAAAATGGTTGTTAATGGAACCCTTCGTCTGACAAAAAAACCCTGAAAACCCCTTCTTATAAAAAGGTACTTTAGAAGCAAATGGTTCTTGGTAGAAACTTAAGACCTTAAGGGAGAACTCGACTGAAACTCTTATTTATAAGAGTGTACATTAGAGTGCATTAGAGTAAAAAAGCCATCATGACCTAACCTTGAGAGTGTTCTTAGGTATTGGTTTTCCAGGCAACAAGTTTATACTGGAATTTCTCAAGTTTTGGTGCTAGCAACGTCATCAATCTGGCCTCTTAAAGCAGCCCTCCCAGCAACATCTGTAAAATTTGCATTGCATCACATGGACATGTGGACTCACAAGTGAGAAGCTATGCATACATTTGCATACATAGACACACACATCAATATATGTTGGTGTGTTATCCATGAACTCCGTGTTTGAACAACTCCCAATTTCTCACTCTCCTCTGAATCACCTTGTCAATATTAGATCTCTCTCCTATCACTCACTCTCGCCTCACCGTCCTGCCTCCTGCCATTTCCTCCTTCATTTTCCACCCTCCTCCATCTCTGTCTTACCCTCTCTCTCTTCTTTTCCTTGTCTTCTCATCTCTCAGCTGTGCAGGAAGCAGCATCTGTAGCCAGTGGGCATCTGGCACAGTCTCCAATTAATGAGACAGCAAGATGTTTGATTTTTCCTCTCCTGTCCTCTCAGCCTGTAACTTCAACCAGCTGAGCACATGAGCTTAAACCAATCATTCTGCCAGCAGTCTAACCCACACCAGCAGAAAGAACAGCAACAAAGACCAAAAAAAGACAAAGAAGCAGCAAAAGAAATCTGAAGATCACAGACTGGTGACCCATTTTTCAGACATTGCCTTTCAGAGGATTGTGATGTTTTAGAGCACTGATATACTTGCATTTAACCATGCATTTCCTCAGAACACTAGTTGTGTACATCCTCATTAATGAATGCAAATTAATGTGAATGGCAGGAGCGGTACATCAGGATGTGAAGTCACCATTTGTTTGTAAAGCTTTGAAACCAAAGGTACTTGTAGCTGCTGTATACCATGCTCCTAAATGATAAATATGGTGGTATTTTATATTTTTCGTGTTGTTAATAAATCCCATTTAAAAAAGCAAAAACAAAGCAACAATGAATTGATCCTTATAGCAAGTATTGTGTGTATCTCAATCTTGATATATCTTATTTCTCTGTGCCATAGGGCTCCATTGTTGTTCAAAAACTATTAAAAAGTCACACTGTTGCTCATGTTGGTGTGCATTTGTTACCCACACTGTTTATTTTGGACTAGTTTCTCCTGCTTGAGTAATGTTTGCTCAAAACTACAGTGCTTAATTGTTTTAGGAAGGCTATATTATGTTATATATTCTGTCTTAAATAGGAAACAATAGGCTTGGGGCAGCTGAAGGATGTATGTGAAACTGACTAAAATATTAGATGACCCAGCAAAATCTACCAATGGCATGGTTTTTACAATTCTACCTTTTTGTGCTGAATAAATAAATGTGTATGGCAATAATGGCGTGGTTAAGACGGTGTGACATAGTAGTGACATGATGCAAATCACTATACTGCTGCTATCCACGTTGCTACAGTACATAGACACACACTACGTTGCATTGCACTGAACTCTAGCATTGAACCTAAATAGTGAACTGTGGAAATGTTCAATATGGACATAATTGCTGGGAATAAAGTGCTCCAGGGATGCTGTATTTTTGATGGCCATCCAGAAAGTTAGCCTTGACCTGGTACAGGCATCTAACCAAACCGGAAGGGCTAAAGTGATAACTACTTTCTGGGTTTTAGGACTCATTCCTGTAGCGCTATAAACTGGAAAGCACAGCCACTTGTCAACACTTAAGCATTGGCTTAAAGCAAGTATATCACAAATGTTATTGTCATCTATAATATGAGTTACTTTTCATTTCATTTTCAACCATAGTTTATTTTAGCCTAATCTTATTTTTTTAACCATCAATGCAAACATAAACCTAACCTGAGAGGATACCTTTTAAGAAGCAAGGACATCCACCTAAAGGTTACACACATCCCTGTACTTCTAACTTTGTGAGGACCCTCACTGACAAGAAGCATTCCTAAGCCCTTTACCCCAGCCTTAACCATCACATGTAAAAACCTAAGCCCAACCTAAACCTAATCCTAACCTGAACTTTGAAACCAAGTCTTAACCCTCAAACAGACCTTTGAAGGAGGAGTGGCCACAATGCCCTCACCTTCCAAAGATGTCCTCACTCTGTTGTTTTAAAAACTTCTTTCGGTCCTCACTAAGGACAAAAACACACATGCACACACTGTGATGGATCTGACAGTCACCTCCATGTGTTGTAGAAGAGTAGGGGGATATTGAGGCCCACAGTCAGCCACTCCTGGGCACACAGGAACATGATGCAGAAGAGTCCATGGATGGAGTATTCTGGTAGCACCAACTAGAAAGAGACAGAGGAACAAGAGATGGAGGAGGGTGGGGGATGAGTCAGAGAGAAGAGGAGTTGGAGCAAAGAACAAACACTTATTCAGACATAAATCACTGATGAAACTAAAGCACTTCAATGCCAGCAAGCAGAGTCAGACACCAGCACTTGAGCTTATTAGTGCCTTGCCAGTGTTACGAAATGCAGATCCTGCTTGAATGACATTTTTTCTAATACAGTATAAGAACTGCATGAATGAACCAGCACTATATAAACTAAAGGGCATGTTTGTGAGCAGATGCCACATTATCATTTTAATGCCCACAGGTGTAAGAAAACACCTCAAGTATCATCATTAGCATTCAAATCTGTAGCCTAGCCTATATTTAGCCACTGCAAAGCTGTCTATCTGCAAGCATTCCAAATGGCTAAATGCCCCCATCTAGATTATGGAGAGCTTAGCTTCACAATGGGCAGCACGTACTGATGGCAGGGCTCCATCATTATCATAATAACTGGAGGGCTCGTCCCTGCGAATGCAGGAAGCAAGACAACCTCTTGGCACAGCACAAGGGTGAGAATATGTGATATATGTGAGAGTCCTCTCCGCTAAAACCCTCCTCCCACCCAAGCAACAATGCAATATTGAAGGAAGTTAAAAGAAGCTTATGTTTGCACAGTTTTTAATGATCCACACAAATTCCTTAAACTCCAGTTTAGAGTAAGCTTAGATTTACAGCTAATGGAAAAACACTTTGAAAGAAATGAATGCCAAAAGCATGTTCTCACATAGAAAGCCTGCGTTTACTACCTTCATCATTCACTGTGATTCAAACATTTTCTCATCCAAATAAATCCAACAATGAGAACCGGCTGCAATAATAAAACAGCTGACTTCTCATTGAAGTTCAGCTGGTAACATTATTAGCTACAGTCTATTAATATTGGATATCTATGACACTATCATAGCCATCATTTATAAATGATACAGTGACAGTTAGTTATTTTACTGTTAAGAAACAATGAAATGATGATGTTTATTAATTATTGCTGTAATTTCTATTCTAATTATCATTGGTTTGTGTAATATGAAAGAATTTGTTTATTAATTATATATTATATCATAGCTGATGGGAGATAATTAAATTTTGATTACATTTAATGAAAGATTTATAAACAGTTTATTGTTGTGCACATCATAATATTTTACACATTTTATTAAGTATTTGTTAATGATCACCAAATGATTTGTAAACTTAAAAAAAAAAACATTAGATAGATAGATGGACCCGAAACCAATTATTAACCACTGACAAATAAATGAATGAATTATCTTTATTTTATGCTGCTGTCTTGTAGTGACCAGGACTCCCTTGGAAAAGCAATTTTACATCTTAGTGGGACAATCCTGGATCAATAAAGGCTAAATGAAGAAAAAAGTATATATAATAAAATAAATTTACACACACTTTTACACACTTTAAAATGCCCTACAACACTTTTGTATTCTTTGGCCATTGACCAATTATACAAACTGTCAGATGCCCCAATTCATGATATAACAATAAATATGTTGTAAATGAACTTCCTGCAATGATAGATATGATCAATTGTACATGTTTTTCCACATCATACATTTTATCAGTGGTTTACAGTTTTAGATATCCTGTCTCCTGCTCTCTGCTTAACATAGTGAAAATGATTTCTTAGTCATATCTGTCTACTACTAATAAGTGTGTGAGTATAGCAATAGAGAAGAAAATGGAGTAAAGGTATCAATAAAACAGTTTCAAAAATGGTCTAATGATTCTTAATTGAAAAAGTTCTGATCATTTAACAACAGGTGTGGTTTTGATTATTAATAGATATTTACAGACTATGTGGGATAAAATGCACATGTAGCCCAATTCTCCTTTACAATAATCCATTTACAGGAAGTCAAACTCATTAAACTATGCGATAGCTGCCAATGTGCCAAACCAACTAGCCGACATGTTTCCAAAGAAAAACCATATTTCTGGTCAAAAGGAGAAACACATTTAAACATTATGAAAGACTTGAATATCAACAGGTTTTTGGATATCCACTATGTTCACCAGTAACTGTGTCTGTCTGCTGTTTGGTGCTAAGCAGGCAGCATACAGTACATTTATCAAATCTTCCTGTGGCTGCTGGACACAAGGTTGAGAAAAGCTGTGTGTGTGTGTGTGTGTGTGTGTGTGTGTGTGTATGCATATAAGGTGATTGTGTCTTTATTTCCCTTTCTTGTCTTTGTGGAGGATTGCAGAGAAATCGATGCAAACCCAGCATTTCAAGTTCTCATCACTATAAAACTATGCTTTTAAAGAAATGCATTCGTTATAGGAAAAAAAGAGTTTGTCTGACAAGAAAAAAATACCTGCAATAAGGAAACACACATAACACCACTTCCCCTAGGTATTTTATGCTAAATGTTGACATAGTTTTTCACTTAACTTCTGTAATTAAGTAACACTTTCCATAGATGTTTTAAGCTAAATGTTGACATATTTTTCACTTAACTTCCATACTTAAATTACAACACTTCCCCTACATATTTTAAGCTAAATGTTTATGCATTTTTCACTTAAGGTCGATACTTAAATTATGCCACCACTATAGTTATTTTAACTCAAACGTTGACTTATGTTACATTATGTCCATACTTAAGTAATGCTACCTCCACAGTTATTTTAACCCAAACCACCATTTTTAAGTTGTTTTGCTGATCACACACAACAGGGGCTTTCACAGGCTCAATCATGTTGCTGGACATGTTGTGTTGCTGTTGTAGGAAAATTAACCAAAAATAACTAATTCCTGTTTGTAAGATATCATATGGACCGTTATATGAGGATAAATCCTATTCACTGCCTGGGTTAGGACTTTTGTTAGACAAGACAATGCCCACTGTAGGCATTCAGATTGAAATCAGTCCATGAGGCTTTTACATTTGCTCCAACACCAAATATAATATAATATAATATAATATAATATAATATAATATAATATAATATAATATAAAAGACTTTTGCTGTGGGAGTCAGCAAAAGTCTCTTTAGAATAATGAAAGAAAAAATGAGTCCAAGTGTAACTATTAATTATATCTCCAAAAGGACACACAACATCTGCCCCCAGTAAAATTTCTTCTTTATGAAACTGAAAAAAAGTATGTTTCAAGCTAAACTTGGCTCTGTGTCTGGAAGAGTGCAACTAAGGAGATAGCACTCATATCTGAATGGAGAAAAAAGTGCCATCTAATGCAAAAAAAGCTGTTTCATCAGAAAAAAAACAAAGGCAAGCAGAGGATATACTGTATGTGTAGTTATTTCTCAAGTACTACTGTCTGTCAAAAAAAAGTTCTACTTTCTTATACAGTTTTCTACTGATCTGATCTACAACTATATATTAAAGCTAATCTGATCGTGTTATAAGATAAGATAAGCTGAACCTGTATTAATTCAGGACTAAATGAAGTTGCTGTCAGAAGTGGGATTCGAACCCACGCCTCCAGGGGAGACTGCGACCTGAACGCAGCGCCTTAGACCGCTCGGCCATCCTGACATTGAATTGTTAATGTTAATATTGACATATTATATAAACAATTAATTAATATATTAATATAATTAAGATATTGTACTCATAGCTTTCATGTTACTGAACTGAAAGTGTTGTGTGCAAGTCACTGCCAATAGATATTTGAGTAGATTGAGTGAATTAGGATTTATCTTAATAGTGAAAAAAATAATAATAAATTCACTTACAATATAGAATTGTTGTTTTTACATAAAATGACTGAGTTATGACACGGCATTTTGTTTTTAGTTTCATAAACACAACAATATCAATTCAGCAACCTGGTAGTTCAATGTCATTATGTCACTGAATGTTTATGTCATAAAACAAATACTGTATATTTTCTGCCAATATGACATAAATTAAATGTTCAACAAACACAAATAATTTAGTTGTGTGATTGAAAAAGTAAAACTAAACTAAATTTCCATGCAGACAAGGGTCATGTGACGCAACTTGCTGTTTCCAAGACATTTTTAAGTTAACTGAGCGAATTTGGATTTACAGGAAGTGACAAGCCGATCGAGAGTCATCAGCGACTCTACTTCCTCTCAGCTATACAAGGCATTTTAGTGTCTTTTAACTCACTGTTTTGGTTTTACAGCCCACAGCTTGTTTTGAGATTTGAGACACATTTATTTGCACAACAAAACAAAGCAGCAGTATACAAGTAGACTAAGAAAAGGAAAGTTTCATTCCTATCTACAGTATATTCTGAGGGTTTTTACAGAGGGGTTTGCTCCCATACCATTCACAGCCTGATCATTTTATTTCTAAAAACATGGTGAAATTAATGTACTGACAAAGAGAGATATCCAAAATAAAACCCACAGCAGTTGGCACACAACAAATAAATCCTGGGTTGTCAACCTTCATGGATCTTCGGCCAATCAGACTGCACAGTTGAAATTGCTTGTTATGCAAATCCATGTGCATGTACCTGAGTAACTCTAAAGTCTTAGTCCACTGTGAAATCTGCAGCAGCTTTTCACCGCTGTAGTTAATTATACCCACAAAGAAAGCCACTTCAACACTCATGTATATTTAACAGCGTACAGAGCGACGCATTACGGTGGCATTCTGGCCTTGAACATTACCGTACACGCTGCCATGCCAAGGCAGCGTTCACCATGCATTATTCAGATGGCCACATGCCTCCTAATAACAGAAAAACACATTTTCACTGAATAGCTCTTCAACAGCAGGAGATGAGAAAACTGCTGCTAAGACAAAACCTAAATATATCCATTTGCTTTCACACGTACGGCAGGAAGCCGCACACACACACACACACACACACACACACACACACACACACAAATGCAGCATGCATGCAGTTCATGGAGGCAAATACACACACCCACCCACACCCCCCTCCATACAGACAAAAGCACATTAAAAAACAAGTAGTCAGACTGAGCTTTACATTCTCCTTTTTCTTGTTCAAATCCTTAATGCATGTTGGCTGACAGCACTCAGATTGAGGTACAAGCACGACGCGTCACTCCAGCAAACACGCAACACTAAGAAGCAGATAAAACTGACAACAACATGGTGAACACAGTAACATGAAAACAGCCTTGTGTCCCCAGGTGGCCTTGTTGAAGAGTGTAAAATAACTACGGCTTCATATAAGACAAAATGTCTGTAATGTGCAGTGTTTTGACCATCAGCACTCCATACCTTAAACTGTCATCCAATAGGAGTTGAGCAAAGACAAATTAGTAATGTTATAATTTCTGTTATTTTATCATTAATTTGTGTATAATGAAATCATTAGTTCATAAATTATATATTGTATCATAGCTGATAAGAGGCCGTAACATTCAAAAAATGAAACCAGTCGCTGCTCTAATTTGCACCCAATTTAAAATACTGTAGTTTCATTTCAATGACGATTTGAATCCAAAAGAATCACAATCATATTCTCCAACACTGCACTAAAAATCAATGAGTTCAACATATTAATAGAAATTTATGCAGCAGAACTTTTTTTCTGCCTCTCATTTATTTTGTGGAACCACTGAATTAAACTACTGATATACTGTACAATAACAATATAATGCAATTTGCAAAACAACGACTTTACTTTTGATACTTTAAGGATTATAATCGGTGTTTATTACAATTTAAAATGAATGTCTTTTATTTGCAATAGAGTACTTTTACATTGTTGTATTGGTAACTACGTCAGTAGACGATCTGAGTACTTCTTCCACACTGAAGACCAGACGACTATCATCAGAAGCTGCATGCTGTTGCACAGCTGCAGTAACTGAACATTTTAAAGGAGCGTGCTGGGTCCAAGGGCAAGCCACAATTATTCAATTGTGTAAGTTTAGAAGGTACAAAATCCATGAAGTGTATTTCACAGACAGTTTGTCTACATGCTTCAAGGTCAGCTGTAGAATCAGAGACCTGCACATACCAAACTCCTTTCTGCTATTTATAATTTGGGCCGAAAGCAGGACGTCCGATTGGCAGTTTCATCCCAATGGCGTGACCACAAGCGCTCCAGTCAGGGTCTGGTTAGCAGCCAGGCACATTTGTATGAACAGCTGTGTTGTAATGTTATATTTGATCACCTTCTAATTACACTGAACTATGCAGAGTGGCTGTTTATTGTTGCCTGTCTCAAACAAACTGGATGTCTTTTTTCAGTCCACCATCACCAAAACCCTGCCAGGTCCAGACCTGACCCTCCTGAGCGTTCTGTCTTCTAATTTCACGGCTCAGTTAGCATGACATGTTCGTTACTCGGACAGAATGCAAACACACACATGCATAATACAAATTATATACATTATGCACTGCTGGCGACCCTGCTGTGACTCCTTTGCATTCAGTGAACATGTTCACTATACAGTAAATATGTGTGTGTGTGTGTGTGTGTGTGTGTGTATTGGGATGTATTGGAGCATACGTATTCAATTTCCATGCTGATGGGTTACAAACTCTTTCCTTCCTTCAATCACAGAATGTGTGTTTGTGTGTGTGTGTGTGTGTGTGTGTGTTGACAGATGGACCCATCTGGGAATGTGCCTGGCTGGGACTGGAGATCTGTTTCTCTGGCTGCGCTGCCCGGGGGTCCCCCTTACACCCATCTGATCCACCCAGGAATCTATAATTTGCCCCGGTCACTACAACTATACAACTATACCATGATACATAACATCACTGCTCTTTGGAAAACTTTGAACAGCTGCAACCATGATGTCTGATGACTGTGGATGTTAGAATGCTAAATGCTAAATATGTAAATAAATAAGGTCTGTCAATTGAATACAGTATTTAATTGTGATTAATTGTATATATTTTGTCTGTCCAAATGCACCTTAAAGGGGACTTTGTCAAATATTTAATCCTCTTATCAACATCGGAGTGGGCAAATATGCTCTTTTATGCAATTGTATGTATATATTTATCACTGAAATTCAATTAACAACACAAATCAATGACAAATATTGTCCAGAAACCCTGACAGGTTCTGCATTTAGCATAAAAAATATGCTCAAATCATAACATGGCAAACAGCTGTCAGTGTGTCAGAGTGCTGACTTGACTATGACTTGATCCAGACTGACTGGGACTATCATAAAGTGGGCATGTCTGTAAAGGGGAGACTGGTGGGGACCCAGAGAACCCATTTACATTCACACATCTGGAGGTCAGAGGTCAAGGGACCCCTTTGAAAATGGCCATGCCAATTTTTCCTCGCTAAAATTTAGCATCAGCTTGGAGCCTGCTACAACCTAAAAATCACAAGACGTGTTAATGCAATATAGAAATGAGTGGCCTTAAAACAAATTTGTGTCAACGTGTTATTATCACATTAACTTTGACCGCTCTAAAATAAATCTATGCAACACGATTATATATGCATTTTGCTTTTCAGGCATCTTTGCAAGACTACAATGTTGGACTGCATTTTAATATGAGAATATTATTTTGTCCACCAACACCAGAGTTAACACCGAGCTAGTGGCCTTTTTTCATTGGAAGTTTATTTAGAAAAGATGCTGTTGTCATTGTACATTTCTTGTGAACATGGAAGTTAATTTTGACTTGCTCTGGACATAAAACTGGGCTGAAAACAGCTGAAACAATCAGTCGATCAATCAGTTAGTCAGTTCACAGAACTTTTATTGGCAACGAGCTATTTTTGCCTCACTTGCAATCTGATAAACAGTAAATTCATCAAATTGAGTGATTCAGTGCCTCATATTGCTTTTGTCTAGGGATGCCCTGCTTGTTCAATCAGTTGACTAATCAGTCATGTTAGTCTTAGCCAGTAATATGTTTTTAGTCAGTTAATTGTTTTTTAGGTTTTTTTCATGCTGCATGACTTCTTTCCAAGAAACTTATGAGCGCACATTTGATAAACAAGATTTAAAGTGGTATTGAGTGTGATTTTTTGTGGGCAAACTCAGTTTCACAGACCTGTTGATTTAGTCAAATGATTGATTAGTCAGCAAAACCATATGAGTGTTAGTCAACTAAGAAGTTTTGCAAAAATTTTGTGAGGGAATGTAAAATTTTCGCCAAATTATACATATTTTCTTTTTCACCCTTCTATTATTTTTCAGGATCATGTCCCCTTTGGGGCTCTGTAGCATTGTATGTTTTATTATTCTGCAAATAAATCTTTTTCAAAGTGTTGTTATTTGTTAGATAACATTTCTTGGTGTAAGAACATTTTTAACAAATTATGCTTTTAAACAGTGATGGGGACAAAATCGTCCGTTTAAAAAAATGGTGGTCCTCATGTCCCCAGTGTAAATGACACCTATTCACAGATGACCCAGATTCAAATCCAAAAAAAAATGAGGATTTAAATTTGGTTCTTAGTTTGCTGAGCCACCATTGCAAAATTCAATATTTCTGCATGAATTATGTATGACTTGTATATTACCTACACTGCGAGAAAAGAGCAGAAAAAAGGGGATGATGGGATGAGGGAAATGGAGGAAGCAATAACAGGACAGTTCAGCACTTCCAGCATTTATGGTAAATACCATAAGCTATGAGGACTGTCGTTGTTGATCATGTGGACTGATGTGGATTTTATATCAACATATGACATAATGACTGTATCAAAAGAAAAAGCCTCCTAAAAGTATTTACACCAGGTTAATATTCAATATGCTGTTATGCTATATTGATTAATTCCCCCCTGCATCATTTGCAATTCAGCAAAATACACACCATACTGTACATCTGTGTTACTGCTGCCTGGTGGAGGGTTTCTTCATACTGATTTGCAAGAAGTTATCCATAATCTTCTGCTCCTGGACACCACCAAAAGCCTCCTTATCACTGTTTTCATTGAACACGTCTGCAAATACTGAGTAGTCCACTCATAGCCGCATACAAACAACAGCATGCACTGAGCTTAATGATGTGCCTCCCTTCACATGCTACCTGCAGTAATAGTTCATCTCATTACAGTAGAAGCCTTTCTGGAGGAAGGAAGAGGTGCTAAGGAAGCATGAACTACAGGAAAGAATGGGAAGAAAAAGATCTCTCACAGGAAATTAACAACCTAGTCGGCAGAAAAAATGCTGGTATTTGTACCATATTGCAAACCACGGGGTACAGTGAATGTCAATGTTTCTTGGTTAAGGTTAGAAAAAATATCATGGTTTGTGTTAAAATAATAATGTAACAACATAACGGAACTGTACCAATGTAACTAGCAGAAATAAATAACCGCCTTTAGTTGACTTTCTTGCGTAACGCGTAACAATGTCACAACAGCATCACGTAACAATGTCACATTGTGTAACGTCACATGACTTCACGTAATGTCACGTAATGTCATGTAACATCACGTAACGTCACCTAACAACATTACAAAACAATGTCACATAACGTCACCTGACATCATCTAACAATGTCACGTAATAACATCACCTTGCAACAACACCTAACAATGTCACCTAACAATGTCATATAACGTCATGTAATTTCACATAATGTCACTTAATAACATCAAACGACCAGCAAATGGTCGGTGTTCTTGCTCAATAAATGACTTAAACGATTAGATGATTTTCAAAATTGTTTCAGCACCAGTGACATCTGTTACCATTAACACACACACAAATCCACGGGTAATCGTGGTAGACCAAAGGACTACAATTTGACAGAAACTAATACGCATTTTTGTAAAAAAAATAAAATTGTATCAGTATCAGGTGGCAACGTTCCAACATTTCAAAAACTGTAAAAAGTTTTTAAAGAGTAAAGTAAGTCTTTGTTTACCAAGAATGAGAATAACCTTTTTTGACACATTACGTCTGAACATTTCTGTGTAAAACCTGTATTTTCATTTATCGTCACTCTTCAGAAAGAAATGTTTCTGCTTATTCATTTTCACTTGCTCTTTTACCTCCATTACCCCTGTGCTGAGGCAAACAACTCCCAGACCTCTTACAGCAAATCACCATCCAACATGGTAAATGAGAGCTCCTGCCCACACTCCTTTCATAGCCCAAGCTGAACCTGACAGGACCGCCTCAACTCAGCCTCAACCCGACCTCAACCTCTCCAGGTCCAATTAGTGAGGCCACCCGCCACGGAGTGGGCTCACTCACCGCTGTAAAGAGGCTGGAGAGCTTTTCAAAATGTGACTTATCAAGCTGGCCCGCTCAGAGGGTACGCAGGGTAAGAACACTGGGTCACTGAGCAACACTCACAACTAATGAGGGAAATAAATAAGCAGAGAATAAAAGAGGAGAAAAGGACGGAGAAAAGATGTGGTGTGTTTCTGTGTGCAGCTGAGCGAGCACACTGTATTCCCAACCTTTATCTCGCCCTGGTCATGCTGACTCCTGGTTTTTCATCCACCTGGTTGTGTTTGAAAGCACACATTACCAAAATGCAGTGTGGTTGTGAACTATTTACTGCCTCATTGAACTCTTTGATTTGATCTGAGTGGCACTTTAGAAACCTGGGCTCCAAACCTCTTTAATAGGTGGGTAATAGAAAAGGATACAGGCTGTGATATTCCTGTCTGCAGCTGATGAATTTATCACATTCATATGCTTACAGTCTTTGGGGGCGGCAGTAGCTCAGTCTGTAGGGAGTTGGCTTGGGAACCGGAGGGTCAACGGTTCAAGTCCCGACATGGACCAAGAACTGAGTGTGAACTGGTAGCAGGAGAGGTGCCAGTTTACCTCTTGGGCACTGCCGAGGTGCCCCTGAGCAAGGCACCAAACCCCCAACTGCTCGGGGCGCTTGTCAGGAGCAGCCCCATCACTCTGACATCTCTCCATTGTTGCATGTTTGTGCATGTGTGTGTTCAGGTCTGCATGTACCGTGTATAAGTTAACAACAAGAGTGAAAAAATTGAATTTCCCCTAGTGGGACTAATAAAGGACTATCTTCTTCTTCTTCTTCTTCTTCTTTGTGTCAATCTGGTTTATTGAAACACTCAGTATAGAATAGAAAAGTATGAGAAGGTACATTAGACAGAAACCCTGAACCTTCACCATCCCAATAACCACCAAGACTAATATCTCACACGATGTAACAGACCCTCTCAGAGGATCTACATGATGTGCCACAGAAGCTATGGCATCCATGGTAACTATGAAATACCACCGCTTGGTCAGTGGTCCTGCACTTCGAACTGTGGCACTCTAGGTACCCCTCTAGAGTCAGTTTTAGACATGCTTGTTACATACATAGTCCATCCATCCATCCATCGTCAACCGCTTATCCCGTTAGGGGTCGCGGGGGGGCTGGAGCCGATCCCAGCTGGCATAGGGCGAAGGCGGGGTACACCCTGGACAGGTCGCCAGTCCATCGCAGGGCACATAGAGACAACATAGAGACAGACAACCATTCACGCTCACATTCACACCTACGGGCAATTTAGAGTCATCAGTTAACCTAAACAGCATGTCTTTGGACGGTGGGAGGAAGCCGGAGTACCCGGAGAGAACCCACGCTTACACGGGGAGAACATGCAAACTCCACACAGAAGAGCCGCAAGCTGGAATCGAACCTACGACCCTCTTGCTGTGAGGCGACAGCGCTAACCACTACACCACCGTGCAGCCCTACATACATAGTGTCTTTTCAAAATAAACTTGGGTGTTCACAGGAACAGGCTTGTCTCATACACTACGCATGGCTATGCCTATGAAAAGTAATGAACTATAATTTTTTTATCCCACAAAATCAATTTGTGTGTAATCCATGTAATCATGAACCAGGAAATAGAGTGGTGATCAAAGTGTATGAATGAGGTTAGGTAGAAAAATACCAGATGTTTGTCCAGCAGACCAGCATTTGTGTCTCCAGGGTTGAAACCTTTGACCAGAGGTGGCTGTAAAGCACTATTAGGAGCCCACTGTCAATTTTCAATCTAGTTCAGTCAAAGGGGTGATATGTCTACAACATGGCATTCACCATGAGAATGATGTTTCACATGAAACATAAAAACAGATGATCTGCAGCAGTAGTAGTAGTAGCAACATAAAAACCTGATACACCATATAGAAATACTAGCCTAAAACTTTGGCAAACACACACAGCTGTATTTCAATATGAAGAGGAAACAAGTCACAGATGTACAGGAGCTACCTTGCCAACCAGGAAACACATGGTCTTCTCCTTCGTCAATCTCCCACATTCAACCTCATCAATTACACCACACTCTTCTCCACCTAATTCCTCTGGGTCCTTTACTCTGGATGAAGCTTCCTTTTAGCTGCAGCAGTTTGTCCTCCGCTGCTTAAAATCAGAAAAGACCCAGTTGAATCGTACTGTCTCAAATCCCTTCAGAACAGGCAACTGTAATTAAGCTTGGCAAAAAGTAATTGTACATATTTTACGACCTCTAAATGATTCATATTCCTCTGGTATGTCGGGGAGCAGGGACACATATGGTTCATTTAGTTGTTCAAACTGAATTCAGATGAAACAAAAGCATAATAAGAGAGCTTCTGTTAAGTGGGAAACATTATATGCGTCACCTTGATGTTGTTTAGTCAGTAGGTACTGTAGAATCTGAATTAAATGAGCCAAAACAAGTTAAACTGAAGTCTAAATTTGTAAGTAAGCAAAATTTACACAACACTAAACTGGTTGGCAACAAACACCAACTTCTCTAATTTAATTAGGTATATGATGTCCATCCCCATGCTCAGTTATGTCTTATAAGATGCTGCACCATTTGTTACACAGATTCTGTGCTAAGTTGAACCATTACATCACTGATGATGTGTTTGTTAGAAGTAGTTGATCTGGCCATGCCAGTGACTAGGCCGGATGACAACCATGAAAAGTATGGTGACTGCTGGAGAGACAGCCGACAACTGGAAAGGCAGTAACCGGGGCGAAGAGGGACAGCAACCCTAACTGCAGCTCCCGTGAGGGCGCACCCACAAACAAGCTGTGTAAAACTCCACTGGAAAATACCCCCAGGAGTGCCCAAGAAGGGGTGAGGATGAGCACTCCAACAGGACGGACAAACAGACAATGACCCATGCTAATGGAAAAACGACTTTGAGTGCAGTCTGTTCATGTGGCAAAGTCTGCAAGAACCAATATGGCCTGAAGATCCACCACGCCAAAATGAAATGTTTGATAGGGAAGCAGGTGGTGCAACGCACAGGTCCAGTACCTGGTAAGACCCAGCAGGAGCCCGGCTGGGAGTCAACCCACAGTGCCCAGACCCTCCACACTCCACAAGCCCCACCCTATGTTAAGTTGCTAAGTTAGAACCAGCAGGAAGTGTAAGGGGAATGCTCACAAGGCAGTTGACCAGGCTGAGTCCCGTTTGCGACACAGTGAGCTGGTGGGAGCAGTGGCATCCGGACGAGCAGGACTCGGGAGCAACCCAAGACCTCATTACAACAAGGCCTGGGAAAAGGAAAGGCATCAGCTGATCGAGGAGGAGGTCTGAGCAGGGGTGGAGGAAGCCAGCTGCAGCAGGACAGTAGGGATGTGGCAGCAAGGGGTGTGGACCTGATGGGAAGAGGTAGCTGACTGGAAGATATTGTGGACAGAGCTATGGAGATCTGAGCCATACCGGATCAAGTTCCTCATTCAGTCGGTGTATGATGTCCTCCCAATCCTGTCTAACCTAACCTCTTCCGCTGGGGCTTGGCCGAGACTCCACTGTTCCCCCTCTGCCAGAGAGCTGGATTGCTGGAACACATCCTGAGCTGCTGCCCTAGGGCACTGGGAGATGGGCATTACCGCTGGCGCCATGACCAAGTGCTGCAGGCCATTACAGAGGTCATCAGCACAGGGATCTCCACCAGTAAATACCAACAACCAACAAGGCAGTCCATCATCTTTGTTCAGGCTGAGGAGAAGCCACAGCAGCGGAGTCAAGCAGGGGGGCTGCTGGCAACAGCTTGGGACTGGTAGCTGAAGGTCTAGCTAGGGAGACAACTCAAATTCCCAGACCACACTCAGGCCAGATATGGTCCTGGTGTCAGAAACAACAAGGCAAGTGGTCCTGCTGGAGTTGACTGTTCCATGGGACGACCGGATGGAGGAGGCATTTGAGAGGAAGAGGGCCAAGTATGAGAAGCTGGCAGACGAATGCCGAAGCAGGGGATGGAGGACATGATGCAACCCCATCAAGGTCGGATGCAGAGGATTCATCGGCCAGTCTCTCATCAGGGCACTCAAGATGCTGGGAGCGAAGGGACTGCACATCAGAAGAGCCATCATAAACATAACTGACACGGCAGAAAAGGCATCAAGATGGCTGTGGTTGATCCAGGGAGATCCGTGGACCACACATGCTACTTAGACACAAGCCGGGACTTGATCACCCCAGCTGGTTCGACTGGGCGAGGGTGTCTGATGTGGCAAGACCCAAAACACCCATTGAACCCAGGATACATCACTGATGATGAGTCTAAGTTGCACCAAAGTGTTTGTTAGAACCACTTGGGAATTGCTAAAATGATCAATATTGAAGGAACATCATGAGGAACACCATAGAAAAAGCCATGCTGTGATTTGGGATCAAAAACTTTTGACATTTCGAGATGTAAAGAAGAAGAAAATTATGGAAACTGCTCATAAACCCCCTTCTTGTCAATCTAGCTAGGAAAGCCATCCATCCCCTGAATGCTGAAAAGTCTCCTTACATACGGGGGTTACAAAAACCTATAATAGAGATTATCAAAAGTGGGCATGTCTGTAAAGGGGAGACTCATGGACACCCATAGAACCCATTTTCATTCCTATATTTTGACGTCAGAGGTCAAGGGACCCTTTTGAAAAAGGCTAAGCCAGTTTTTCCCTCAACAAAATTTTATGTAACTTTGTCGCACTATTTAGCGTTCTTCCAGACTGCTATGGCATGATTGGTACCAATGGATTTACCTTCACTCTAGCTCTAAAACTGAGCCCGCTACAGCCTCTGAAAAAAGTAAAGTTGGCCAAGGATGCCAGAGCCCTCAGTTCTGTCAGTTATGCTAACATTACTCAATAAATTACTGAAATCTCAGAACATGGCAATGTCACTAAAAACTAGGTCCAACAGGGCAACAAGCATAAGCTGTCAAACAATCATGCAGGTGGTAAGCAAGGGGTTTACAATTATTAGAGACCCATTAGCTAATAAGAACGGATCGCCAGAAATACGAAAATAAAACCAGACTGAAAATAAACCATCATTTTCCTTCAATCTAAAAGCTACGGTCTTCATTATTATTTTTTTTCTTTTGCTGCTCAATTACTAAAATATAGATATTTTCAAGACATAAGGATCTGACACAACAGCAGTGATATATTACAGACTCAAGGACTGCTTTCATTGATTGCTGAGCTGCTGACAGACCACTTTCCCTTGCGCTGAAACATCAAACGCTCCTCTTCTTCATCTTAAATAAAATGAGCTCACTCCAGTATTCAGCAGCACTCTGCTGATGCCCTTTCACCCTGAGGGTACAAATGATAGGCATGAAATTGGAAACGTCTTATTTTTGCAATTGAGTTGATGAAATTCCCTTTCCACATGAGTTACCGAGGACAGCTGCCCTAGGCCTCAGTGTATTTTAAAAGCCCTCATACATCCACTCTGAGTTTTGAGACTGGCAACATGTGCAATAGCCTTGAGCCGAGATAAAACAGTGGTCACTGTGACACACAGCATATGGAGAAATAAATTTGATCAAATCATTGTATATTCGTTTAAGAGTTCACCTGGAAAAATTATTATTATTATCTAAATAACTGCTAACTAAAATAGTTTTACATCTTATATGTCAGCAGTCATTCTTTTAGAGTAGGTGCAATGTAGATGTACTGCAAAATGTCTTTGCACAAATCAAGAATCATCAGACAAAAAATTGCTTTGCATCATTAAAGTCAGGTCAATTGAAAAGCAGCACCACCAACACAGTCAGGAAATTTGGTCCGATCATTTTCTCACCAAATGGAGCCCATGAGTTACTACATCTGGTGTGAGTATTTCAACCCTATCACCAATAAGGACGATATTACAATGTTCCACAAAACCCCAGATTATGTAAAATGGCAGCATTTCATGACAACATTCAATGACAATGTTCTTGTATGTCCAATGCCAGAGTTGAACAATCGCTTTGCTTTTTCCAATATCTGCATATGGCAGTTAAAGGTTGTGGTTATGGCTAAGGTATGGTTAGGGTTTGGCAGCACAAACACATGGTTAAGGTTAGGTAAAGACCGTAGTTACAGTTAATAACTAGAATAAACGCCAGTCAGTCAAATTGCAAATCTGTCCAAAATAACTGGCGTATCAGTTATTTATTTATGGGCAAAAAGATGTTTAGTGAGGTCACTGTGACCTTGACCTTTGGCCACCAAAATCTAATCAGTTCATCCTTGAGTGGATGTTTGTGCCAGATGTAATGAAATTCCCTTGTTCATGCAATTTGCATGAATACTAACAATAAATACATTTCCCTCTTGGGGGATATTGGGGGTGGTCCCTGGGCAGAGACATCAGTAGCAAATATCTGATCAAATTCAAGGTTTATTAATGAATTACTGCTTGACTGTAATAGTCCTGAAACCCAAATTCTATACATTGATTAGTTTGATGTTAGAAGATAGATCATTATTGTTTATAGATAGATTATTCTGTTTATCCTAACTCAATCACTATATTAGCACTAGAAAGACACTATTGCCTATTATGGTCTTGAACAGGACTTGATTTGCTCTGGACTCGCTCTTGACTGGCCTCAACTGGACCTGGTTTGGGACTTGACTACATCCCTGCTCTGTCCTATTTTGAAACAACATGTATAGTGGTAGCCTTTGGGGTCGTAACATGATAAGGGATGAGGGGTGTTCAAGCACTTAAAGGAAAACCCTTTTTAATGTCTTTCTCATTGAATAGTCACTACATCAACACCCTTTTCATCCTGATGTTATGGTGATATTATTCACAGTTTTTAGATATGAATGATTTTATATCATGGTATTGACTTTTTTTTTTTAATTCTCTAGCGCCACCCACTGGACAGACATTATATTTGTAGCCCTATCATTCCTTTTGTAGTTATTCAAGATTAAGATATTCAAGTATTTCCGTGAGCCCAATGCTGTCGCTAATCGTGTAAAAAGTGACAATGATTACGGGGTTGCGGTGCTAAGGACAAGTCTATATAGATGTACAAATTATAGTAATCAAGTGGGGCCCAGAGCAACATAGTTTCAGATAGATATCCAAACTGAACCCATGCTTTTCTTTGGATGGCTAAGAAGAAAATTTAATGGCTAATGTAATGTTGAGATGGTGCAGCAGCAACACAGCTACAGTATAACTCCATCACTGAGCATCTGCCCTGAGCTGAAACTCTGTGATTCTCACTGCCATTCCTCAGTTTTCTATTAGTTATCTACGCCAGGAGATTATGTGTTCGGTCATGTGTGTAAACACTGTAAAAAATACTCCTCAATACCCAAGAAGTTCCTCTGTCTTGCTTCCCAGCTGCTGGACATAAGAGAAGGCAGATATGCATGTAGACAAATCCAGAGAGCAGCACATCCTGCTCCGTCTATGCTGCAAAATGTAGGTAAATTTTAAGGCTGACAAAGTTAACGCAATAGAAATGTGTTGAGGCAAATTTCTTTTATCACAGATTTCTTCAACACATTAATCCAACTAACTTGTAGCTGGTTTTAAAGCTAAAGTGCAGATACTAGTATCATATGAAACTAAGGAATCCACTGGCACCAACCATGTCATACTAGCTTGTGAAGGAGACAAATTAACGAGTTTCCCCTTTATAGACATGCCCACTACTAACTATCAATCATGCAATATTTTAATCAATTGACAATATATTTATGCAGTGCTGTTTTATTCACATTTATGTAAATTGTCGTAAATATGACGTGAAGGGTATATCAGGTCACTATTGCAGCTGTGAGACGTGAGTCTGCACGGAGTCGGTGGAGACAACTACATAGATATAATAGATAAAATACGAGTGTATCTGTTGTGTGAGATGTACCAGTGAAAAACACAACTGAAATGTTTTCGGTTTTGATGGCAGAAATTGTGGTTTGTTGGCAAATAAGATGTCGATGGCGGTGGTTGATGCTTATGTGTTGCGTTACATTGATTTTGAGCCAGCTAAATGTTGTTAGCTGCTAATTTAATTACATTTAATTTATGTTTCACAGAATGTTTTTGTTATTACTGAAAAGAATCCATCTCATTATCCAGGCTAAATTAATGTTTATCTTCAATATTTTTCATGTGAAAGAAGGCTTTTTTAAAGCTTGTTTCTTATATCGTTATACCTTTTATTTTATTTATTATCTATTTTTAGAATCTGTACAATTAAATTTGTGCACAATCAAGATATGAATGAAGGGCTGGATGACTTGTGAAGACAGTTCAGTTATTTTTATAATGAAGATGTCTTTGTTTTCCAGGCACCAAATGGGGAATAAATACAACAAAATAAACAACTATCAGCTTTTGGACAAATTGGTATCTATATGACAACACTGAGTATGCATCACACCAAAGCCTCTTAATGATGATGTGACACTCGTGGATCCCTGCTACAAAGCTGGAGCTGGAAGAGACTCGGGGTCCCAAGAACACTTCACCATCTGCAAGTACAAAATATTAAAATTCAAACAGAAACGTGGTACTCTGTCTACACACTCACACACATACCTAGTTCCCCATATAGCAGGTGTCAGCAGTCAGAAGACACACATACAGACAAATACACTGCACACTGCCTGAGAATATGAATAACACTGGCTATGACAGCACTGTATAATGTGTTGTATGTACACAGGACAGCTTCTGGCTGAAGATGCTTTCAGGAAGCGAGTCGCCTTCAGTGTTTCCCAAGTAAACGTGATGGCAGCTTTGCGCCTGAGGTCAACATTGGCAGTGGTGATGGAGCTACTGCCATTCATGATCATGTGCACAAGTATTTGCTGCTTGAGGGTGTAGCATTACTGGTAGCTATTCTACATAAATGAGGGATTTTAATCTGTCTGGCACTGGGGGTGAGTAGAAAAAGATGCTGGATTGAAAAATGGCAAGAGTGCAAAAAAGGCGGCGTTTTTTAAACCAAAAATCAGAATGATATAGGAGAAGAACAAAAGTCACGTAAAATTTAACAAAGAGCAAATAAGCTGGAAAAAAAGCTGTGACCAACAACATCACTCCCACAGTTAATATCTAAGTGGCTTTACATACTCCTCCTGGCTCCACCTTAACTGGACTAAACCACTGCATGGGGGTTAGTTAAACCAGTGTTCCCACTGAAACCTCATCTTAACAGGTTTTCACCGCTCCCAAACAAAAACAACCAAACAGAGCCGAGCAGTCTCTAGGCAGCTGCCAATCACGGCTCTTCAAGCTTGTGAACTCCGATTAAAGTGGTCAAACTGGGCAGCGTACTGTAATGTCTATTTCTCTCCTCAAATGTTTTCAGAAATATCTTGTAGTTACTGTTTAGCTGTAAAATGAGAAAGTTTGTGACCTGGCAGCCATGAACCAAGCACTGCCCACTGGCCGGAGCAAACTGTCTCATTTTACAGCTAAATAGTGCACTAAAACATTGTAAAATATGTTTCTAAAAACATTTCAGGCGAGGTAATGTGGCAACAAAAGTGTGATTCATATTTAATCGACACTGCCTGGTTTGACAGTTTGATCAGAGTTCATGAGCTTTAAGAGCAGTGATTGACAGCTGCCCAGAGACTCTGATCGGTTGTTGTCCTTTGGCACTGTTAAATCTTGCAAATACCATTAGAAGCACAGGAGGAGGAAGAGGAACATGACTTTTTGGCTGGACCGCAGAGGGCTTGTACGGGTAGTTGCATGAAACATTTGTATGTGTTACATGACGAACATAAAACACCGCTATACACCACCAGTATGTCAGCCCACTTTCACTCCCTGTTAATTGGTTTGGGATGGATTAATATGGAGGACCTTCCAATCTCAGGGCCTTTCTCTTCATGGGAGATTGTTGTAGAAAATGTATAGTGGCAGCTTCACAGAGGCATGGATGACCATGTAATGTATGCGTGTGGGAGACAAGAGTCTTAATCTTAACCATAGTCTACTTTCCATAGCCATGATCTTAACGCTAACACCATAGTTGACCTTCACAGATGCTGTAGGAAGAAATGAATTTTTAAACTATTGACGTTGGAGAATGGGATTTTGAGCTGCCGTCCAACATCAGCATGTTTTAAGGCGGTGTGTCTGAGGTTACGGGGGTAGAAAGCAGCAACCTGGATCACATGTAGCTGGTTAAATCGCAGTGGTCGATTTAAACACCAGTGTTGGTGAGCAGTATTGTCTCTGTCTGAGGCTCTATGGATTCAGACTGAAATCATGGTCATAAAGAGATAACAGAGAGGAATGAAAGAGAGACAGAATAAGGTCATTGGATGTGTCTGGGAAAGACACAATAACTGTATAAATGCTGCTTTTTCCCGTTTTTTTTTTTTTTTGCCCCAAACTATTTCTAGCTAGTCAGGCTTGCAGAGAACAATAGCCTCAGAACCAGGTTAGGTTATCTAATTTTACAACAATGAGCTTTCTGTTATAACCTACATGTGCTCAGTCAAAAACAGAGCATGATGACGAGCATGACGCAGCCGTGTAATTAATAACATTAATTATGGTCGCCTACTGTGTGTGCTGACTTGCTGGAATGGCTGTGACACACTAAATAGAGTGGGACCATAAATAATTTTATCAGTTACGTCTGTTTACTCTGCACTGACATGTAAAACTGGTTGCAGTGAGAAGGTCCTATTGTCAAGCAAATTTTAAACCAACTTTTGAAATGTCGCAAAAAAAAGGAATGCATATTAGGCGTGTTTCCTTCAACTGGTTTGGAGCAAACTTAGATATAGTGTAGTTTTCTATGTAGGACTGTGAGTTGAACGGCCACAATGGGCAAAAGCAAGTTTTCCATTTCACATTTCTCGTGATGTGAGCACAAAATCAATTTGCATTTAATCTATGTAATTGTGATCTAATAAATATAAAGAGCAGCGAGCACGGCGTTTTGTCCAGTAGACCACTGATTGTGTCCTTTGTGAAACCAGAATTCAAAGCTGATTTATTTGTCACACAAATTTGTACTTAAGTTACGGCACTTCCTGACTTATTTTAAGCCAAATCACAATCTTTTCTCCCAAGCTAACTAAGTAGTTTGCTGCCTAAACCTAGCTAAGTGAATGTTTTCCTAAATATAAGTAGTTTTGTTGCCTAAACCTAACTAATCCCAACAAGTAGTTTCGTGTCTAAGCCTAACTAAGTGTTTTTTTCCTAAATCTAATTCAAAAATACCAAACTTTCAGTCAGGAGCCCGGTGTTGGTGTGAAACCAGAAGTCAGAGTTGATTTATGTGACATGTAACTTCCATATGTAAGTTACGGCCTTTCCGGTGTTATTTTACTAAAACTGTGACCTTTTTCCCAACCGAAGAAGTTTTGTTGCTTAAGTCTAACAAAGTCGATCTTTTCCTAACTCAGTATTTTGTTATCTAAACCTAATAAAAGTCGAATTTTTCTGAAAGCGAACTACGTAGTGTTTCTCACACAACTTCCATACTTGTTCCGCCATTTCAGCAGTTATTTTAAGCGAAACCATGAACTTTTCCCAATCAATCTTTTCTTAACTTGGCAGTTTCATTTTAACAAGACCAGAGTCTGTACTGTATCTTCACGTGTCTGTCATGTGCACATGACTACAGCCTAATCCCACAAACAGAAAGCTTCCATTTGTGTCCTGTGACTTGGCAGACTTCACAGAGTTTGATCAAAGTATGCAGGACAGGCCCTCTGTGGCCTCACATCAGACAATACACTTCACACAGTCTCCATCGCCTGCATGCCCGGCTGCAGCGTTACGTACAGTATGTACAGCATGCGGGTATGACTGTGCACGTCTGCACACGAGAGGGAAGATAAAAGATGAAGAGAGGCGGTCTGAATGTGTGAGAATGGGAGATGGATGTGACCTGCATGATGGACACAGTAAATGAGAAAGAGAAAGATAGGAGGGGAGGAGGCGAAGGGAACCTTTGTACTGAAACTTCTAAAGCAACGTGGGAACCACAGGGGACCTCCCCTCATCTCCATCACTCCCCCAACTGACTCCTCTGCATCCGTAAATCTGATTGGCTGTGACCGGAACGTGGAGCACGCTTCATGGTCACATCAGTAGAAGGGAAGGAAGGCAACAAAGAACAAGGAGTGCAGAAGCTACGCTTCTTTAAACACATTTCAGCTTGATTGATAGTTGATGAGAATCCTATTTCACATTATTGATTGTTAAATTAGGACCAGTCTCCAAGGTGTTGGGAAAAGCTCCAGCTCCAGTGAAAGGGAATTTTAAACAAGTGAAAGTTGCTTCAATGACAGCAGCAGAGACATTGACCTGCAGCGACTCAGGGGAAGGTAAGAGTGATGAGTGGGAAAGAGACAGGAGTCTGAGAAGCAGGTCAGAGTAGGTGTCCAACTCATCTTTTCGAATCCATTTCAGGTTTCAGGCCATATTTTAATATGCTGGAAATATCTGTGTTGTGTTTAACCCCCTGAGACCCTGACCGGCTTTAGTTTTGGAGAGGAAAAACTGGTATTGCCATTTTCAAAGGGGTCCCTTGACCTCTGACCTCAAGATATGCGAATGAAATGGGTTCTTGAAATGGGCCCATTTTATGATAATGACATGCGATTTTTTTGCATGCAGTATAAATGTGTTATTTTAGCTTATTCTATAAATGGTGTGTTTGCATATTTCTGCATACTGGAGTCCATAAACATTCTTGAGTTATATAAATTGGGCATCATTTGTTAAGCTGAGACTCTGGTGGATCAGACTGTATTCATGTGTGATGATGTTAGTCATCATAGTTGCCATTTCATTGTAGAGACCATTTTTTTGTAATTTGACCTCACTGTATAAAATGACCTGTGGTGACCTCTAGGATAATCACAACCTCATGAAACTTTACAGCCACAAACTAGAGACCTGGAGCATCCAGAGGATGGATGGCTTTCCTAGCTAGACTGACAATAAGGAGGTTTCTGAGCAGTTAACACAACAGAAGTGCTCAACATCAAATTGCAAAAAAAAAAATGCAATTCTTGCAGAAATCTCCAAATGTCAAAAGCTTTTCATCTTGGTGTTTTAATGTTTTTTTGGAGGGATTACTGGTAATTTTTAGTAATTTTCGAGTGGTAAAAAATGGTTAAATTAGCAGCAAATCTGTGTAACAAATGGTATCAACCCCAAAAATTGCTACAACAATTTATGAGACATAATAGAGCATGAGGATGACCACTATGTACTTCTATCTTAATGTTCTAAGCTCTGATACAGTTTTATAATTAATTCTAAATAATTAATTAATTCATGTCTATTTCTAATTATGGCTCGAACAACTTGACACACAGAGCTGAGCTGCAGCTCACATTAATCTTCAGGTTCCAGCTTTCAGATGATGTTCACCACTTCTATGAGACATCTACTGTTCACCTGCTGTCCTGCTGTGTCCCAGTTATGATTATGACTCATTCTCATTTACAATCATATCTTACGGTCAAACAAAGTTACTGATTAAGCTTTGGTGGCGTGTGGTAGATGTGAACTGTCTAAGCTGTCCCGGTACTTGCCAACTAAGCAGCTAATCGCACAATCCTCATGATTATTGACGGAGTGTTCACAGTGCACTGGGTGCTGTTTTGCCCTGGGCTTGAATCTATAGTGAGCTATCTTCCAGCAGACAGGCTGACCGGCTGATTTTATATTCAGAGTTGACACCATCATACTGCAGTACTCCAGGTTGGAAATACTGGGAATGTAGTTTGTGGAAGGTTGTGTGTTTAGAAAAATGCTTATGATCATAATTACATATAGAGAGATGGATAAAAAAGTGCTAAAAGTGGCATCTGGATGGACAGATGGTTGGATGGAGGTAGCCCCTTGGAGTGTTCGCACAGTGTTTGGCATTCTGCTATGTGCCATACGTTCAATCAACGGCTATTTAAACCAACAGCAAACCACTGCTGTGCATATATTAGTATATTTTATTACAGCTTGTGTCATCTGTTTGCTGAAAACACATTCTTATCAAATCAGCGAGGTGTTGGCAGATTGAACGTATGCTGTGTCATACCTTTCCTTGTCAGTGTAGCCCCACCAAGACTGGAGAGGTGATTAGAGGTGCAATACTACTACATTCAAGTCAGTTAAGTACAATTTAGAATGAGATTGAAGGCGTTTTGTAAGAATTTTCTGACGCAATGAATCATATGGAGATACATTTGTCTGTTATTCAGTCTAATAGAATAGATTTGCAACCAGAAAAGAGACCTGAGAGCAAAAGAGAATAGGTTGCAATTGAAAAAAAATGTTTTGAGAGCCTATTTCCACAACTAATGTTTGTAAGTAAAAACGATGATCATCTTGCTGATCAATCAACCCTCTTTGCTTGTGGTTTTGTTTGCAGATTCAGCTGCACTCAATGGGCGGGGCCTACGCCGATGGATGAGAGAGGAGTTTCTATTGGTGCGTTGGACCTGGCTCCAGCTCGGCTACACTTCCACGTTACACACACTTCTCCTTTGAGTTACGCTATCGAGAGGTTAGTTGACAGTCTACTGCTCTTTGAAAATGAAATATTTCCCATAAGTAATGAATTACGCTAAATAACGTAGGCTACAGCCTGCCGTACATTCACAACAACACGAAGAAGAAGACCTGCGGTGCTAAAACGTCACTGGTTTTATTCATTTCTCATCCAAAATTATATTTTACAGATTACATAGAAGAACACATCATCATAACGTTTTACCTTCGTCTATTTTTACTGCCTGAGCCTATCATAATCAATGGCAACTCCCGTTAACTGCCTCTCTTCCTGCTGATTTCAACACAGATTTGTTTTTCACAATGTAGCTTTATCAGGGAAACAGTCTAACTATGGAACAGACAGGAAGCATCAAATGTTTGCATATTACGCTGATATAGGAGCAGAGTGATGTAATGTGTGCATCAAGTGACAGAGCTGCAGTGATGCGCTACGAGCACATCAGCTGATTTGAGACTAGTGGAGCAGACAAGAAATTAATGACAAAGTTGTCTCATGTTAAATGGCAGCAGTATCTCACACACACACACACACACACTCTCTCACTCGCTTTTCGCTGTCCTCCCTTGTGAATTGAAGATTGCGGTAACGTGAGCCACCAAGTCCAGAACCGTGGTAATGTCGTGGTATCTTTTGGGACCTTCACCTCACTCGGAGGTCATCCTTACTGTAATAACACTACTTTAGGAGCAATGAAAGTCAGACGATGGCTGGTGGTACCACGGTTCAAATGACCTCAGCCATTACAGCACTTCAGTTTCTTGTTGACATATACACAGATACTGATACATCTGCAATAATACTGGATTGGCTGATGTATATTAGCCTTTTCAATTCATTTAATATGACATAAAATATAATGGGCAATGTTGAAATAATATTTTTTGCTGAAAAAGAGGCAAAAAATGTCTGATTTATGCAATTAATAAATACAATACTGTATTGGGAAATGTTTACAAGTGATAATGTTTTACCTTGTAGCTCAATCTGTGTTACATACACTCAGTGGCCAATTTATTATATACACTTATTACGTACTGCAATTCACTTAGGGCTGTCAATCGACTGAAATATTTAATCATTATTAATCGCAAGACAAAACTTTGTGACATTTTAGTTTAGTTTGATATAGTTTTCAAGTCCCTTTAACCCAAACCAGCTTCCAAGCCATTATAAGCATCAGCTAAAGGAAATAACAGCTTCACCTTTTGAACATTTCCTGGCAGAGCAGAACAAAATCTCAGAGATAGTACAGTGTGTACTTGATGATTACAACCATGGAAATCTAGGCTGTTTCCAGTGTAAGTCATGCAGCACTATTAATATTCATTTCCTGCTGAGCGTAACAGTGGTTGCTATTTTCTTGTCAAAGAGGAGTTCCCCTCCCCCCTCTTCCTCTCTTTCTATCCTCCTCCTGATTCTTCCTCTTAATTTCTCTCTCCTTCACCCCCCTCCCCGTTATCTCTCGCCTCCTCCCATCCTTGTCTCCACCTCTCAGGTCTTCTCTCCTGGTAACACTGTGTGGGATCAAGGAAGCACTGCGCTTTGCATATAAGCTCATTATTCTGACTGACAGAGAATTTACACTGTTCCTGCACGACGGATTGCAGAGAAGAAATCACACTCGTACAGTCTTTTCACCGCGGCAGAAAGGACGGCATTGTTGTTTTGGTTTATTTACTGTCTGGCAGTTGCATCATTTTCTTTTTATAATCTGATGCACATGTAGATGTTTCTCAGTGTTTTGTATGATGTATGTATTCATGCATTTTAAAGTGAAGCTACAATTACTATGGACAATAGGTGTTTTTCCTTGTCATATTTTATTATCTCTGCCAGGTGGAAGCCTGTGGGGAGATCGTGTGTGTCTGTTTGTCCACAACTGATCTCACATACTACTGGATTTATCAGCCTTATATTTTTTGTGCTCGTTTATGACCGTAAGCTCAAGGACCTCTCATGTTTGTGGTGATTCACAATTTAAAAGAAAATCTGTTTTATTGACTGCTGACTCCTATTAACCCAATACAGTCTCACAGCAGTTTGGGAAATTGTCACAAAATTCAATTTATTTGATTCACATATATAGACGAGTTTCCCTTTTTGTTCGAGACGCTCAGCATGACTTTCAATAATGTATTTTTCATGCATTTTCCAACAAATGTCCAGCAATACTTGACACTCAATTCCCACTCCAGTCTTTTCAGAATTAAACTACTTAGTTAGGTTTAGGAATAGATTGACTTGGTTAGGCTTAGGCAACAAAACTACTTAATTAGCTTTAGGAAAAGATGCCAGTTCAACACCTGAAGTGATGTAACTTATATACAGAAGTTACGTGACAAATTTAAATAGGCGTTATTAGTCGTTATACAACCCATAGAGATGGGTCAGTAGGGCCTACTACACCCACTAGTAGGTTTTATCATCTATTCACATGATAGATGGTAGAAAGAATGTATAAAAAAGACAACAGCGACCTCTAGTGATCATAGTAATTATGACAGTTATGACAATTATGAAAAATGGAAGGCAGGCGATGTAGTATAGACAGTGTGAAACATAAGGGATGGAGATGAATGGGTCATCGAATCCCATGTGAGACCAACAACATGTGGTTGTCTTTGTGTTCTTGGTTATTTTAAGGCAAAACAATGTTTGGAATATCTTTTAACAAGTGTTTTTTTGTTTGCCTAAACCTAAAGAAGTTGTAGTTTTGTTGCCTAAACCTAAAGAAGACTTCATGTTTGTGTCTGTTTTACGTGTTAGAATGTTGATTTTAAGTTTCACATTCACTTTTACAACATAGTAGGTCCCTATTGACCCACAACTATGGTACTTTTAGCGACTGAGAAGGCCTATTTAGTGACCTGATAAAAATCAAATCGGGTGACTACATCAACTTTGAGTTTTGGTTTCACACGGGACATGAACAGTACCCACCCATCCACCACGACCTCCTTCCTGTGGGGCGTTCACAGACTGCTGTGCAACTGGCCAGTAGGAGCCATAAGTAATCAACAACTACTTCAGTAGCAAAAGACATTTCCTTCAATCTACCAGAGTAAAAACAAGCCTCACCTTGTCTGTTGCAGGCCACATTTTGGCCTCGTGGCTCAAAAACTGACATCCATAAAAAAATTTGGTCGAATATTGAATAGGAGCATCTGCAGATTAATTCAATACCTGATATGTCAGGCTCAACTAAATTCAGACACGAGATGAATAAAATCCCCATTTTTAGCATCTTTGCCACCATCTTGACTGTAAGTAAGCTGGGAGGTACAATTGAGTAAGACTTAACTCTTTGTTTGGGGGGGGGAGTACTCACCTGGCAGAGATCTGCACTCTACTGAGTGTATTTTTCTAGTTTGGAGAGACAGAGATTTAAAAAGCAAACATTATTTTGCCAATTTACTCAGCGCTAATTGAATTTGTGTGAGTAAATCTGAAATCATGACTTCTTAAGTTGAGTCACATTAATTTGTTCTCAACAATAAGCTTAAGCTGCTGAAAGCTGATTATATATTGGCTCTGAACAAACTTAAAGAGGACCTATTATGCTTTTGTGCTTTTTTCCCTTTTCTTTAGTGCGTTATATATTGTTTTTTGTGCATGTAAAAGGTCTGCAAAGTTACAAAGTCCACGCCAAAGATAGTTACTCTCCCCCACAGAAACACTGCTCCCACCTTTTCGTCCGTAATGTGGTGATGTCACCAAGTAACACATTTGCATAATGGCTTGTTTGGCACGCCCTCAAACAAAGCTAGTTAGAGCGGAGTCAGAGTGGAGTCTGAAGAGTTTGGTTTGGTTGACCAATCACAAGCCAGCTGACCAACCTGAGCAGCTGAAAACTGGGCCTGTGTAGGTGGCCTCTTCTAAGCCATATCTATAAGGCTGACAACCACTGAAAATGCCCATTCAATCAGCTGATAACAACTAAAGCGAGTGAGTGTTCAGGGACGAGTGTCCTAATATCATCACATGCATGAGCCAAAAAATACGAGCACCTCAGGCATGTAAAGCACATAAATGCTTTCATGAATTCTCCTCTCAGTCACTACACTGTACGATGGTTGACATTATTGGCTAATTGCTAGCAAGTGGTCAGCACGGCATAAAAGCACTGGTTGGTTTAATGCGTCTGTGAAATGCCTCAGTGTCCCTGTTTTAAGAGCCCACAAGCTACATGCTCGTATTAGCATCCTCTGGATTTGATGCCAGAGGCAACTGACCATCAGAATCAGTCAGCAGAGTGACAGAGGAGTGATGGCACTTTTCACTGCAGTGGGGTCATCTCTGTCTGAGCAAAGCTCCTCCGGCTGCTGCACACAAACCATTAACTAAACTAATTATATTCAGGAAACTGAGCTGAAGAGAGTATGACTGAATTGACTGTACTCAGAAATTAACTTGTTTTGAAGGAAACATGAATGATTTGATTAAAACACTTAAATTCATAAAAAGCAGACGCACATTGCGATAAAAGAGAGCTCTATTTGACAAACATTTGTAATGTTCATTTAACTCTGGTTGTGTTTTATCAGTCTGAGGCACTGCTGTGAGCTTTCATGATTCAAAGATTTCTCAAAATGGGGGTTTGAACTTCCTGGAGAACTGAGTATCTCCAGTCTGGGAACAAAACACACATTCATAACCGACCACATGTATAGTAGCAGTGCACCCGGTGCTCCTGATGGCCAGTGGTGTATCTTCAGTGGCGACCTCATGCTGCATAACAGCCAACAAAAACGTCATACATTTTTTAACAATCCTGCCCTATTGCCCTTCTGGCCAAACACCCTTTCTCTGTTGACTGACTCTTCCTCTCATAAGTGATAACCCACTGAGCATGGCCAGGCTGAAAGCAGTGAGCTATAGGCGAAAAGGAAACCAACAAACCACTTGTGAAAAGCACAACACATATACAGCATACAGTATATGTCCGCTTAAATGAACTGTGACCTGGAAGGCGTGGGAAACCAGCTGTGGTAAACACTAACACGTGATACTTGTGCACGTTTATTATTTGTGAACCTGAGAGCATAATTGAAAAGCAAATTGGTGTTACTTTAAAGATACCGTCTGACTTCTAGAAACACTACGGAGTCATTTTTTTCATGTGCATGAAATGTATTTTTTGGTGCTGTCAATCAATTAAAATAGTTAATCGCAATTAATTGCACATTTATCACACATTTTTTATCTGTTCAAAATGTCCCTTAAGGGAAATTTGTCGAGTATTTCATATTCTTATCAACATCAGAGTGGACAAATGTGCTGCTTTATGCAAATGTATGTATAAGTATATTACTGGAAATCAATTAACAATGCAAAACGATGATAAATGTAATCCAGAAACCCTCACATGTACAGCATTTAGTTGCCCAAATAGCATGTGATTATCATAAAGTGGGCATGTCTGTAAAGGGGAGACTTGTGGGTACCCACAGAACCCATTTACATTCACATATCTTGAGGTCAGAGGTCAAGGAACAAGTTTGCAACAAGCTGGGACGACATGGTTGGTACCAATTGATTCCTTAGGTTTACTACGATGCCAGTATCTTCTAGCATTAAAACTGAGCCCGCTACAACCTCAGAATTATTGATTGCATTAATGTATTAAAGAAATTAGTGACAGTAAAACACAATTGCATTAACATGTTTTTTTCACATTAACTTTAGCAGCCCTAATATTAATCAATCAATAAATGCAGTGTAGATGGAGAAGAAGAAGATATTCCTTTATTTGTCCCCCAATGGGGAAATTCAATTTTTACACCTGTTGTTTTTACTTATACACGGTACATGCAGACCCGAGACACACACATGCACATATACATGCAACAATGGAGAGATGTCAGGGGGGGCTGCTCCTGACAAGCGTCACAGCACGTTGGGGGTTTGGTGCCCCCGTGATCCCAATTGCACTGAGTCACAGCGCTCACAGCATAAACTTGAGCTACTGCAGCCCCCCCCCCCCTGATACTTGAAGTCTAAAAAAATCGCTTGTGCACTCACACTTCACATGTTGTAACCCAACGTTGTTACATGAAAGATGCATTTGATGGTTTTCTTTTGTGTCTTAATAGCAAGGCTGAGTGTTGCCTGCTGTACATATTATAAATGAGCTATTGTTGCAGTGCACCCCTGGAGAGAGGTAGCAGTTCTGAGTCTTGTATACACACAACATAAATGGCATTTGACTGCAGTCAGTGGTTAGGCATTACCATGGTAACCACCATCAGCCAACGCAGATAATAGCCCAAAAAAATGAAAGATTTTGTTTGTTGTTTACTTATTTGGATCTACACAATCACCAGTGTATAGCATAGATATGTATACACTGTGCTGGTATCAATGGGCACAAACGTGCACTCCCACCAACACACAGGCATGTGGAAACGTGCACACACAGAGAAGCCGAGATCACAGCTCAGCACAGCGCCACTCAATTTCTGACTCCTCTCTCATCTCTTTCCAATGTGAGGACGCACAAGAGATACAGTGTGTGTGTGTGTGTGTGTGTGTGTGTGTGTGTGTGTGTGTGTGTGTGAGAGAGAGCAGAAAAATCTAACACCAGTGTAGGTAATGAGAAGATGGAGGGGTGAAGAGAGAAAGGTGCAAAAAGAGGAGGCTGGAGGTTGGAGACCGATTTCACAAGAGCTCTTACTTATCTTTTGTCTGGCCATGATGGACTTGGTGTGTGTCATATGTTGCACCCAAAAATTTTAAATAAAATACATCAATTACAAGATTCATATGCAAAACATCAGATCGTAATGCTTTCAAATCCAAAGTGACTGAAACATATGGGATATCTGTGATGCATGTCATGAGATGATTATACTTTCTTGTCTATGGAGAAGTCCGTCTAAATATGCACTCACTGGCTCACTGAGTTAATTATACTATAATATACTTATTATACTTATGATATGTTATTAATACTGCATTGGATTCATTACATTGTGCAGTCTTGAATGGCAACTTCTGCATTTTTCAACCTGGACCCTATTTTGTGACTAATGGGAACAAGATTTTTTTTTTTTAAATTGGACCAGTATTAACCCTCTGAGACCCACAATAGACTTTTTGTTTTTGTCTTTTTTAGCAGAGTACAAGGTGTCTTTAAGGGGAGATAGCAGGCCAACAGTAGATATCACATAGAAGTGGTGTACATCACCTGAAAGCTGAGAACCTGAAGATTAATGTGAGATGCTGCTCAGCATCTCAAGCAATAATCATAATAATTCATGAATTACACAATTAATGAATTAATTAAAAGAAATTGTTAAAGTGTATAAGGGTTTAGAGCATAATGATCAAAGTATATGATGGTCATCCCCATGCACTGTTATGTCTCATAAGCCATTTCATAACAAATTGTTACACAAATTTGGTGCGAAATCTCACTACGTGAATTGATAAAAAGTTCAATAATTCCCCCAAATTACCACATTAAGACACCAAGACCTTGAGGGACACCAGAGAAAAAGCCATGCTGTGATTTGGCATCAAAAACTTTGATATTTTATTTTATAAGAATTGTGTTTTTCAGCTAGGAAAGCCATCCGTCTGTTGTAAAGGTTAGGTCTTAGTCTGTGTGTTGCATGCTTTGTTTTTTTCACTTCCTGTTTTATTTTGTATTCTAACATCCCCTCTCGTTTCAGATCACGTCACTTCCTGCCTGCATGTTTCCCTGCCTGCACGTTTGAGCACCTCCATCTGACCCAGTTTCCAGCACCACTCACCTGAGTCCTATCGTCTCCCCCTGCGCCCTGATTGTGTTCACCTGGTCCATAGTTAATCACTCCCTCCACTAGTATTTAATGTGCGTCTCCCTTTCCTCCCGTTGCTAGTTCGTCTTGCTCACTATGCTCAAGCATCCTCGTGTGTTTTCCTTCTTAGACTCCTCGTGTTTAGACCTTCTTCCTGTTTATACTGACTTCGATTTAGCCCGTCGATTTGGATTGTCGTCTCTAGTGATTTTGATAACCTGTGTACCGACCTTGGACTGAATTAAAGACTCTGCCTTTTGTCTCAACCTGTTCCCTGTTTCCTGCTTTTGGGTTCAAACCTGTTGATCTCCACGGGCTTAACACCGTCCTCTGAATACTCTAGTTTGTGGCCGTAAAGTTTTATGAGGCTGTGCATGAGGGAGCGCAAGTTTAGAGTATTATTTAGCCTTGACAAATGACAAGCTAATATGACAGGGTTGGAGTTACTGGATTTGTTAGGTTTTTTTGATTTTGCATGTTCGACTGTCATGACCATTGTCAAAGGGGTCCCTTGACCTCTGACCTCCAGATGTGTGAATGTAAATGAGTTCTCTGGGTCCCCACCAGTCTCCCCTTTACAGACATGCCCACTTTATGATAGTCCCAGTCAGTCATAGTCATAGTCAAGTCAGCACTCTGACACACTGACAGCTGTTGTTACCTGTTGGGCTGCACTTTGCCATGTTATGATTGGAGCATATTTTTATGCTAAATGCAGTAACTGTCAGGGTTTCTGGACAATGTTTGTCATTGTTTTGTGCTGTTAAGTGATTTCCATAATAAATATATACATTCATTTACATAAAGCATCATGTTTGCCCACTCCCATGTTAATAAGAGTATTAAATACTTGATCTCCCTTTAAGGTACATTTTGAACAGATAAAAAATGTGCAATTCATCACAATTATGGCCAATCATGGTGCAACATCAAGCACACACCCACCTCAAACTGCAAGTTTTTATTCCCACATGCTTCAGTTGCTGCAAAGTTCATTTTCTTAGTGGCAACTCGGGAAGACTGTTTCCCAAACATGTTTCCAAAAATCACTGAGCTGATAATGAACCAATGACACAAGTAAAAAGCAGCTAAAGTTGAGTATTGAAGGCAGCATGGCAGCAATTAAAAAAAAATACCCATGGCACCTTCAACATAAACTGAATGTACAGTAAAAACATGCTCATCCTCCTATGCATTCCTACAGTAAGTAAGGTGTAGAGAGGGATGGCTTGAGAGAAGAAGAGGAAAAAAGAGAGAGAGGGAGAGAAAGGAAAAGGGGCAAGACAGGTCCAAAAATAAAGGCAGGAAGAGCGCTAATGAGTACACTCAGGTTTGCTTAGTTGCTGTGACAACGCGCCGGCTCATTGCTTCAAGCCACAAGACGGCATATCTAATGAATAACACACACACACACACACACACACACACACACACACACACACACAGTTGAGAGCAAAAAACGCAGTATATCCCCTCAAGCCATTGTCATCTGCATGGGGTTTGCAGGCATCCCAAATCCATCTGAACAGTCTATTGAGAACAAAAATGGCACGTGTCCATATGCCTCCATGCGCTATGTGTGTGAAAACTATCACATAAGGTAAAGAAACACAGCCAAGGCTTTTAACCAAATCAATCAGGACCACCGTGCTGTGACTGCGCCAGTTGGACTGAGCTGAATAGTTTTAGCAGCTCTGCAGAAAGGAGGGAAAAAACCTAGACAATGCAGCAGATCCTCCTGCATCAGGACCTCCGGCATTCACACTGACAGCCACTGTGTGCAACACAGTCAAAATATAGCTCATAAATTGTTTGTGAAGTTCATAAACTGTGAGAAGATGTATGAATGTGACTAGATGTATGGAAAGGGAAATTGTTACTTGAGGCGCTTGGCAGGGATGTCCTGTCTTTACTTCCTTTGAGTCACCACTAGATAATGCCATTCGTCAATCACCTCAGAGCTTAAAGCAGGGTTGGACATCATGATGATATATGCATGTACAGTGAGAAGATAACCATTTTTGTTAGCCTGTTATGCTCCTCTGAGGTTGATATCTGTGGTTGTATGAGGCCTGTGTGGGCAGTACAAATCAATGAGCAGGGTTTATCAGGGGTTTTAGATTTTTGCATCAATGTGATTAAGTGCTTTGATTTCTTAGTTATTTAATCTACTGCATTAACCCAAAACAATCATATCTGGTTATTTTATTCTCAGCGGATTTAGCTAACTCTCTTGTTTCACTGTTCAACATTTAAAACATAAAAATACACATTGCTGCATTTAAGTTCTGGTCCAGTTCCTGTTCAGCTCCTGACTTTTTACAAACAAACTTCTGTCTCACGGCAGTTTGTGAAATAGTCATGAAATTTAATTTGTGTGTATACATACACTGAACAAAGCTATAAACACAACACTTGTTTTTACTCCCATTTATTATGTACTGAAGTCAAACATCTAAGACTTTTTCTATGTACACAAAAGGCCTATTTCTCTCAAATATTGTTCACTTATTTGTCTAAATCTGTTAGTGAGCACTTCTCCTTTACCTCAGGTGTGCCTCAGACTGTATCTGGTGTGACCATCATTCGCCTCACACAGTGCAGCACATCTTCACACAGAGCTGATCAGGTTGTTGACTGTGGCCTGAGGAATGTTGGTCCACTGCTCTTCAATGGCTGTGTGAAGTTGCTGGATATCGGCAGGAACTGGAGCACGCCGTCGATCCAGAGCATCCAGAGCATCCCAAACATGATCAGTGGGTGACATGTCTGGTGAGTATGCAGGCCATGTAATAACTGGGAGGTTTTCAGCTTCCAGGACCTGAGTACAGATCCTTCAACATGGAGCTGGGCATTATCATGCTGCAACATGAGGTGATGGCGGAGGATGAATGGACAACAATGGGCCTCAGGATCTCATCACGGTATCTCTGTGCATTCAAAATGCCATCAATAAAATGCACCTGTTTGTTGTCCATAACATACGCCTGCCCATACTATAACCCCACTACCACCATGAGCCACATTCACAACACTGACATCAGCAAACTGCTCACCCACATGACGCCATACACGCTGTCCGTCATCCGCCCTGTACGGTGAAAACCTGGATTCATCAATGAAGACAACACCTCTCCAAAGTGCCAGACGCCACTGAAGGTGAGCATTTGCCCACTCAAGTTGGTTACGAGGACGAGCTGCAGTCAGGTCAAGACCCCGGTGAGGATGAAGAGCATGCAGCTGAGCTTCCCTGAGACGGTTTCTGACAGTTTGTGCAGAAATTCTGTGGTTATGCAAACCGATTGTTGCATCAGCTGTCCAGGTGGCTGATCTCAGACCATCTTGCTGGTGAAGATGCAGGATGTGGAGGTCCTGGGCTGGTGTGGTGACACGTGGTCTGCGGTTGTGAGGCTGGTAGGATGTAGTACCAATTTCTCAGAAATGCCTTTGGAGACGGCTTATAGTAGAGAAATGAACATTCAGTTCATGCCCAACAGCTCTGGTGGACATTCCTGCAGTCAGCATGCTAATTGCACACTCGCAACTTGCTTGCATCTGTGGCATTGAGCTGTGTGATAAAACTGCACATTTTAAAGTGGACTTTTATAGTGACAGTCTAAGGCACACCAGTGGAATAATCATGCTGACTAATCAGCATCACCTGTGAGGTGGATGGATTATTTCAGCAAAGGAGAAGCGCTCACCAACAGATTTAGACAAATTTGTGAACAATATTTGAAAGAAATAGGCCTTTAGAGGAAAAAGAAAAAGTCTTAGATCTTTGACTTCAGCGCATTAAAAATAGGAACAAACAAAAGTGTTGTGTTTATATTTTTGTTCAGTATATGTACAAATTTCCCTTTTTTGTGGTGCATGACTTTCAACAATGTATTTTTTGTGCGTTTTCTGATGAATGTCCAGCAACACATGACACATGTCAACTTCTGCGTCATTCTTTTCAAAATAAAACTGATTAGTTAGGTTTAGGAAAAGATTGACTTGGTTAGGTTTAGGCAACAAACTATTTAGTTAACTTTAGGAAAAGATCATGGCTTGGATTAAAATAACTCTGGAAGTGCTGTAGCTTAAGTACAGAAGTTAAATGACAAATAAGTCAACTGACTTCTGGTTTCTCATGGGACCCAAACAGCCGTCTCCTGGTGAAAGTCCAGTGGTTTCAGATTCAACCATCCACTCTGACTTCTTCCTACATGGCGTTCACCGCTCTTTATACTTTGTGGTTCACAATTATGTGGATTCATGCTGACCATCAAAAAACATGTGAATGTCATATATATAAAATTTAGTGGCTATTTCACAAACTGCTACACAGCTGGATGAGCAAATGAATGACCAGTCTTTATAAGACTTTTGCATCAATGTGCGGGGCGGCAGTATCTCAGTCCATAAGGACTTGGGTTAGGATGCGGAGGTCACGGGTTCAAGTCCCCCATGGACAAAGACCAACTGGTTGCTGGAGAGGTGCCAGGTTACCTCTTGGGCACTACCGAGGTGCCCCTGAGCAAAGCACCAAACCCTCAACTGCTCTGGGCGCTTGTCAGGAGCAGCCCCCTCACTCTGACATCTCTCCATTGACATGTATATGTACTGTGTGAACAACAGAGTGTAAAACTGAATTTCCCCACTGTGGGACTAATAAAGGAATATCTTTCTTTCTTTAAGTACCTTGATTTGTCAGTTATTTAATGTACTGCATTAGCCCATAACAATTATCTTATTCTCAGCAAACTCTCTCTGGGTTCTTCTGTCACTGTTCTGGCCTTGTAACATTTAAAACAATACAAAAGGCTTTCATTGTTACATTTGAGTTTTGGTCCGACTTCTGTTCACACTGACTTTTACAAATGAACCAGAGGAGAAAACATGTAGTTATACAGACAGGAAACTTGTTGATTGGACAGTTTTGGTGACTGTCATCCTGCATCATCAGGACCCACATGGGAAAATTCAAACTCTGGTAACTGACAGAAGTTTATGCAACACTTTAACGGTCCCAACAGTGATTAGTGGTAATGTAGAGTCCGACTTTTCAGGTGGTCTCAGTTCAGTTGTTTGGTCCACACCAGGGTTTGGTTGACAGCTTTCACACCAGCCCAAACAAACTATATTAAATGAGCAAACAGACTTGAGTTTGTTTTAAATAGGTTAGATGTGAAAGCACCCTTAGCCACCAACTGGTACAATAGTACTCCATTCAGCATCCATTATGTTAATTAATTAACATAATTAATTAATTAATTATTATTTTAATCAAAATTACGATCTTTTCTTAAGTCTAAGTAGTTTGTTGCCTTAACCTAGCCAAGTTGATCTTTTCCTAAACCTAACTAAGAAGTTTCTTGGCCAAGTCTAACCAAGTTGATCTTTCCCTAAACCTAATTAAGTAGTCCTGTTTTTGAAAAGACTGGAGTGGAAATTGATGCGTCACGTATTGCTGGACATTTGCAGGAAAACGCACAAAAAATAAGCTGTTGAAAGTCATACAGAGCGTAACAAGAAAAAAGGGAAAGTCATGTTTATGTACACAAATCAAATCCTAATTAAAATTTGTGACTTTCCCAAACTGCTGTGAGACTGTGTTGCAGTGGTAGCACATCTGCAGCTACCTCCAACGGTCCCTGCACAGTAGGTCACAGCTGCAAGGACAGTGCATCTAAACATGTGTGCATGTACTGTATGTTGCTTCATCTGCATTTGTGTGTATTTGTTTTCTGCACAAGCGCTGTAGGGAGAATGTCCTCCCCAGGGGCCAGTGGTGGGCCCGAGGGCTCCAGTTGACGACACTGATAACCAAGATCAGCTGTTCAACCGACGGACCGCCAGCGTAAAACAAATACAAACACACACTCGCACACACACACACGAATGAGGCATGCATGCACAGTGTGAGATTCGGAGAGGTGGAAGGAAAAAGGGAGAAACAGATGTCACACTGAAGCTGGGAGGAGGCCTCTTCTAATCCTTACACCAAGTCCTCAAGGCAAACCGACTGCACACACACACACACACACACACACACACACACACACACACACACACACACACACACACACACTCAGGCAGCATGGCAGCACAGAACTTCTCAATCTCTGTCTCCACTTTGATGGCAGTGCAACATGAGGCAGAAGACAAAGGAAGCACCACTGTATGAATCAAAAATTCATTAAAACCCAACTGCTGAAACTAGATCTGTAGGACAGTGATATGAGCCTCTAAGTAACTCAAAAATCAAATTCAACATTGTCAAGATGAAGCTGCGCAGGTCTAACAAGGTGATGAGGAAGTAGTGAAAAGTGCTGCACTTGAAGGTATCCGTAACTAGGTTAGGTTTCGGTAACTACTAACAACTACTACATCCCAGCAATGAAATATTTATGTTTTCATATTATTATGTAAAAATTTACACTGCAGTGTTTGATAAATATGTAGACAGTGGTATCGCCTAGCTTGACATAAAAATAATTAAATAATATAATACTAAACAATATGATTTCTAAAATTTATGACACATTTTATGGACAATGCAGAACTGTGGTGTCATTGCTAATTCAATAATAATATGACCTTATTTTAAATGGAAATGTTTTATGTACATATTACTTTACACTATATTAAAAGGCTTTTTGTTGACAAATCAATCAACGCATTTTTTCATCTAAATGTACCTCTCCCACACTACTCAGTCCTTACGGCAACACTGCACAAATGCCATAATAAAAGTTTTATTTAAAGCCGAATTAATCTAGTTTCTATGGAAACAGAAGTTAGCAAGGCCGCACATGGATGACAGGTTGGGCCGCCTACATAGGTGACCCTCAAAATCCAGAAAAAGGTCAAGATCACCTCTTCTTCTGAAGTATTTATTGTGTATTCCTACCATGCAGATTAATACTTGTGTATTTTGAACTATATTTAAAAATAATCTAATATTACTGTTGAATTCCTGTATATTTGGATGCTAAGAGTCAAAGCTAACATGGCAGACCTTGCAAGCTGCCATTTATCTGCTATATTAAAAATATCGCAATGAAAACACTAGACATTAGAACTGCAATATCCGTCATAAAACAACATGTGTGTGTGTGTGTGTGTGTGTGTGTGTGGGAAGAAACAAAAGTATTTAGTCTTTAGAAGTATTTTTCATACATATTCTTCCAGTATTAATGATTACAAGTCAGTTATTGATCATGTAACATTCAGAACCTGATCAGTGAAAACCACCTTCTCTGCGTACCTTCCTCAGCAGGTTGCAGATCCTCTCGATGTTCCGCAGTCTCTCCCTCTGTGAGGAGACAAAACCGGGAAAAGGTTTGGAGGTTAGAGCTTCCCAGGATTCACAGAGCATTTCCTTATTGATGACTCAGTCAGTGGAGTTTGCTTACATATGGTGAAAGATGAAACGGAGCAGAAATAGTTCAGCTTTGTCCTTGTGCTTGCACTGAAAGTCACGTGTTTAACAAGCTTCCTTATCAATAAATAATATTTACATGCCTGTGTATTATATTGCAGTGTTTTTTTATATTGTGCTTATTGTTAACGAATAAAGTAGCCTACTGAGTGTATAGTTAATACACTGTATCATCAAGGTAAACAATACAACCTAATATTTTGATGATTATGGTTATGATTCAGTGATTATACACTAATAAAAACATAGTTATGAATAGTATATCCCATTTCCACTAAAAGATCCCCCAAAGTCCAACACATTGGCTCTTTAAACAATGCAATAAATGTACTTATTTTCCCCAAACCATAATGTTTAAAAAGTAGTTTTGTTGCATTTTTTTTTGTTTCAATTCCCAACATTAACAATGCAGATCTGCAATCTGGAAGATATTATATTCAGTCCGAGGGTCAATATGTCTAATACCTGAGGGAGAGGTGGGCTTTCTATCAGCTCTGATTATGAGGTGTGCCATAATTAAGGTGTTTTTCATGCAAGATGGAAAATCTAAAACTGGTTCTCAACCTAGGGCCCTGGCCCCCTTAGGGGACCCCAAAGACCACAGGGGGTATACCAGGATTTGTCTGCTCTGAGGTTATCAAAATTAGTATATGTAAGCTACTTAGTAGGCCACATTCTGTATAAATCCAGTATCTGTGCACAGTTGCAGATAAAGATTGGGCTGCAATACTACTAGTATTTTCTAATTAGCAGATTTAGATTCCAGGATTGTTTCTGATTAAGGTGATCCAAAAATTTCCAATAACTCCAGAGAGTTGTAAAATCCAAAAGTCAGCATTTATTGTAAAAAGAAAGATGTTATCATTTCCAAAATTCACAGCGTATTTATCTAAGAAAATATTCTGCTTCAATTCATATTTGTCTGTGTTTTTCAAAAACAACATTTTTAACAGGGTTAATAAAACAGTTTGCTCTCCCACTTGCTGGACACAAAGGTAAGCCCACACCTGTGTTAACATGAAGGATCTAACAGCACCATAAATAACATTTATTTAACCACACAAAACAAACATAACAATCAAAACAAATATTTTGGCTCTAATGCTATAGCATATATATTATTTATTATTATTTATCTGCATCTTTGGGGTGTGTGGGGGTGAGTCTCAGCTTTTCTTAGACACAAGTAGGGGGCTGTGGCAGTAAGAAATTCACTTCTACATCATTTTGGAGGAGAGATTAAGACAGCTTTTATCCAGCAGTCACTGTAGTTATCGTGTTTATATAAGTTAATATATTTCAATATTTGAGTGTTCTCCGCTTGTCTAATATGCTGTAAAGTGCTTAAATCAGCATTGCCACAATGCTGACTCTAACAGCCACCATTTCACCAAAGCTTTTAACATCATCATCAAATATTAACTAATTCCTATAGAGACGCATTTTGAAGTTGACTGGGCTCCGTAGGAGGCAACGCATAACTCTGGCTGCTTATGAATCATATATTGATCTTAGCGTGACGCTGTTTGTGCCTGTGGACAGTCAGTTTGACTTTATCTCTGCTCCTCATAAGCTGGCTGCAAACGTCAACAACGGAGGCTCCATGGGAACGGTAAGTATATAAAAAAATATTCATGCTCGTACAGCATATCAAAGGCCACATGTCTAAAGCTGAATGGATATTTAGTATTGGGATTAAAATGTATGTAAGTGTGCTTGAATAATAGGAGTTAAAACAAAGGAGTATGCTTATTGTAATGACATTTTTCATATATTAAAAACCACAGACTATATACAGTACTGCTGTGTACTGTTGCCTGTACACGGAAGCCCTCTGTTTTTTGACTTACCTGTGCATCATATGCAGATAATGCAGATTTCAATGCTCTATTTCCCTCCTCATATCAGCCCACTGTATACAGGGGTCTTGAGCATATGCCATTATGATTGCATATTGTATTTTTTTCTTTTCTTTTTTCATTATTTTTATATTACGTGCAGCTAAACATGACCTTGTTCTAAGTATTATTTCAAGCACATGTCTTGCAGTGGAGACGTTAACTGCATTTTGCAGCCCGTCGGTCAATCCAGCCTTTTAACCACCTCAATCGGACCATTTGATCATTTCTAAATATGAAAAAAATGTAATAGAGCTGTAAAAGTTAACACAATATGAATGTGTTAATGCTAAATTGTTTTAACGCCACTAATTTCTTCAACGCATTGACACAACTTATGATTTTTAAGTTGTAACAGAATCAGTCTAAACCTAAAGTGAAGATACTGGCATCACACGAAACTAGAAAATCGAATGAATCCATTAATACCAACCGTGTCATACTAGCTCAGTGTGACAGAGGCCAAATTATGCTCCAAACTTACATTAAACTTTGGTGAGGAAAAACTGTCATGGTCATTTCCAAAGACGTCCCTTGACCTCTGACCTCCAGATGTGTGAATGTAAATGGGTTCTCTGGGTCCCCACCAGTCTCCCCTTTACAGACATGCCCACTTTATGATAGTCCCAGTCAGTCTGGATCAAGTCATAGTCAAGTCAGCACTCTGACACACTGACAGCTGTTGTTGTCTGTTGGGCTGCAGTTTAAGTTTAATTTTCACGCTAAATGCAGTACCTGTGAGGGTTTCTGGACAATATTTGTCATTGTTTTCCATTGTGTTGTTAACTGATTTCCAATAATTAATATATACTGTACTTACATTTGCATAAAGCAGCACACTTCCCAATCCAATTCCCTGTTGATAAGAGTATTAAATACTTGACAAAACTCCCTTTAAACAGGTAAAAAATGTCTGATTATTTTGCAATTAATTCTGATTAAATATCTTGATCGATTGACAGCCCTAATTTGAAGGTTAGATGAAATACGTTCTTCAAATGCTGAGGGCGTGTGTATAATTTCCTAAAATATGCACTGATGAGGCTGCAGACACATATCTTTTAGGTTTCTCCTGGAAAATGTTTAACATATGCCTGTGCTCTAAATAATGAAACCAGAGGTTCCTGTGTAGCTAAGCTAACATCAAGGTAACAGTGGAGAGAGAAGAAAAGAAGTGAGAGGTAGTAAATCATTAGGGTGACCACTGCATCACTTTGTAGCATTTACTCAGTTCTTGTGTGTGTCTGTTGGTTTTGCTTCTAAGTATTGAGAAACAACTTTTTCTGTGAGGAGGTATGTGTTGCGACTTGCCGACAGCTTCCACTCTCATCTCCCCAAAACGCCTCATGGGATTTTACCTCATTGCACAAGAACAACAGAAGGAAGTGCGGGAAAAAGATGTGAAATATTGCACTGCCTTTTCAACTTTGAATTATTTCAAATGTTTCAAAGCACAAACACAAGCCATTTCAGCTGAGGAAAGTTTGACTTTATTGTGCAATGTACGGCAGCATGACGGGCAAAAAAGGGAATCCATGACTGGGAGGAGGATCAGCAGAGAAGTGTGGTCGGGGGTAAAAATTTGTATTCATAGTGGTAGATTACAGATTGCTGCAGCGTGTACAGGAAGTCTTTCATCTGCTTCAAAACACAGCGTTTTAACCCTCCCTCTGTCCTTGATGTGACCTCATCCACTGCACACAGCATACTTATATACGCACACCACAACAGCCATGAAAGGCCCAGTCTGATTAGCCAATTATCTCCACTGCAAATGTCTATTTCTGTTTGAGACCGTGCACCTTATCAAGAACCGGGCCAATTCACCACACCATCTCCGCTCGCCTTCTTCTCCTGCCGGGTTTGAGCGAGGACATGCAAATATATTACACTCAAACAGTATTGTGTGTGTGTGTTTGTTAGTGTATATATGCTCACACACCCACAACTGTCTACTCAGTAGCAAGCAATTAGGCTGATGTCTCTTTGAAATGTTACTCAGCGAGAATTTGCTTGACAAGCGAGAGCAGCACGGAAGTATAAACAAGAGTCGGAGGAAGGGAGGGTGGAAATTGAGAAGTGGGGGAGTCGGAGGGGGGCTTTAAATTGACCTTTATTTAACCAGGCAGACCAATTAAGAGCCAATTTTCATTTACAGGAAGTGCATCGTGTAAGCGTCATTGGACAATGAACCTGTAAAGGCGAAGTGGAAGATGGTATTCGTAATGCTAATGTTCCACTGGCGCAAAGTGTGTTTAAATGCTGTGAAATAAATTCCCCTGTCTGACTTAAGTAAGACTTGAACTTAAGCAGGAAGGACAGACATGGGGCGGCGAGGGAGATGGAGTGATACGGGGAATGAGAAAAGGCTACAGCAGCTGTCATCACTTGTGCTTGTGTCCTTGGTGGAATGCTGAAAAACATCAGTCACTTATGCTACTGAAAACACACCTAAAATTCACATTGATAAAACACTGCAATGATATTATCATAGCTCCTGGATATGACTTTAGCACTCATTTTTTTTTTTTTACAGCTGAACACGGACTAAACAGAGCACTTGGGCCAGACCAAGTTTCAAAGACTATTAGTTTGTACCTGCACTTAGCAGGGAGTATTGAACCACCTGCTAGAAATCTTGGTGGTGTTTAATCAAAATCTTAATTTGACCATCACATTAAGAAACTGTTTCAGTCTTGTTTTCTGCAACTCATAAATATTGCCAAAATCCGCTCATCATCTTAAAGCAAATTATCCGTGTCTTTATCTCAAGATAAGATCTCCTGCCTGGACTCCTTATTTTCTTATTTAAGTGCGTCTGCAATTGCTCAACTTGCTTCAATTGATTCAAAACGTGGTAGCCAGGCTTTTGACAACCACTAAATGAAGACAGCATATTACTCCCATTCTGGCCCAATTAAATTGGCTTCCTGTGTGCTTCAGAATTCAGCTCAAGATCCTCCTGATCACATTCAAAGCCCTCCATGGCATGGCACCCTCATATTTCTGAACCTTAACCCAAAACTCTGCTCCCAGACCACTCACATCTTCTGAACAATTGCTACTAAACATCCCATGGTCCAGGCTAAAATAAAGGGGGACCATGCTTTTACCATTTTAGCTCCAACACTATGGAGATACCTCCCTGTCACTGTCAGGTCAACTGAGTCTGTACCACATTTACAGAAAAAAAAAAAAGCCAGCATTTTTATGTTTGTTGCTTGCAAATCTCTCATTTTTTTGTGTTTTAACTGTCTTTTAATTCTGTTTTTTTTTTAAATATATTTTATCACTTGTATTTGTGAGTGTCTGCTCTGGTTTTATAAATTGTATATGTTTTCATGCTGTGTACTATTATGTATTTAATTAATACCTGTATAACACATTGTAACTGCTGTGTGAAAAGTGCTATACAAATAAAAATCATTGTTACTATTATTATTATTCCTTCATAATAAAGCAACGTGCACAGTGAGTATTTACTGTCGGAGTGTGCATGCATGTGTGTAACAAAAGCAACAGATGCCACAGTGGGAAACAAAGAAATGAAAATATATTTTAATCACAGTACATCTGTGTTTATGCGTCTGCGTGTGAGGGAGTGACAGGTGTGAAATCATAACAGACACTTAAATAGTATCGAGAATACTGTAGTTGTGTGTGTGTGCAGACATGGATGTAAGTGTGTGTTTTTCACACCTGTTCGGATTGTGTCTCACCAGAAAATGACACTTAAAGTTAATCCACGTGCACTCATGAAATAGGAGGTGCTAGCAACTTGGTGGTTAGTTGGTAGGCTACCGTAGCTGACCAGCTAATGGGTAACCCGTTAATATGCCAGGAACATACTGGTGCTAGTAACTCAATAACACCAAGCTTTATCGTATTTTCTCTGTGCTTGCTTATTTACTCCTCCTTAGCATGTTGTCCTCAGGATTGCACATCGTTTTATTCAGTATGGAAATGCTGAAGGGGGGAAACTAGCTCTAGCAAGCTTGCTAACTGACAGAAACTGAACCAAACTGTCAGTCAAGGTGTCAGAGGAAATGTAAGCACTGTAAGCTGTTGAAGAATTAAGAGATCTGATGGTTATGATGGTCAAAATACACAAAGGGAGGCATGCAGCTGTATTAACGGGTGGTCTAGCACCGATCTAACAACACCGCAAATGACTTTTATATAATCACAGTAACACAAAATCATATTTTCCTCTTTTTAGGGTGATGATATCATAAAATATAATGACAGACATTTGTTGCTTCACTCAAAAACCTCAATAAACGATTTGAATGTAAAAAAAGACAGTCAGTACAGCTCTAGAAATTTGCATGTAAGTTCATTTTATTTAATATGCTTTATTTGTATATTTGGTATTGAGGTAATCCAAACTTACGTCATATTGTGATACTTGGTTTAGGTTACTGATTACATTCTTTAATAGGTAATTAGTAATTGTATTGGATGACATTTTTAAAGTAACGCTAACAACCCTGCTGACAGGGATGTAATACATGCATACACACCAAAACATCCCCATAAAATGAATGAACACGAACTATCACAGCGCTTTTGAACTTTCAACAACGTTTTTGAGGGTAAAAACAGCTCTTCTCCTGTGACATTATTTACTATACTGTATTATTTCCTCTACACTGTCCTGTACTTGTTAAATAGTGAGGACCAAAACAAGTTTTCAAACAACAGAGTTAGGTTTAGGTGGTAAAGAGTCGGGGTTAGCCATTTAGCTGTAACGGTTAAGGTTACAGTCGGGTAAGAGGCTAGGGAAGGCATTATGTCAGAGAGGGTCCTCACAAGGATAGAAGTACAGGAATGTGTGTGCAATGAGACAGAGATGGAAAGGGAAACAGAAACAGAGAAAGTTGAGCAACTTTCACACAGTTTATTGCAAATGTGAGAGTGAGAGAGAAAGACTGACAGAGATTGCATTTATGTGTTTGTGTGTGTGTGTGTGTGTGCAAGTACGTGTCTATGTGTGTGTGAGGGGTCTGCACAATGTGAGGTTCATCCCTGAGGGGCTCGCCGACAGAAACCGCCAATCAGACTGTCTGGTTTCACTAAAGAGAGACGGCGACAGAAAGAGAGGCAGGAAGGAAAGCTGGGAGGGAGACGGATCTTATGGATGATTATCTGGTTACTGAATTCAGGACGAAGCCATAAACCTGCCGGATTAAAACGACGCAGAGAGGATGGAAACGATAAAGTCGGGATTTTAAGTTTCTATTCCAAAGATAAAATGCAAGTTACTGGAAAGACACACTGCCATGAACTGTAAATACTAACATAAAGTCAAATATAATAGCTGGTTCCTTATGTCTGTCTGTCTGTTATGTGCACATTATGATTATTGTTCTTACAATACTGTTATTGATGTTTACATTGTATTCATTTTTTTATGTACATGTTCAGCACTTTGGTCATCTGTGGTTGTTTTTAATCATGCTATACAAATAAATCTGTCCTGATTTGACTTATGTCATACGATCAGTTATACAAAGGCAGACCTAGCTTTGCCTCCTGTATAACTGACTGTTGCTTATATGTCATACACAGCTACCACAGTGTTGTCCGCTCTGCGTTTTCATCCTTCATCCATTATAACCTTTTTGGTCGCCTAAAAATAGGAAATTCAACTAGCACAAGAAGCGATAGCTTTCCTGGCTATGGGGACCAAGCAGAACCTTCATTGGTGGTTATTTACTGTATATTTCCTTAAACTAGAAATGAGAAGTATTTCTGTTCCACATTATTCCCCACCTACGCTGATCTCCAAGTCCAATATCAGAAACTCAATAGAGTTATTTTTTAGTAGACTCCATGACAAGTGTACTAGAAGAAAAAGGTAATTGTTTTAATATGTTGAGTCTTTTATTGTATTCCTCCCCATCTACAGTAGCACTATATGTTTTTAACAGTCCTGTCTCCTACAAAATTATGTTCCCATACAGCTAAACTGCATTCTCAATTACATTTTGTTTGTTTATTGTTGTTTTTACATTTATGTTTGTTATTTAAGCTACAAACAAATTAAAATAAGTCAAAGTTGACTTGGTTTCACACAGGACAGGAACAGCAGTCTCTTGGGTGAAAGTCATGCGTTTGTTTAACCCATTCACAACCTCTTGCCTGCACGGACTTTTATGGACTGTCATTATTAAAAACATTATAGAAAAGCTTTTTTTTTTTAAAAAACAAAACACAGGGGTTACATGGTGTAATGGTTAGCACTCTGGACTCTGAATCCAGCGATCTGAGTTCAAATCTCGGTGGAACCTGATTTTGGGGGCGGCAGTACCTCAGTCTGTAGGGAGTTGGCTTGGGAATCGGAGGGTTATCAGTTCAAGTCCCGACATGGACCAAGAACTGAGTGTGAACTGGGAGCTGGAGAGGTGCCAGCTTACCTCTTGGGCACTGCCGAGGTGCCCCTGAGCAAGGCACCAAACCCCCAACTGCTCGGGCGCTCAGCCCCCTCACTCTGACATCTCTCCATTCATGCATGTATATAGGTCCTGTTTGTGCATGTATGTATTTCAGGTCTGCATGTACTGTGTGAAAAATTAACAACAGTGTAAAAAATTGAATTTCCCCTAGTGGGACTAATAAAGGTTGTTCTTCTTCTTCTCTTCTTCTTAAAATGAGCTTGAGTCAGAGCAAGGCATTCAAAATGAAAGTAAAAAACATCATTTTATCCTAGTTTATCTAATGGCTTCACACTACATGCTACATTCATGTTTTTGCTTTAATTTGAATGGCCAGGATCATTTCAATTTGATAAGTGGTTTTAGGTGCTGTGCAGGCGTTGGGGTATGAGGAGTGGGCAGGTTTGGGGGTCATTCCCCAAGAAAAGGAAAAGGTATTTGACTTTAAACTATGAAATTTCCCATAATTTTGGACCAATATTATTGTGAAAGATAATGCCCAAAAAGCTTAAAGTCAACACTAAAAATTACTTCATTATTTACAAATTTCACAGCCTTCATCTGAACATTCAATTCTGCTGGCAATCGTTTTATCAGTGCATGAAATAGCACTTTAGTAAAGTCGCCTCATTCAACAGAATGACCGGTAGATGACTCATTCTCATTGGCGATATTATGTTATATAATTAATATTGTATTGATGAATTACAGCACCCTCATTCTCACTCCCCTCCCCTGCGCTGTCCCGTATGTTGGTTGTCTATGTAAAAACACACAACACAGCACAGAGCTACTGAGGAGAAGAAGAGGCAGCGTATGGATGACCCCATAACCAAGTTCCTGTGGTTTATAATAATGCAGGACAGTGTGGAGGATACAGCCTTTTCATACAGGAAATGAGGATCTATTAATGTACATTCAGCCCGCAGAGGTTCACATAAGACACTGGCCTGTAGCAAATATTTTAATATTATACAATATATGTATATACTGTATAATATTAAAACATTTGTGTATCAGTATTTTAATGTTATACATATACAGTATATCCATTGCAGCTAAACAACAGGCCTGCAAAAAAAACCTCCACCTCCCACACCAAAGATGGCGGATTTATAGCAATAAGGGACCCCTTGCACAGCAGATAATGTTCCAAGTCCCCCTCATAACACCGATTAAGCATAATGCCTACTACCATTTGTACTCTTGGATGCCACAGGAACTATTTCTACTACATTTAAACCTAAATCCTCCAGACCTGTTTGTTTGATAAACAGAAACACATGTTAATATAAGATCAGGTAATCCTTCATTAGTCCCACAGCAGGGGAATTCACAGTGTTACTGAATGTTAATACCATTTCTATACCTTTAAACAGAAGGGGATTTTATTCAAATTGCATTTGGACTAAAGTTAATGGCATTTATAGCTACATTGCAAGTAATTAATGAACACTTTCAGAAAATGAACAGCAGCTGGCATGATGCTAATAAAACCAGATATTTAAGTTAGTGTTATCTGTAGATATGTACTTTTTAATGCACAATTTAAAAATTTATAGCACATTATTTCACAGACCCCCGACAGAGTGCCACGGACCCCACTTTGAGAAACACGGGTTTAGAGGGAGTCAAGTGCTTCCTCCCTTGCTACTAGTCTTTGTGCTAAGCTGGGCTAACTCTGTCCTGCATGCATGGTCAAGACAGTGTAGTGCTCAGACATGATTTCCTCATCTTACTGTAGGAAAGAAAAAGTATTCCTGTAAAACTGTGTTTGCTTTACATGGCTCAAGTAACTTCAAATATTTTAAATATATCTATAATATATCTATCCATGATTATCATGTTTCCTAGGTTTTCAGGGCTTGTGGGAACCCAGCAGAAAATAGAGACATTAACTTGAACCTGCCATAAGAGCAGCGACAACTTTGAAAATGTGTTTGATTCGTGTCTTTGAAAGAGAAATCATGCCTTTAAGGCGCACATTTTCATCTGTAATTGGGCAACAGTGACGCACTTCATATAAGAAGCAGGAGGCAAAAAGGAGAGGGATGGATTTAGGAAACATGGGAGGGTGAAAGAAGAAAGGGAAAATTATATGGAACCTTTTGTACCGTTCCCTCGCTGGATTCTTTGATACAGCATTGCATAATGATATGCAAATATGACAAAATATGAAAGTGGTACTGAGTGGGGAAATCTGGTCTAATGCACTGTTTTCAGAGTCTTGAAAATGCCTTTCAAGCTTAAGATTTCTTTTCATTTGCTTCTTAAGAAATCCTCATTCGCCCATCTTTCCCTCTGTCTGTATGTCTCCATCTCTAACTCTCCTCTTTCAGCCAGTTTGCAATTTTTTTTCATCAATCTGTCTCCAACTTTTCGTCTCTCTTTCTTCTGCTCATGTATGGAAGTCAATACTCTAGAGAAGCTATACAGTCCAGGGCTCTTAAGTCAAAGTCACCTCCAAACTAACTGCTTGTGCTGTACTGTACTACCATGCATTATTAAGAGCCAACAGTGTTAGTAAAAGCCCAAAAAGTCTCAAGGGAAAGGGATTTAGAGGGCTGGAGCAAATCCTAAAACAACTTCACCGGGGGCAGCTTTCCCATGCTGGCCAACGCTAATGTATATTTTCTTTTCTCCACAATGTCTCCTGATTGCTGCTGTGGCAATTTTGAGGAGTGATGAAGCAGAACATATTTAGCTGTTTATATATTTTTGTGAGGGACAGAGTAATGTAGTAGTGGAAGGGGATGAAATTGTGGTATGTGGGGCAGGTGATGTGTGTGTTGGAGAAAAAAAAAAAACTGGCCAAGGCTCAAAGAGACTCATGGTTTGTTGCTTACATTACTCTACACTCACAAAGTGAATATGCTGTTATGTAGGAAACTAGAAACCCTGGGTACCAACCATGTCATACCAGCTTGTCGTGAAGGAGACTAAATAATGCTCTAAACTTGCAAGGAAAAACCAGCATGGCTATTTTCAAAGGGATCCCTAGACCTAGATTTGGTCAAACAAACACACTTTCACCCCGGATACCACTGTTCATGTCTCGTGTGAAAAGTCAATGTTGACTTATATTTATCTTTAACGTAAGTTGCATATTAAATAGGGCTGTCAAAGTTAATGTGATAATAATTAACAAATGCTTACACCAATATTAATTTCTTTAACACATTAATGCAATTGATCTTTCCGAGATTGTAGCAGGCAGTTTCAAAGCTACAGTGAACATACTATTTATTTATCATATCAAACTAGAAAACATAACTATTAGTATCAACCATGTCCTACTAACTTGTTGGGAAAGAATGTAAATAATTCTCCAAACTTATGTGAATGTAAATGGGTTCTCTGGGTCCCCACCAGTCACCCCTTTACAGACATGCCCACTTTATGATAATCAATATTGATTATCATATCAATAATATGATAATCACTGACAGCTGACAGTTTGCCATGTTATGATTGGAGCAGATTTTTTATGTTAAACGCAGTACCTGTGAGGGTTTGTGGACAATATTTGTCATTGTTTTGTTTTTTAATTGATTTCCAATAGTAAATAAGATAAGATAGTCCTTTATTGATCCCCAGGGGGGAAATTCATGCAAATATATGCGCTCATTTGCATAAAGCAGCATATTTGTCCACTCCCATGTTGATAAGATACTACTTGACAAATCTCCCTTTAAGGTACATTTTGAACAGATAAAAATGTTTAATCAATTATGATTAAATATTTTAATCGATTGACAGCCCTTTATACATGTGTGTGTATATGTATGTCTATCTATTCATCTATCTATCTATCTATAATCCATTAATGCAGATCTGTTAGAGCACAGCTCAGCATTTATTTATTTATGATTAATATTCACTGCACATCCAATTTGTTTACCAGACAGCCTAGTAGTCTAGAGGATATATCCATAATCCAGTGTATTAACCTGTGAATTGACTATTGTTAAAACATAATATTCAGTAAGCCGAGATAAATAAATGTTGCCATGTAAATAGTACACTGGATACACAGAACCACTAAAAGTCTAAATCCTTACATTAGCCTGGAAAAAGCTTTTATCAGGGATAAACTGAAGTGAACACTTAGCTGTTCAAGGCAGCATGGTCCCCAAATATTACGTTCCCATGCAATGAAACTGCATTGTTGATTACGTTTTGAAGGAAATATTTTCTCCTGGATTATGTTTGTTTATGATGCATCACAAATACGTTTCTAATCAAAGTCTGCCGATGTCCCCGTAGGGAGGACGTGGGGGTGAATGGATGTCGACGATGAATTTTAATTCACGTCCGTAATTTAAATAACATAACAAACATACTCAGTGTTTTTACTAAACCAAACCAAGTAGTTTTATTTCTGTTTTGTATTGTTTCAGTTACAGTTCACAACATTAACCCCATGTTTAAAACTGCAAGCATCAGTTTCGGACATGTCAGGGACAGCGTGTCAGTTTTTGTTTGTTACATGCATGCTGTCTTTTCAAAATAAAGTGCTGTGTTCACAGGAATCATACAGTTTCCACTTGCCATGTACACATAAACAATAAGACAATACCTACCGCATGAAGTGGGTTGCCCTGATCGATCGGCACCTTGAAGTCAGCCTGGAGCTCATCAAAAGCTGTTATCTGTGAGGGAGAGAGGAAAAGACGTGAGACGTGAATAATCAGTGAAACTGACGGATGATATACAATGAAATGTCTCAGCAATGCAGCATTCAGAAGGAGGGCTGCATCTTATGATTACTGTGACTTAAAGGGTTTTGAACATCCTTTTCAACCTATCGAGAACTGATAAAAATGATCAATAATTCCTCCAAAATACCACATTAAGACTCCAAGACCTTGAACAATGCCATAGAAAAAGCTATGCTGTGATTTGGTTTCAACGTCTGTCGCTGCTCAGAATCCCTGTTATTGTCAATATAGCTAAGAATGATTATCCTACAGGTCACAACAGGTCATTTCATCCGGTGAGGCCAAATTTCAAAAAATGGTCTCACTATATGACATGGCTAGTATGGGGACTAAAATCATCACATATGAATATGGTTGGGCTCATTGGATCCACAAGAGTCTCAGCTTTACAGTGGTACTCAATTTATGTAAATCCAAGACTGTTTATGGACCCCAGTATGCAGAAATATTCAAACACCATTTTAGAATAGGAGAAAGTAACACATTTGTAGGCTACTGCATGCAAAAAACTGTATGGTTTTTGCCTCAAACTGCATGTCATTATCATAAAGTGGGCATGTCTATAAAGGGGAGACTGGTGGGTACCCATAAATCCCATTTTCATTCACATATCTTGAGGTCAGAGGTCAAGGGACCCCTTCGAAAATACAGTTTGGTCAGTCTGGTTTCTCTATGCCAAAATGTAGCATCATTTCAGTGTTATTAAGCATTATTCCTGTCAGTATGACATGGTTGGTATTGCTTGGGTTACATGCTGTACATTCAAACTAGCACTAAAACTGAACCTAGTACAGCCCCTGAAAAAAGTAGTCAGCCAAGGGCACTGGCAAATATTTGCTACCATGACACTGTGATTCTGTGTTTTTTTTTTCCACCACTGTAAACTAATTTTATCAAAAACCCCCAACCAGCAGTGAAGGATCCCTCTTAAAAGTCTTGCCAATGCAGCCGGAAATGAAGCCCTCCACCAACAAACCTCACAAACACACCAATGAGCCATACCGTTGACATGTAATAAAGATGCTGTGAATAAATGTCACAGGGATGGCATGTTTCTTCATTACAATGGATACTGTTTATTTTGAGACAAAACCACATACACTGTCCTGCTACCGTAAATGTTCAATATTACAAATATGAAATATACCTCATCAAATGCAATGTCAATTTCCATTCCAATCTTTTCAGAATAGAGCTACTTAGGGTATAAATAACTGGAAGTGGTGTAATAGTATGCAAGTTAGGGGACAAAAACTACTTAGTTAGGCGTAGGAATAGATTACTTGGTTAAGCTAAGGCAACAAACCACTTAGGCTTAGGAAAAGGTTGACTTGGTTAGGCTTTGGCAATAACACTACTTAATTAGGTTTAGAATAAGATTGTGGTCTAGTTTTAAATAATTGAAAATGATGTAATGTAAGTACGGAAGTTGGGTGATAAAAACTACTTAAATAGGGTGATGAATAGATCAGATTGATTGGTAAAAGTCCTGTGTTTTTTGACCTAACCCTCCACCCCGACCTCTCTGTGGCGTTCACCTTTCCTTACACTCCCCGTTCACAATTACACAGATTACATACAAACTGATTTCATGCTGACCATCACGAAAAAGTGTAAAGTTTATGTCCATGTACAGGAATCAATACATTAAATTTTGTGACTATTTCACAAGCAGCTGTGTGACTGAGCTGGTATGTCAGACTCATCTGCTGAACAAACTAATCCACCTGCTGCTCTGTCGAGCAGAAACAGCCCTCGACAAGGACATACGTAGCCACTTTCCTGTCGCCAGGAAGCATCATGTACCAACACCCTCCCATTTCATAATCAGCCCTTCACCCTCGTCGTCATTAACACAATCTGCTCCAATTAAAATGTTGGATCAAATCTGCCCACAGGCACATTTGCATGCAAGAAATCAGAACCTCTTGGATTGGTGTCACTTGATCCTGCTGCCCACCCACTGCTGCATTGTGGGACAGCTCCAAGTAATAACGACGCCAAGTGATGATGAACAGTGGATAAAACACGCAACAGTTCCATTGGAGTTGCGTGTGTTGCAATGGAGGCAACTGCACTACAAAGACAGATGTCATCGCTTGACTATTGGGCCTCAGGAGGGAAGTGTGTGCGAGAGAGTGAGATTGCAGGAAAAGATACGAGTGTGTCAGTCAGCTTATCTGCATACAGTGTGTCTCCAGTGTGTGCACCATGGGGGGAACTGTATGATGAGAGAGCAGCATGAGTACATCAGTGTGTGTGTGTGTGTGTGTGTGTGTGCAGAGTCAGAAAAAATGGATTATTATTTGTGTGGTATGTTCTCCATGCATTGTACGCTATATGAGGAAGAAACAGGGGAGGCAGTGGCATGTGCGTTTGTACATGTGAAAGTGTGTGTTAGCCCAGTATGGGGAATTAACATCAGAGAGACGGCAGAGGTTCACACCAATCCCGGGTTATTTCCCTGGGCTCGCCCCCACAATGACAGGCAGCTCTTTACATGTTATTTCCCAGTGGATCCCAACAGTGATCCTGGCTCATTGCCTCGCTCTGTTACAGTATGTTAGCCTCCCTCGGGCTGTTCTTCATGGGCGATGGGAGCATGAGCACACACACACACACACACACACACTCTTGGGTGCATAAATCCAAGCATACAGCAATGCACTGTACGTATTCATGCACTGGAACACACTCCGCAGAGACATGCACATAAAAGTGCAGCAGAAATACCTCGCCTATACATCCTTATGTGCACCGCATGAGAAGAACATTATAGACGCCCTGAGTGGATGTCAGGCTTAAGGGATCATTTATTTAATACAAGTAGTGTCTTTTGTCAGGTCTGTCATTTATGACAGCATTATAGTCAAAGTAATTGCTGAGATGTGGAAACATGACTGAAATAAAGTTTGATGAAGCAAGGAATGAGTGCTTACATGATAAGACAGGTTGTAACAGTTTATCCAGATGATATAAGATGTCTCATTCATCCATCCACCCATCCATTTTCCGCCTCTTATCAGGGTCCAAATCAAAGTATCAGCAGGTTAAACAAGTTCGCCCAGATGCCCTTCTCTCTGGCAACATCCTGGGGCATCCTGGCATTCATTTCTGGGCCAGTGGTGATACTTAATGCCTCAACTGTTTTTTTGATTCTGCTCCCGGTTCTTCTCCCAGTTGGACGTGCCCAGAGTGCCTCCAGGAGGTATTCAAATCAGATGTCTGAAACCTTTTGAAGAATCACTGATTCTACAACCAGAGCATTCTAGATGTCTGAGTCCAGCCACACTGCGAAGGTTAGTCATTTCAGCCGCTTGTATTCATCTTTCAGTCACTACAAAAAGCCACAGACCAGAGATGGTGTTGGGTTGCTGACTGACCAGTGATTCAATTTAGTATGACTCATACCTTTTGTCTTTTGCGCCATCAGTTCTTTTACTTATGATAACACTGTACACAAAGTAATTACTGAGGTGTGGAAACATGCTGAAATAAAGTATGTTGAAACAAGGAACAATGAGTGGTTAGATGATAAGACAGGCTGTAATAGTTTATCCAGATGATATAAGCTACCTCATTCATCCATCCACTTTCCAACTCTTATCAGGGTCTGAATCAAAGTATCAGCTAATTAAGCTAGTTCGCCAGATGCCCTTCTCTCTGGCAACATCCTCGGGCATCCTGGCATTTATTTCTGGGCCTGAGGTGATACTTAACACCTCCACCGTTTTCTGGGTTCTTCAACCAGTTGGACGTGCTCAGAGCAGCCTTACCTCCAGAAGGTATCCTAATCACGTCTGAATCACCTCAACCAGTGAACTTTTTGAAGAAACAGTGATTCTACACCTACATCCTTCTGGATGTCTGAAGACGAGCCCAGCCACATGCTGCTTTTATCCGTGATCACATTCTTTCAGTAGCTACACAAAGCCACTGAACACATTGGACATATTGGGGAATAATTTCATGATTTGTTTTGTCTAACATGCAGATTTGTTTACAGCATGTCTAATCACCTGACGTGTGGTGTTTCTTGTTCTGTCAAACTTCAAACATTCCCAAATATCACCACCTAACTTGGCTCATACAGTGTTGTTTTCATTATCAATAGGGATGATGGTTAAAACTACAAAAATTAGATCCATGTTTTAATAAGCTGGTGTTAGCCTTTAAGGGAAAATCCACCCTAAAACAGAATTTCACCCCCCTGGTCTTCGACTGCTCAGTCAGTCATGATCAGAAGCAACAATTGCCCCAGAGCTGCAGGCCAGAAGCCCCAAAACTCAAATCTGTGACATGCTCAGAGGGTGATTTCTGCTGAAGATCTGCTGTCAATGACTATGGGTTCAGATTTTGCAAATCCAGTTCTATTTTGATGTGGAAGTTCGCTTTAACAGACTGCTTTGAAGTCAAGGTTGGCTGGCAGCAACGGCTGGCAGCTGGCACCCTCTGCTCCTCTTTGGACACGCCAAATCCAGCATGAACACTGTTTCAATGCAGGCTGTGGCTGCTAGAGGACTGACACCTTATGTGTGTGTGTGTGTGTGTGTGTGTGTGTATTTGTGTCTGTGTGTGTGTGTGTGTGTGTGTCTGTGTGTGTTTATGTTTGTGTCTGTGTGTCTCTCTGTGTCTCTCTATGTGTGTGTGTGTGTGTGTGTGTGTCTGTTTGTGTCTCTCTGTATGTGTGTGTGTGTGTGTGTGTGTATATGTCTGTGTCTCTGTGTGTGTGTCTGTCTGTGTCTGTGTATATGTCTGTGTCTCTGTGTGTGTGTCTGTCTGTGTCTGTGTGTGTGTTTGTGTGTGTGTGTCTATGTCTGTGTCTGTGTGCGTGTATGTCTGTGTGTGTGTGTGTGTGTGTATGTGTCTGTGTGGTAGTGTGTGTGTGTATGTCTGTGGCTGTGTGTGTGTGTGTGTGTCTATATCTGTGTCTGTGTGGCAGTGTGTGTATGTATGTCTGTGTCTGTGTGTGTCTGTCTGTGTCTGTGTGTGTGTCTGTGTGGGGTGTGTGTGTGTGTCTGTCTCTGTGTGTGTGTGTCTGTGTGGGAGTGTGGGTGTGTGTGTCTGTGTCTCTGTGTGTGTATGTCTGTGTGTGTCTGTGCGTGTGTCTGTGTGGGAGCGTGTGTGTGTATGACTGTCTCTGTGTGTGTCTGTGTGGGAGTGTGTATGTCTGTGTCTGTGTGTGTGTCTGTGTGGGAGTGTGTGTGTGTATGTCTGTGTCTCTGTGTGTGTATGTCTGTGTGTGGGAGTGTGTGTGTGTATGTCTGTCTCTGTGTGTGTCTGTGTGTGTTAGTGAGCCTGCCGAGGTGCGGAGCGGCCCAGCGTTACTACGGTAACCTCTAACTGCTCCCAGCTGCAGTTAGAGGAGACAGGATTGCATTGAAAAAGCCTGAAGCAATTGTTCCAAACAAATGCTTATTAATCAAAAACCGTAACTCCTATAGCTTAAATATGCACATCTGACGAGCCACAAGACTCTGATGAACAAGCCAGTGGGGGTTTTGTGTGTGTAGTGTCAAAAAATGTGTCCACCAGAGCAGTTTTAAAAACTGCTCACTTTTGCTCCTCTCCAAAAAACTCTGCCAAAATTACAATGGGGTCTAATGTGGAGCTTAGCTGGAGTTCTGGTCACTTCCAGGCACTTTTATCCAAAAGTATAAGTCTGACAGACTCCAGAGTAACATGTCTACGACCAGGACAAGTATACCTACGAGTGGATGTAAAAACCATGTCTGTAGAGTGAAAATTGTGGAAATGGGAGCGAGTTAGAAATATTTTTTTCAGTCAGGAGTTGAAGCTCGTCTGCACTCGTGAGCTTGTGATGTCACCACTCTAGCAGACGCAATACACACCAATGTTAAACTCTGGGAGGATGAAAATGGTTTTATATTGTTGACAAAAGATTTTTAGCAACAAATGCCACATACAGTTTGTTGCTTCCATGGCAACAAGCTGAGTTTTCTGAAATCACATGAGCCAATCAGAATTTTGGAATTTTGGAATGTGCAGCACTCTGAGCATTCTGTGACTACTGGACATGTTCTACAGACATCATTAGGAGTCTAGCAACACTCTTCAGTTGACTCAGAGGTATGAAAGCAAACCTCCCAGTTTAGTTTTGAAAACTAACTGTTTGGTTGATTTAGCGTCGACAGCTTGTATTGTAAAGAAGATTCTGTATCTTGAAAACTGTACGTATTTATTTCTTTTTATTAACACTTTATTTTATCATCTTAAAATTGATATCCTATGAAAAAAGTTGATTTATCGTTTGATAAATGGGACAGTGTATTGACTCAGTCACTTCTTTGGCCATATACTTTTAGTTCACAGTCACAGCTCTTCCTCTGCAGTTTAGTTTGCTATAATACATAATATACTACAGTAGGTGAGCGCATCTGTATGAATGTACATACTACTATACTGTAATTGTCTAACTACATTTTGCTCTCATTCACTTGGTTCAAAGTCTTTCTATACATTACACCTACATTAGTGTGTTTTAAAGCATGTCATTGTTTCAGTGCTAAATATATCAAAGACAGTAGATTGAACAGTTTCATTTGAACATCTTTGCACTGTTTGGTGCTTAATCTGGGAATAGATGTGAAGAGGTTTCTGATTACTTGGACCCTCTTTACATCACAGGACTTTAGCGTCCCTTCACAAAGACCTTTACATTGTATTCCTGCCTAGACAGAAATAATTATCATTATTTTAAATTTTGTTTAATGTTTTAATTACGTTTTAGGTTTGGTCCATGAAACCGGTCCAAATAGAAAAAATGGTGAAGTTCTCAGACGGCGATCTACCTCGGGCCACCCGAACCCTTCATTTCATCAAGAGCCAGCTCGCTGAGCTGACCAGAACGTGTGGCGACGTGCTGCAGGACGGCCTGGTCAGCTGCAGCTACTTCCTGGAGCTGGAGAATAAACTGGAGAAGATTCTCCACGAGGTGAGTATTTCTCATCTTTGAGACATTTTCTTTCCAGCTGATTCAAACATTTAAATCTTATTAACACTATGATGATGATTTAGCCTACGTCAGCACTATGTGATCTAAAATAAGTGATCGTCTTTGTAATTTGCAACCTGTTTCTCCAAATAACAAATATCTCAAAACCACTCTCACTTAAATGATGTTTTAAAGGGGGCATATCATAAAAACTCACTTTTCAGTGCTTGTACACATACATTTGAGTATCTGGAGTACCTACCAACCCACAAACTACCTTTTTAAAGGTGTACTATATTTGTCTCACAAGCAGACTGGGTTTTTTCAGATGGGGGTCTTGAAGAGACAGGCCCTAAAATGAGCATTTCAGACAGAGGGTGAATCAGCTACGGGTATTTTATAGACCCAGCAATGACATTTTGGTTTATGTTACAATTTGCAGTGCAAAGCTTCATTAATATACAGTGTTGTTTCCCATCTTGGCATTAAAGGAATGACTAAATAATGTGATTTAATCTAATTGATTTAATCATTGTAGTTGTACCTGTTCACTTCTATTCTTTTGGACTGCAAAACAATTGATGGTTGAAATATGATGATTTTTATAACTCCACTGAAGGTAAATTAAAATTTAAAGTACTACACAGTCCCACTGGATCCACTAAACAAGGCTGGTTTGTCAAGCTACAAACAAGGCTGCTTTTCTGATATAACTTTAGCTCAATATGCATTTTGTATTTCAACTTTTTTGTCGTTCCTGTGTTTGATTTAGACCCGCGCAGCCTGTCGGCCTCCTCCGATAAAACCGGTGAAGGGCGATTTTGACATCATCAAACCGTTTGCCAGAGGAGCCTTTGGGTGAGTCAGACAGACTGACTCTTTGTGTTCACACTGACTCTTTGGAGAGCGCAGAGAGTCCAGTCAAAGCAGAAAACAGAGAGATGTGGTGTAGACTTATTTTGCTCCATCTGGACAGTTTCTTTTCAATTCAGAGCTGATACTCAGTCATACAAGCTGCTCACGTTTCCTTTTCCCTCTTGTCCAGGACTGTAAACCTCGTGCGCCACAAGGAGACTCGTCGGGTTTTTGCCATGAAGCAAATCAAAGTGCAGTACGAGGAAAAGAGGGATGACATCCTGCTGGAGCGAGACATCCTCGCCTTCCTTGACAGCCCTCTGGTCGTCTCCTTGTTTTGCTCATTTGAGACGAGGAGCCACATGTACATGGTGATGGAGTATGTGGGAGGTGAGGAGGTTGCTTTTGGATCGGTCATACATACATATACACTATATCCTCTGTACACATGTGACACTCTGAGAAGACCTAAACAGCATCTGACCTGTTGTGTCTCTCTCTGATCTTGTAGGTGGGGATTTGGGGACCTTGCTGAGAAACAATCAGTGTTTCGACGTAGACGTGTCCCGCTTCTACATTGCAGAGCTCGTGTTAGCATTGGAGTACTTCCACAGCCACGGCATCATCCACCGAGACCTCAAACCTGACAAGTGAGGCTTCGACCTGTCCCTGTGGAAGGACATCTTGAACTTAATTTATTATTTTTCCATGTCTGGTTTCAGGCCCTCCTTAGTTATTTTTACTACGCCTGTCATGCTTTTCATTCTTGCATGGTACAGTTTACAACAGCGTTGCTGGCAGATTTACCATTTGAGGTTTTTGAATTTCTAGCCATCAAAATTGCTGGTTGTTGGCTGGAAATTAGAAGCTGCTACTCTGTCGCTGGCAGATGTGTCAGCCGTAGCTAGCTAGCTAACAAAGCTAACGTAGTTTCATGAGTTGCTTGAAAACACAGTCTGTGACTTTCTGTCTGTTTCCAGCTGACCAGTTTTAAATCTAGAAGGGCACTCTGAGAGCGCAGACATCCACTGTTTATGATTCATTTATACATTTAATTATTTTTAGATGTAAACACTGTTTAAAGCTTATAATTTTGCTTTAGGAAACTCAAAGCCTGACAGAAGTGACATGTCTAGATATAGTTGCTTAGCTATGATTAGACAGTTGCTGTTCAGGAGAAGGTGTAACAAACCTCTTTTTAAGTTGGAGCTAAATTTACAGAAACTCTCCCAGTACTGATATTTTTACCCAACCTTTAGCTTTGACGACAGGCATTTTCTCAATCTGCAGTATTAATGTCTTCAGTATTAATCAACCATGTCAAATAACACAATAATAACAGATTAATGCAAATTCACTTTAACAACGCTAATTTCTTTAAGGCATTAACACAACTGATCTTCTGCAGGCTGTACTGGGGTCAGTTTTAAAGATACAGTGAAAATACTGGTATCGTGATATTGAATCCATCAGTACTAACCATGTCATAGCTTGTTGCAAACAAGGTTAAATACTTCTGCTGAATTTTGGCGAGAGGGTCAGAGTGACCCCCTTGACCTCTGACCTCCAGATGTATGAATGTAAATGGGTTGTGTGGATAGCCACCAGTCTCCCCTTCACAGACATGCCCACTTTATGATAATCACATGCAGTTTGGATCAAGTCATAGTCAAGTCAGCACACTGACACACTGACAGCTGAAGTGGACTAATCCTGACATGTAGTGTAACATGAGACATGTTCTGCTTCCCTCCTTTGTAGTCTTCTGATCACAACCACAGGACACATAAAGGTGGTGGATTTCGGGCTGTCCAAGTTCGGGTCAGTGAACATGGCAGCCTGTTTGACTGAAGAAGACTGTCGGCGAGTTGCCAGAGAGTTCACCGATGGAGAGGTTAGTCTCTTTTCTTCTTTACTTTCTTTCTTCTTATTTAAACATATGTAAATCATGTGTTATATGTACTTTCCTGCTTCATTTTCTCCTACAGTGTCTCGGCACGCTTCCATATTTCGCACCAGAATTGATAGAAGAGACGGGCTATGGAAAGCCCATAGACTGGTGGGCCACAGGGATTATCCTGTATGAATTCATGTATGGTATCACACCTTTCAATTACGTCGACAGCGACGATGACGATGATGACGACGAGGCCTCGTCCGATTTCGCTGTGGTGCTCTGTCGCCGAGTGGTCAACGGTAGGAATCTTAGCTCATTCATTATCTTCTCATCACATGCAACCTCTCTACACGTTTGTCATCTTTTTGTATTTTAAAAAAATATTCAAAACGCAGCCACTTTGTGATTTAACTTTAAAATCTGTCACGAAGTAGCTTTCATTTCTTGTTTCTTTTAAATTTTTATCCTAGGTTGATGATGTTTTCCTCTAATTATGTCATTCAGTCCCTTTGGTGGTGTCAATTAAATGTAATTTCCTTGATCAGGTCAACTGATATGTGCTTCTTTTCCAGATGAAATCTTCATACCACATACAGACGATCCAGCCCTACAGGATGCCAACAGCCTCATGCATCTTCTCCTGGATAAGAACTGTGAGACGCGTCTTGGTACAAGTAAGTGACAGCTTTACTGAGGACAAACGGTACAGGAAACAGAGAAACTGTGTTTTATTAGAGTACTAACTGGTGTCATGGTTAGACGTGAGCTACATATAAAGTGATAATGTTGTCCATAGAGAGACTAGACCCTGAGAGCTCCAGAGACCTTTGAGGGCAGTGTGGAGTGTTTGGGTCAGGTATCAGGTCCAACAAGTGGAGATGTACAAACTAAATGCTGTTGTCACTTCTTATCCAGGAGGAGCCTCTGAGGTGAAAAGACACCCGTTCTTCCAATCTGTGGACTGGAGCGACCTCCTTAATCAGACGCCTCCATACGTCCCTGAACTGGACAATGAGGAGGACACACACACCTTTAAAGGTAGGTGCCAACGCAGACACATCGACAAAGGCTGCGGTCGAAAAGTCTTTTTCTCTGAGGAAGGTTCCTAACGAAGTGAAATGACCCCGAAGTATCTGAGTAGCAGCCGTGATGAGAGCTGCTCAGACGCTCTAAACGCTGAGGAAAGGTGCTTCAGTGCTTCCTTTCCTATCTCCTTTAGCTGAGGACACACTGGAGCATCCTTTACCAAAGGAAAGGAGATAATGCCATCCCACAGTTCCTTGTAGCCACAACATTTACAGTGACGCATCATTCTGCTGTTCACGAAAACAAACAATATGCTCATCTTGCATATTATCGTCATACAGTCATATCCTAATTGGGATTCATGTTGATAAATATGAGTGGAAAGTGACAACCATCTGGTTGCAATTTATTTTTAATTATTTATTTATCTTAAAAAAGTAAAACAAAACAAGAATAACAAATAAAACAAACACTAAACATAAACAAATAATCAACATCTGTAAATAAATATTAAAAGTCCTAAAAGGAAGAAGTTCAGCCTGCACATGGTCCTACCCCTTCTCCGTAACGCCAACCATTAACTCAATTTTTATGACATATTCCTTTTTAATTTCAAATCCAACCTCGGTGATGAAGTCTTCATATTCTTCACCGGTTGTCCACGTTGGGCCAAATAATTATTATGTGCAGCAGAAGGACCTGTGGTATCTCTTCTTCACACACGGCGGTTTGAAGCAGCCTGTCGCTGAAGGAGCTATTTAATAACGTACAAGGCCAACATGCACCTTTTGTAGTCCATCTCTGAAACGTTGTAGTTTCACCACCTGTGTCTCTAACATCTGACGCCGTCGTATCATAATTACAGAGCCGAGTGAAGTGCAGTTGGGTTCTATTAACATTATCTGTTCCTAAGTCCTCATGAATTTGGGATGTTTTCCATCCAGGTCAAGGAAAAGTGGAGAAGAAAAGACATCATTGTTTGACTCTTTGACTGCAGCCAAATACTCCTGTCTGACATGAGGAGAAGACTTGTTTTTTCAGTGATGTTTGGTGTGAATTTTAGGATAAATATGTTGGTCTTTCCCACGACTTAACTCATCTTGGTTGTTTCAGGGTGCCCTCTGTCGCTGTCCGACACATCCCCTCATGGTGCTGATGTCCAGGACGGATCACCTGCGGAGCCGACAGACTTCTGTTACGTTGCCTTCCGCTTCAAGGAGGTAGGCTACAGTCGTTCTCCAGCTCCTCACCTCTCACTGCTGGTTGAGGCTGTAGAAATCTGCTTCTCTCTATTGAATAAACAGTGAATATAAATAACTGACAGTGGTTTTCTCCTAACACTCCAGGAGTACGGCAGCCCCCTGCCCCTGTCCCCCCGCACGCTGATGAATCAGGACCAGTCAGAACAGCCGGTCCACAGCGAGGCAGTGGAGGAGCAGGAACCCAACAGAACCCAACCCACCGTCGTGGACGACTCCGGTGTGTACAGCACCAAGGACGACCCCGGTGTGTACAGCACCAAGGACGACTCCGGTGTGTACAGCACCAAGGACGACCTCGGTGTGGACAGCACCAAGGACGACTCCGGTGTGTACAGCACCAAGGACGACCCCGGTGTGGACAGCACCAAGGACGACTCCGGTGTGGACAGCACCAAGGACGACTCCGGTGTGGACAGCACCAAGGACAAGTCCAGTAAGAACAGCATAATGCGTCGAGTGATGAGAAGACTGTTGTGGTTACCTCGCAAGATCAGAAAGATGATGTCCAAACCCTGAATCCAGGACCTCTACTGACCTGCTATTACCGATCAAGACAGATGGCCGCCAGTTAAAATGTATATAGTTTGTGTATAATTTGTAAATAAAAAAAATTAAAATTAAAAACGACAGTGGATGTAATGGAGCTTTTTGAACATAGCAATAAGACTAACTACTTAAGGGTGAGTGTATGCTGATGATGATCATGTGATGATTGTTGAATTCTTAAAGCAACCTACAAGTTTAACAGTTTGAGTTGCATAATAAGCAGTTACAGCAGCTAAATGAAGCAATGCAATAGAAGAGTTTAAAAAACTAGATGATCGCATATCCTGCAGAAAATGACAGCTGAAATTTATTCAAAGGCTTGGTGAAAATACAGAAATTTAAAAGCTGAAATGTGGAATAGACTTCTGGTTTAAGACCCGACTTGGTGCTCTAGTCCCCTTCCTTGAAGACGGTTTAAATCACCCGGGCCGCGGGAGGAGGCAGTGGATGAGGCCAAGGAGCGGAAACACCTGCATTACACTGTACTAGCTGCTGAAGCTCAACATCAGGGCTGCAACACACTAATTCGCTCAGTGGAGGTCGGGTTTATATATATATATATATATATCCGCAAGAGGGCACGAGCCAGTCTCTTATTGATCTGGTCCCAAGCCCGGATAAATACAGAGGGTTGTGTCAGGAAGGGCATCCGAAGTAAGTTTCTTGCCAAATCAAACATGCGAATCAAATCTATGACTTCCATAACGGATCGGTCGAGGCCCGGGTTAACAACGACCACCATCGATGCTGTTCACGTACAGGGTGCCGGTGGAAATTGGACTAATGTTCGTCAAAGAAGGAAAGGAGGAAGGTGTGTTCGTAGGAAGAGAGAGAAGAGGAAGGCCAAGAATATAAGACTGAGAGCAGAGACTCTGAATGTTGGAAGTATGACAGGAAAAGGTAGAGAGTTGGTTGACATGATGCAGAGGAGGAAGGCAGACATACTGTGTGTCCAGGAGACCAGGTGGAAAGGTAGCAAGGCTAGAAGTTTAGGAGCAGGGTTCAAGTTGTTCTAGCATGGTGTAGACAGGAAGAGAAATGGAGGAGGAGGTAACTTGAAGGAGGAGTTTGCTAGGAATGTCCTGGAGGTAAAAAGAGTATCAGATAGAGTGATGAGTCTGAAGCTAGAAATTGAAGGTGTGATGTTCAGTGTTGTTAGTGGGTATGCTCCACAGGTAGGATGTGAGTTGGAGGAGAAGGAGACATTCAGGTTGGACCTTGATGAAGTGATGCAGAGCATCCCTAGAAGTGAGAGAGCTGTCATTGGTGCAGACTTTAATGGAAATGTTGGTGCAGGAAACAGAGATGATGAGGAGGTGATGGGCAGGTTTGGTATCCACTAGAGGAACGCAGAAGGACAGATGGAAATGGATAAAGTGAATACTTTCTTCCAGAAGAGGCAGGAACATAGGGTGACCTATAAGAGTGTAGGTAGGAGCACACAGGTAGACTACATCTTGTGTAGACGGTGTAATCTCAAGGAGACCAGTGATTGCAAAGTAGTGGTAGGCAAGAGTGTAGCCAGACAGCAGAGGATGGTGGTGTGGAGGATGACTCTGGTGGTGAGGAAGATGAAGAGGGCAGAGGCAGAGCAGAGGACGAAATGGTGGAAGCTGAAAAAGGAAGAGTGTTGCATGACTTTTAGGAAGGAGTTGAGACTCTGGGTGGTCAAGAGGTGTTTCCAGATGACTGGACAACTACAGCTAATGTGATCAGGGAGACAGGTAGGACAGTACTTGGTGAGTCAACTGGAAGGAAAGTAGATAAGGAGACTTGGTGGTGGAATGAGGACGTGCAGGAGTGTATACAGAGAAAGAGGTTAGCTAAGAAGAAGTGGGACACTGAGAGGACTGAAGAGAGGAGACAAGAGTACAGGGATATGCAGCATAAGGTGAAAGTAGACGTAGCAAAGGCCAAACAAGGGGCGTACGAAGACTTGACTAGTAGTGTAATGGGAAGATGGAAAGAGTACTTAGAAGAGTTGATGAATGAGGAAAATGAGAGAGAACAAAGAGTAGAAGATATATATATATATATATATATATATATATATATATATATATATATATATATATATATATATATATATATATATATATTATTATATTAATTATTGTGATTGTTGACATATTGAGAGCACTGCTCTTCATCCAAATTTCCAGAGCCTGATGCATACTTTAGTCTCTATGCCTGTTCAGATTTGGCTTTTCTGTAAATGGTGTAGTGAAATCAACATTTCCAGGTCTTGAGCTGACCCAAAATAAATTGATCAACAATATTGGTGACAGTCGTGGCGACAATAGGCCTAATGACAGTGAAGTTGATATTCACATATACAGTAATGTACAAAGTGAACAAGGATTTGAAGAGACAGAGTTTGGTTTTTGGTTTTGGTCAAGAGGCAGTTTGAAGCACAGAGAGTGGCTCTAAACAGACTGTCAGAGGTGATAAATATTTAATATTATATATATAATAATATATATTTAATAACTTTTTTACCACTGGACCATAAGGGGGGACGGGGGAGTAGAATAAGACACTTCTAGGGACTTTACTTTAGGAAATCTCTAAATGAATCCAGTAAAAATGTTAAATGTTCAGCATGTATGTAGTCACATATATCAGGATCATTGTCAGGAATTTGTTCATTACATTTTTTTTTATCAAGCAACCCAAAAATCAAAGGATAAAGACATTTCCCTCACAGATTAGTGGTATATTCTTTTTAATTTATATGGGACATGTAATGTTTTATACTTCTGCTGAATATAATCCAATCAATCTGATTTCCATAGATGTATTTTGTATATACAGTTCCCTTTTTTAACACTTGCTCTCCTGTCAGCTCCGTTCTCTTCATCCATCCATGGTCAGCTCCATCGGGGCCGTTGGAATGCATTTAACATAAATGTCAGTATCTGGGTGCTCTTCAGATGTAGCATCAGCCCATTTGACCACGGAGATGAGAACGACGGCCAGCCGGGCCGCACGTTATCGCCATACGCTAACATTTCCTGTCCTTGACAGAGTTAGCATGCAGCTTTAGCCGTGATGTCCTGCTCTGTGTTTCCTGCAACCCAAAGTGTTTCCATCCTTTACTGGATTTAAGATGGGAGGGTGCAGGTCATATTCACACTGACCCTCCAACCTTTAATACTTTCACAGGTTTGTTTTGGTTGACGAATACCGAACGGATTTGACGTCAAGTTACTCAGACTACAACAATAAAAGTGATAACCTCCAGATAGACTCAGTTCAAGCAAATTTATCAATTTTGGCATTAAAAAAATTGCCATTCACATAAAGTTAGTCAGGTATTATTTTAAATGTCCAGCATGTGTGTAAAGCTATAACAAATGAACCGTTGTATTGGCATGTTTGGTCACTCCTTGACTTCTGGCCTGTAGGACCTGAACAACATGGAGCGAGTGTTCTGGCTGCTGACGGGCAAAGATGGCGCTTCGGTGATGAACTTGATGGAGGTTTTTGGAGAATCTCACAGACACTCTCTGCTGGAAAACCACCACAAACTAGTACCAATCATTTACTACATCTACACAATATTTTCAGGCATGCTTATCTCCTATGTGTCTGGTGAGACCGACCCCCCACCCTGGTACCTTTATGATTATTCCCTCTGTTTTACTTCTAGTTGTCACAAGTTTTATCAACTGGAGCAGTGACCGATGAAGGGATCCTGGACGTCATGAGGAGATATTGGGAGGAAAACCATCATGTCCTGTGGCATCATTACCACTGTCCTCACAGTCCCAGGCTGAACAGGTGAAGTACTGTATTCACCTGTGTAACCACATACACACCAGACATTTCTGACTTCAATGCAAGACATGAACCAGCAGGGTGTCTGAGGTCGTATAGCCTCAAAGGGGACGTTTAACTGAAAGACTGATCTAAACGTGCAAAGGAGACCAGAAGAAGAAACAAGCCTTTTAGAAAAGCTAAAAAACAAAACTAACTCTTAAATATTTTACACCGATCACACAACAGGGGTTGCTGTTCAAACAGCAGCCATGCCAGCAGCTTTGTGAGGCTGTATTTACCATAGACATATAAACATAGACGTCACATTGGTCGCTTCAGCCCATTGCAGCGATACGTCAACGTGGCCGCCACACTGGACCTGTCCAGACTTACCTGGAACCCTGTACTAGTGAACGGGGGAGCTGCTGTTTTTCTGGATAAAAAGCACAATAACGTCTACATTTCCCAACTGATTTCAATGAATGGTTATTATATTAAAGGGTTTATGATCTACGTGGAGTAGAAAAATAAAGTTTAGTCTCCGGTTAGCATCTGGATAGTTAAGCTCTAATCGCTGCTAGATGCTCAGGAGACAAATGTGTCCTGTAGGCTGACATGAACTGAATCACTTATGTAATAGAAGATAATTATTTTATCATAAGGAACTGTTAAGACTCACGTTTTTCAAGTGTGACTTTGGCTCATTTTCCTTGTTCAAGGTTAATACTTGTAGAGAGGTCCCTGTATAATACCATATAATGATGAAATATATAAAATAAATAAAAATGTAATAAATAACGATAAGAAATAATATAGTATAATAATGTTAGTTATCTGAATTTAATGAAGTAATAGTGACAATACAGCAACTATAAAACCGAAATAAACTGATAACACTTGTAAAGCTTGACGTCATCAGTTTTATTGTTTGCAATATTAGACACATCATTTTTATTATATATCGGACATGTCATGTTTTAAACACGATAAGTAAGATATGAACATCAATAAGTTAACATTAACTCATTGGTTAGCTAACAATACTGAATGTTAGCTCTTATCTGATGTTACAGAAACAAACTTTTTGTAAAGATGTAACATAAACTTGAACAGTTGATCATTTGAAAAATGCTTTAAGGAAAATATGATATGATCTAGTTTTAATAACCTATAATGATGGAAGCCCACCATACTGAAGGGCAGACCTCTGATCCATAAACAGGAAGCAGTGACGTTAATGTATTTAACAGTTTTTCACAAAAATAATATCACAGCATTACTCCTCATGGATCATAAATTTTTGATTATAAAATGACTCATTGAAATCAGTTGAAAAATGCTTTTTATCCAGAAAAACGGCAGCTCCCCCGTTCACTTATATAGGGTTACAGGCCAGTCTAGCCGGGTCCAATATGGCCCCAACGTTGATGTACGATCCAGGAGTCAATGCGGTGTCCATGTACTTGAAATAGGTCATGAGGCCGATTGTGTGTTTTTTTTTCATCTTGTATATTGTCACACTAGAAATCAAGGCCTATGGAAAGAGGCTGGGACACAACTAAAACACAACCAAAGCATTAGGGATGTTTCTATTGAAAGATATGCAGCCTGATGTAGTCGTGGAGGACGCTGGATGTCAGCATATGATGAGGCTACTTGAGCCGCGCTGTAATATGTCGTCTCGTAGACACATCAGCTACACAGTACTTCCTGAACTGTCCAACACAGACCACGTAGCTCTGACTACAGACGGACAGACCGAACCCAAAACCGTGACCGCAAACTGGGATTTGAACCGAACCGTGAATTTTATGAACCATGACACACATGCAAAATAATATTTAATACAATTTCTGAAGCCTTTTATGCATCCAAACTTTTCTTTTTCATTTTTCCTCATGTCCCAAAACTGTGGTGTTGAGATGCATGAAACAATTCAGTTATAACATTATTTCAAACTAGAGAATGCAATCTCTGAAGAAATTGCAGTGTGAATGCTGAATGCTGAATAGCTGACGCTATGCTGCATTGCTGGATTTACTCTGTACAAATAATGTGAAAAAGTAGGAATAACTGGAAAAGTTGAAATGTGTTTAATTTGAATATCATTGAAAAAGGTGAATAACACCAATTATTTTAAAAAAGATTTGGAAAATATTGAGCTTTTTGAATAGCTGACGTTACGCTGTAATGCTGGCTTGAATCTGTATGAAGATGGTGAAGTAGTAGGAATTGTTGGAAAAGTGGGAATGGGTTTCAATTAAATGAATGTCATTGAAAAAGTTAAAAAACACCCATAATTTTAAAAAACATGGACTATTATACATTTTTTGAATAGCTGACACAACACTGTGATGCTGGTTTTAATCTGTATAACTCTCTAAAGAATGATACGAAACCCCCCAGAAGGATCTACAACAAACGGTTCAGGAGTTATGAAAGGGGGCGTGGCTAACATCTAGGGGTGGGGCTCTGAGTCTATGTTGTCAGGTAAATGACCTCAGGCCTGGACCGCCATCATGGATGAGAAATTTGGAGCAGATCTGACAAAGTACGCTAAAGTTACAGCAACTCCCTGTTACATGGCGAATCACGCCAAATGGCCGCCATGCTACGGCAACGCCATTTAACAAAAGCTCTTCACAATCTACCTTTTTCACAGGAGCCATATTGACCAGGATTTGAAGGCAAGTCTCTGTCTCCAATCTCACAATATGCAATCAAGGAGGCCTCCAATCACAGGTGGGCAACTGGCATGTGTGAGTGTGTGTGTGTGTGTGTGTGTGTATGTGTGTGTGTGTGTATGTGTGTGTGTGTGTGTGTGAGGGGAACAGAGAAATGGATGCAGCCTCATTAGTTGTGTTTTAGTGTGTGGATGTAAATGTGTGCTCATTTTTACTGTCTTTCAGGCGGTTGAAGCTCTGACCAACCAAAAACATCCCTTCCTCTCCATGCAGCCTTCAAGGCATTCATATGGAAATAACAAGATTAAAAACAACAACAATCAGAGGAACCTCCACTCTAATGTGAAAGACTACAAGGTCCACTTTAATTATTTAAAGTCATGTCTCAATTATTCATTGGGTTTTTAAAACCCACTCAAAACGGGTTAATTTTCCGAACAACCATTCCTCACCAACCTCTGATGCACAATTTAGAACCCAATGATGGCGGTGCCAAACACTAAGTCTAATATGCATGCAGCCAATTGAGATCTGAGCAGTGCTGGACTTAATTTATGCAGTCTGTCTGTTTCTTTGCATTAACCAGCAGACAAGTTTACAACATAGGCTGCCAATTTCCCCACTAGGAGCATCACATTTTCATGTTATCTCAAGTGGAGAGTAAAATGCAGCACCTAGCTAACCAAGAATGGGAAAAGGTCTGGTGTGAGCAAGGCTGTGTTGATCTTTATTACTTGTGATTCATTTTTTTGTGTTTAACCCTTTAAAACAGTATTCCCGCAGTCGCTGTTTGCATGATCCTGTTTACTTCAATCTAAAATGAAAGCCATGATAGCTAGAGCATTCATGCTTTTTGTAGAGGAAAGCTAAGGCTTCTGTCCTTCGCGTCATCATATTGAACGCTCGTGATAATGTCATTTGTTCTTTATTTGTGCCTATAATAAAATAAAATAGAAAATATATTCAATAACATCAATAAATGGTAGGTTGAAAAACAAACCCTGGGGGCTGGTAAAAGGACCCCACCTAACACAGAAATTAAAGACAGCTGTATTACAATTTACAAACAGATATATTTTTGATATATCCAAAAGAAAGAAAATTAAAAAAAACAATTGCAAACAAGAAATGCTGGAGATAAAAAGACAGGAAGGGAAAAGAAAAATATAAGTAAATAAAAAATAGTGTATGGAACATAATTAAAATTCAAAATACCTTTGTCCTCGATCTGATCATAAAAACGAGCATATCTCAAAAACTAAAAAATGTGCATACTTCAAATAACTTACTGAATGTTTGCGGTTATATTGTGCATGATTCTACATTTAGAAATCTTTTGGATCAATATGTTTTGTGTTTCTTTAGTAATATTTTCAGAAAAAAATGTCAGATTTTTGTATCTTTTTAAATTTATGACACATTTCAATACTTTATCAATTATGGTTTATTGAGCTACATAACCTTTTAGCTTAGTTTGTAGAGATTTTAGGGATATGAAGCATTTGAAAATACTCTAAGCTCTAAGAATGGTGGACCATTTTTATAGCAGAGCTCAAAGGGTTGATAAGGAAATGTTAGGCAAGCGAAAACTCAATCAAAATAGCTGATGATGTCCAGTATAGTCTGGATGAATTACAGACAAATCTAATGGAAGGATTCCCCAGTAATCTGGGCTCAGAAGGGTTTGAAGCTTCAAATATTTGATGTTATTTTGAAAAGTAGAGCTAACAGGGAAACCTCAGCATCTGGGAACAGTCTTTTATTTTTTTCTTAATGAATTGCTTTTATCATCGCTTGTTGTCATCTTGTTCTACTTGTGTATTATGACTATAATGTAGTCTTAGTATTTGCTGTCTATCAGTCTTGTGTTATCTGTAACATAATAGCTAAGGCACACAGCAGTTTGTGAAATAGTCATGAAAATTCAATGAATTGATTTGTGTACATAGACACAAATTTCACATTTTTCAATTTGCATGTAATCCACGTGATTGTGAATCAGGAGGCATGCAGAGTGGTGACCATCACATAGGGAGGCTATCGGGGTAGATGGGTGGGTCAAAAACACTTTTGCTCAAGAGGACCAGTGTTCATGTCCCGTGTAAACAAGAAAACAATAATTTATTTTTCATGTAACATCAGTACTTAAGTTACAGCACTTCCAGAGTTATTTTAACCCAAACTGCAATCTTCTTTGACTAAATCTAAAACTAAATGTTACCTAAGCCTAACCAAGTCAATCTTTTCCTAAACCTAAGTAGTTTGCAACCTTGTCCTAACCACATCGATCTTTTCCTAAACCTAACTAAGTAGTTTAGTGCCTGAGCTTAACCAAGTCAACCTTTTTCTAAACCTAACAAAGTAGTTTGTTGCCTATGTCTAACCAAGGCCACCTTTTCCTAAACCTAACTAAGCATTTTATTGCCTAAGCCTAACCAAGTCGATCTTTTCCTAAACCTAACTAAGTAGTTTAGTGCCTATGCCTAACCAAGACAATCTTTTCCTAAATGTAACTAAGTAGTTTGTTGCCTGGGACTAACCCAGTTGATCTTTTCTTGAACCTAACTAAGTAGTTTTATTTTGAAAAGACTACAGCAGAAATCGGCAGTTGTCGTGTTGCTGGACATTCGTAAGAAAAAAATTCTTTGTTGTTCTGAGTGTCACGAAAGAAAAATGGGGAAATGTACATGAATCAAATATTTTACATTTGGTGACTCCTTCACAAACTGCTGTGTTGGAAATTTTAACATTATTACGGAGGAGGCTTCAAATGAGCCCAGTGAGTTTTATACATACACTATGTTCCATTGTTGCTAATTTTGTTTGTTTTAATCCTGTAAAACAACACTTCGTGCATTAGGCTTCTCTATCTCTGCATGTTGATATCCTTTTCACCCATGTAGGACGTCATACGGAGCATCAAAATACCCCCTCTGCAGACTGCCCAGAGGTCACTGGCTGTCCATTGCTGGGAGTTGGCTTGTGTATTTAATCGCTAACATGCTCCCGTCAGTGTCGGCCTGTATCTGCGCTGAACACCTTGGCAGGGGGAGACAGCTGGACAGCTTTCCCTGATGCTAATAAACACTGCTGGCACAGTTAACCCCTTCCTTCGCTGTGATGAGATCAAATGACACAAATCTTTTCCTCCAGGAAAGTCTGGATGTATGATTCTGCTGTCAGGACTTTCTGCAAAGCACCACATGATATGCTCATAGTACAGTGATAGTTATTAGACAGAATATCAACTGAACACATGTAACTCATATGGTCCAAGAAATGCTGCTGCAGTGACATTACTGCGGGGCTATATTTGTCCCATTCTTTGTCCTAAAATCAATGGCAGGAGTTACGTTACAATGGAAAGATTGATTCGAATCTTACAGGCTGTTAGTGGCCTCATGCAGGAAGTGATATACACACAAATGTCCTCTTATTTTTGTTTGTATCCACGATTAATTCTTATGTCCTCAGTACCCATTGATTTCTGGTATTCATCAATGTTTTCTTATTTTTGCTCTAAGGTAAAGCTGGGTACACACCTGACGATTGTCAGCAAAGCTTGATGGTTTTAAAGATTATCTTTAGATTAGGAATACATTCCTGTGGTGTGACGTCTGATTTCGAATTGATAAGATATCCTGTTGTGTGTGGAGAAGCCCAAGGAGAGACAATGATGAAGTCGCACAGGAAAGAACGATAGCCAATAGAGAACCAAGCTGACTGAAGCAGAAGGACAACTGCTACCATCATGGCAGCTGCAGCTAATGCATGAGCTAATACAAAACACAAAGCATAAAGTAGTAGTAAGATGGAGTCAGACATGGAGGACCAATGTGATTTGTGGCAAATATATCTGTTTATTAAACGTCTCTTCATGACTTCATCCATCCATCCTTCATGAATTTTCAGTACAAAGTAAAAACTAACATCGCTAATTCTTCCTGCCCATTGCCCATTGACGAGTGGTTGACAGCAGTTTCACAGTCCACGAACTCTTTGTTCAAAACAACAAAACATAAGTTTTAAATTTGCGGAATATTGAAAAAAAATAGCAGGCAGGCAGGATGGTCCAACAAACACAGGACATTCAACCAGGAGATCATTGTTCATGTCTCAACGTGTTGTTGAGTTGTTTTGAAGTTACGTTTGTTTCCCACACTTATGTTACATTGTTTACTTACATGATTTTATGATTTTTTATGATTTTACATTTTAGTTTACATACTTATTTTAAGCCCAATCATGATGTTTTTCCCTCAACCTAACTGTAATGGCGTGGTGTTAAACGAAAAAACAAAAACAAAAAAAACAAAACATCGGAGATGCACCTCCATTTTATGATCAAGTGGATTGCATCATTCAGCACACCTGGGTATGTTTGGTTTATCTGGTGATGACTTCCCTTATTTTTCCTTTAACAGGAAATCAAGAAAAGTGGTGAATGGATCAGACAAACACAGGACCTTCACCTAGGAGACCACTGTTTGTGTGAAACCAAATCTCAATGATACCTTATACTAATTAATCAAGTCATTAGGTTAACAATGTAACAGTCACTTTAAGCAAAACCATGATGTTTTTTTTAACTAAACCAAACCAAATAAGACCAAAGAGTCAAACAAGGCAGCACTGATCAAATATAAATCTATATTCTGTACTGTAATGACTATTTCTTCTCCTCTAATGTTGTCAGAAACATTTTGTAGTTACTGTTTAGCTGTGAAATGAGAAAGTTTGTGACCCGACTGCCATGTTAACAGCTGTTTTGAGGAAATACCAAACACTGCCCACTGGCTGGAGCACAGCCAATAGAAATGCTCAATAGAAACACTTTGTCTGAAATAACCTGTGATTGGCCAAAGTCTCCCATCCTGGGCCAGATTATAAAGCCAGAAAACTGAGCCATAAGGAGGTGAATATCAATATGCTGAAAGGTTATTATGGATTTTTTGCCCAATGATGCCAAAACCTTTCTGCCTACTGAAGCTTTAAAGTTAGGGTTGGTAATGTTGAGAAACTAGCAAGAGTACATTAGATTTTATAAATGATCTGACAGAAGAACCCAGCTCAGTGTTGCCAACTCTTTTCCAATGAAAGTAGCTAGCAGCACCACCTCCAAAAGTCCCTAAATGTAGAGAGGAAGTCACCAAGTCAGCACCACTGATAGTCAGTCAAAGCCACTCTGCCAGAATTATCATTATGAACATAAACAATAAACATGGCTACTGTTAGTATGCACAGCTGTCAAGCTAACAGTGTGGAAGACTGGTGATTTCATTTGGGCCGAATGAGAAAGAGCTGATTACAGTCCTGCGACAGTCACAGATACCAGGGTTTTTTTTTTCACTCAGAGCATTTGATTTATTGATTGCTGTGGGATGTGATGAGTATTTCAACAAATACAACAAAAATGTATTTGACTGCAATCTGGGGCAAAATTTGTTTCCCTAGAAACATAATGGAGGATGCAGTTTAGTTGTATGGGAATGTAATTTTGTAGGAGACAGGGCTGAAGTTTTTATATGCTGTGATTGATTTCCAAATATAATATATTTCTGTCAGATTGAGCAATGCTAAGCTTTACCACTTAATTGCCTCTGATACACTGGAAGCGAATGCTGATCCCAGTAGTAATCTGTACAATGTGACAAATCCCACTGCACTCAAGCTCACAAGTGAAAGCAATGCAACCTTTACATGGCTAATCTGGACATACAAGGTCATTATGTTTACCCGTAGTGATCGAAGGAACGATTTAACAAATTATTTAATAACCTTACAATGAGATGTATTTACACCAACATGCTTATCGTCAATGCTGCTCTTCCTTTGCCTCTACTGTCAGTACTGACTGTAATCCACAACTGTACGTGAAAGGTGACAACAGATTTTCCGACTCTCTTTAAATGGAAGAAAAATCAATGCAAATCCAGTTGATTCTAAATCCCTGAATGCTCACAGACTTCCTTGTCAACTGCAATCACTTGGCCCAGAGACTAAACATACCCACAAAGAAAAAGCTAGAATAGTTACTTGTCTAGTAAGCAGTGTGTTTAACGGGGCTGGTTAATGGAAACAGTCAGGGCTTTGGAAACCTGATCATCTCTAATCATTGGATGTGAAACACATTCAAAATATGATAAGACCTACGCTGTAAAATTACCAGTCGTCTCTTGGAGGAGTGACAGTTGCAATACGAAGAAAGAAATGGGAAAAGGAGGGATCACTGGTGTAATCCTAGCAGTGTATGCACTGTGCAGTGGAACAATAGAAATGGTGGAGTCAGAATGATGGATGAGGAGCCAGCAGGGGTTAATGAACATGTGGATCAATGCAGAGCCAACCCAGCTATACACTGAACGCTGCCTCAATTATAGCCTCCGGCGCCTGGTGCCAGAAAGCCCTGTTGACTGTTTGCTTCATTGAGATCACAATCAATGGTATCACCTATGCATTTCTTCCCCCTGATGTCTTACTAGGGCACCTTGAGGCTGAGCTACTTCCTAGTTTGTACAGTTCAGGGGAGCGTGGTGGGAAACCACTGTGGCTCTGCATGCTAAATGCTAGATGAAACCCAGAGGATATGAATTCAATGTTTGTTGTGTCATTAATAGATGCACCTTCACCTTTAAGCACACTTCTTCCTCTTTATATCCCCCTGGGTTTCTTTTTATGCTGACACCGTGTGTTAAAGCACTCAGAATCAAAGCCTTTATTGAATGCCATCCCTTTTCCTCACATTAGTCCTGTCTTCCTTTGTTTATTGTATTTAAAGGTGCAGTGTGTAGGATTTGGCAGCATCTAGTGGTGAGGTTGCAGATTGCAACCAACTGAAAATTCTTCCATGTGCCAAGCTTGTAGGAGAAATGCGGTGGCCAATGTGAAAAGGTGAATGGCCCTGTCTAGAGCCAGTTGGTTTGGTTTCTGGGCTACTGTAGAAACATGGTGGCTGGCTCCGTGAAAGACCCACTTTTATGCTTTTTTCATGCTAAATGACTTATTTCAAAGAAGCTTACATTATGAGCACATTTCTGGTAAAAGCAGCTCCAAGAAGTTACATCACAATTAGCAAAAATACCAATGTAGACACACATTTTATTGCAGGGTTCAAAAGGTTAATCAAAATTTGAAAATTATTAATACGCTATCAATCAGCTTCCTTAATGTGCATTAATAAATCTCCATGTAGATCAAGTTGCACTATCCAAATTTACAGGACCACTGGAGCAGCGTCTTAGCAATAGCCTCAGAAAGGCTAAATAACAACAACATAAGGCTCCTGTTTCAAAATCAGAGTACATTTTGTCAGAGCGCTCACAGTTGTCACAGTTGTGTTTTTTTCATTGACGTTTGTGATGTTTTCTGGAGTTGTTTCTGTACATGTTTTACTTAGTTTACCTATTATTTGAAGACCAGCCATGATGTTTTCCCTTACCCTAACTAAGTGGTTTTGTTGCCTGAACCTAAGTTAGTGATTTTCTTGCTTAAACTCAACTGTGGATGTTTGAGTGGCATACAAAACTGTAAAATGCATACTCATGACACATGAATTCTCTGTGTAATGTTGTTGTATGTGCCTTCCAGTGAGTATGGGTTGGAAACAGATTGTAGCTGTGCACCCAAATCCTGGGAATTCCTTTGATGAAAATACACTATTTATCGAAACTGATGGTCACTAATTGAGAGCTAGCTACCATAATGCATTGTTCAGACAGCTACAAAAAAGCCAGATTTAGACAACTGCCAAATGAAAAATGGCCTTAGTGTACAACATGTTTATTTATTTATTTATGTTTTTTTTTTTTTTTTTTCATCTGACACCATATGATCTTTTACATATAATTCCCCATATTGTTTTTAGTAAATATTGAATGTGTAAATCATTTTGGATACAGACAGAAACATTAAGTGGAAAGTTGGATGTACTTCATCTTTATTTCATTGCTGTTATTAAGACATGAATAATCCAGATGAGGACGATAAGAACTTTGAGTGCCCTCCCTGCAAGACAAAGCGCTACTCGCTGTGACTGAATTGGTCTGTTCTTCTGTCTCCAGTAAATTATTTCCCTCTTTATCTCCTTATCTATTTCTGTGTTTGTAACCCATGTTGTCAACCTTGTCTCTGAGAAAAGCTTGATCCATCGCAGGATGCTTCCCTCACCCTACCAGGAAACTTCAGCCTCTCCACACACAACTTTAATTTCATCCATCACTCCTGTCTTCCTTTGATCTCTGCCTATGTGCACTGCTGCCGACTCACAGCTTCGCATCTGCCTTTTCCTTCCTTATCATGTCTGATCATCATTTTCTGTTCTGCTCCACTCACCTATCCAGCAGCCCAATCTACCCTGGTCTGGACTCCCAGTAAGCAAAATCGGTCGTCTTGCTGGCCTTTCCCCCTTTTCTTCTCCATCATACCACAACATATCCTCATACAATGGCTGATATGATATGATGATATGATCTGAAAACTTTTTTGTTAATTTCCATGCGTTTTCCTATGAACAAAGAGCAATACAAGCGATTGGTGTGACTGTGGTGTTTAGGCAGCAAAACTGCAAGGAAAAGATTGTGGTTTGGGTTCAGATAGGTACAATTGAAAAACTTGGTTGAGCATATGTAAAAAAACTACTTGGTTAGGTGGAGGAGAAGGGCATTTGGTTTACAATAAGTATGGAAGTGGCGTCACTTAATCACAGGAGTTACAAAACATATAAGTAAACTTTTGGGATAATATAACTACTGAAGTGGCGTCACTTAACTCCAGAAGTTACTGAACAAAAAAGTGGCGTTACATAAATATGGAAATAACATGACAAGTCAACATTTGGGTTAAATAACTAAGGAAGTTGCATTACTTAAGTACAGAAAATATGGAGAAAATTAGTTAACTTTTTGTTTAAAATACGGAAGTATGGAAGCAGGGTTACTTTAGTATGGAAGTAGGGTTACGTAAGTATGGAAATGTTGTTAATTAAGTATGGAGGTGGGGTTACTTAAGTATGGAAGTGGGGTTTTCTTAAGTATGGAAGTGGTGTTAATAAAGTATGGAAGTAGAGTTACTTTAGTATGGAAGTAGGGTTACTTAAGTATGGAAGTGGTGTTACTTAAGTATGGAAGTGGTGTTAATTAAGTATGGAAGTGGGGTTACCTAAGTATGGAAGTGGGGTTTTCTTAAGTATGGAAGTGGTGTTAATAAAGTATGGAAGTAGAGTTACTTTAGTATGGAAGTAGGGTTACTTAAATATGGAAGTGGGGTTAATTAAGTATGGAAGTGGTGTTAATTAAGTATGGAAGTGGTGTTAATTAACTATGGAAGTGGGGTTACTTAAGTATGGAAGTGGTGTTAAGTATGGAAGTGGGGTTAATTAAGTATGGAAGTGGGGTTAAGTATGGAAGTGGTGTTAATTAACTATGGAAGTGGGGTTACTTAAGTATGGAAGTGGTGTTAAGTATGGAAGTGGTGTTAATTAAGTATGGAAGTGGTGTTAATTAACTATGGAAGTGGGGTTACTTAAGTATGGAAGTGGTGTTAAGTATGGAAGTGGGGTTAATTAAGTATGGAAGTGGGGTTAAGTATGGAAGTGGTGTTAATTAACTATGGAAGTGGGGTTACTTAAGTATGGAAGTGGTGTTAAGTATGGAAGTGGTGTTAATTAAGTATGGAAGTGGTGTTAATTAACTATGGAAGTGGGGTTACTTAAGTATGGAAGTGGTGTTAAGTATGGAAGTGTGGTTAATTAAGTATGGAAGTGGGGTTAAGTATGGAAGTGGTGTTAATTAACTATGGAAGTGGGGTTACTTAAGTATGGAAGTGGTGTTAAGTATGGAAGTGGTGTTAATTAAGTATGGAAGTGGTGTTAATTAAGTATGGAAGTGGTGTTAATTAACTATGGAAGTGGGGTTACTTAAGTATGGAAGTGGTGTTAAGTATGGAAGTGGGGTTAATTAAGTATGGAAGTGGGGTTAAGTATGGAAGTGGTGTTAATTAACTATGGAAGTGGGGTTAATTAAGTATGGAAGTGGGGTTAATTAATTATGGAAGTTATGTAACCAATTAGTCAACTTTCAGGTTAAAATAACGAGGGGAAGTGGTGTTACTTAAGTAGGGAAGTTACGTAACACAAAAGCCAACGTTGACGTCTGGTATCACACAAACAGTGGTCTCCATGGTGAAAGTCTGGTGTTTTTAGACCCACCCATCCACCTCGACCTCTTCACCATGTGGACCTTGTCACTCTTTTATACTACATCACCTGTCCTCGCTCACAATTATGTGGATTACGTACTACTTTTCTTAGGTATAGCTCTGAACAGTGTACGACAACAGCCTGTATGCCATCAATCCTGCAGCTCCTGTCATTCTGCTCTTCATCAGCAGACACTGCCTCATCCTCGCTTCATGTATCTTGCTGACTTTGTCCCTTTCCTCTGGGGTTTGACCAGTCCATCTCTAGTAGGTGTCTGAGGCGTCACAGATCACAGGAACAAGCTTATGCCCCCGGCAGGCTGAGGGAAGTAGCACAAAGCACGCCTGGCTAAATATCTCTCTCACTTCCAATCTTTCTTCCACACTTTCACATCTGTGTCTGAAGCTAAATCAACCTTCTGGCGTTTGCAAATCTAATCCTTCACATTTAATCTGTCCTCTCAACGCATTTCCTTAAAGTCTTTCCCCACTGTCCCACACCCTTTCTCCCTCCTGCACATAGCAACCCATGCTCCATCATCAGAACACCATAGAGACAGTAACAGATGAAGAAAAGTTGTGGTTATTCAGTGCGAATGATTATTCACACGACGCCCTTGTTAAACCTGCGAATGCCCTGTACTTGTCAAAATGTCAGCCTGATGCAAAGTCACGCTCAGCAAGGAAGCGACGCCAAGTGCGATACTAGCTGAGCTGCACCCCTCCAAATCCATCCTGAACTGTGTGTGAAATCCTGATGTGTAATGTTGCGTCTGTGATATTTAAACTTTGCTTTGTGTGAGGCAATTTATGTGAATAAAGGGAAGGCAGGTAGGATGGAGAGGGTGAAGAGAAAAAGAAGCTCAGGAAGAAAGACATTTCTCCCTCGCTGCCAGGGCCATAAAGAGGGTCCAATTTACCTCCACAGTCCTCCTGCTTTTTATGTAACGTGTATGTATCCTGTCACCTTGAAGTACCCATTGGCAGTGGTGGAAGAAGTATTCGAATCATTTACTTACATAAAAGTAGAAATTAGGGCTGTCAAGGAGGCCACATAATGCTCCAAACTTATGCAAAATCTTGGCGAGGAAAAACTGGTATGGCCATTTTCAAAGTGGTCCGTTGACCTCTGACCTCCAGATAAGCGAATGAAAACAGGTTCCATGGGTACCCATGAGTCTCGCCTTTACAGACATGCCCACTTTATGATAATCACATGCAGTTTAGGGCATGTTATAGTCAAGTCAGCACACTGACACACTGACAGCTTTTGCTGCCTGCTGGGCTGCAGTTTGCCATGTTATGATTTACGCATATTTTTATGCTAAATGCAGAACCTGTGAGGGTTTCTGGACCATATTTGTCATTGTTTTGTGTTGTTAATTGATTTCCAGTAATAAATATATACATACATTTGCATAAAGCAGCATATTTGCCCACTCTGATGTTAAAAATGGACAATCATGCGACTAATCACTATTAAATACTTGAATCAATTGACAGCCCTTGTAGTGATACTACACTATTAAAATAATCAATTACAAGTAAAAGTCCTGCAGTATCATTAAGTATTATCAGCAACATGTACTCAAAGTATGAAGAGTAGACGTATTTGTTTGTCAGAATGGGCCCTGTCAGTATTATATCATCATATTACGGGGGCATTATTATTGTAGCATTAACATGTAAACAGTACTTCAATGTCATAGCTCTTTGGGGTAGTGAATGAAGTATTAAGTAAAATATTTCCCACTGAGATGTAGTGAAGTAGATGTATAAAGTAGCATAAAATGGAAACACTCAAGTATAGTTTTGAAGTACTTTTTTAATTTAAAGACAGTGCTCCCCAAATTTAATCAGCATGTAAAGTGTTCTACAAGAGGAGCCAACACATTGGAAAAGGTCTACTCGAACGTCAATCTTGGCTACAGGGCTAAACCACTACCTCACCTGTGCCAGTCTGACCACATATCCCTGCTTTTGATCCCTGCATACACCCCCCTCAGGAAAACTACTCCCACCCCACAAAGACTGTGAAAACGTGGCCCGATGGTGCTTCTCAGCAGCTGCAGGATTTCAGAACAACTGACTAGGAGGGTTTTGAACATCCAGACTTGGAAGTGTTCACTGACAGTGTCCTGTGTTATATTAAGATCTGCACAGACACTGTAACGGTGGACAAACACATCCGGGTCTACCCCAACCAAAAGCCCTGGATGACCCGGGAGGTCCAGCGGCTGCTGAAGGACAGAAACACCGCCTTCAGGTCCAGTGACGGGGCTCTCTACAGCAAAGCCCGAGCCAACCTGAAGAGAGCCATCAGAAAGGCCAAGTCGGACTTCAGGAGGAGGATCGAGGACCGCCTGGAGAGTAACAACAGCAGGCAAGTGTGGCAGGTGGTCCAGCATCTCACCAACTGCAGGACCGTCCTCGGAGCTGTCGAGGGTGATGCTTTACTGGCAGAGGAGCTTAACCTCTTCTTTGCCCGTTTTGAAGCAGACCCACCAGACTCAGCTATGCTACATCAAGTGGCACACAGCAGCTCCACTCTCACAGTGGAGGAGGTGCGGCACAGGACCCGATGGTGTCTCTGGTTGGGTGTTAACGGACTGTGCAGACCAGCTGGCTAGAGTCCTCACCAGGATTTTCAACCAGTCCCTGTCCCACGCTACTGTCCCTACCTGTCTGAAATCCTCCACTATAGTCCTCCTACCCAAAAAAAAACCCTCATCACCAGCCTTAATGACTACCAGCCAGTAGCACTGACCCCGGTAGTGATGTAGTCATAAGACTCCTTCCACCTCTCCTTGACCCACACCAGTTTGCTTACTGGACCAACAGATCCACGCAGGATGCCGTGGCCACAACTCTCCACAATGCACTGTCCCACCTGGAGCAGCAGGGGAGCTACGCATGGCTGCTCTTTGTGGACTATAGCTTAAACACCATCCTCCCCCACAGACTGATGACCGAGCTGGTGGACCTCAGGCTTCCACTCTCCACCTGCCTTTGGATCATTAACTTCCTGACGCAACACCATTGTCAAGTTTGCCAATGACACAACAGTGGGTGGGTGTGTGCAGCTGACGGTGTGGTGGGAGAACAACCTCCACACATCCAAAACCAAGGAGCTAATTATCGACTTCAGAGAGAACAAAACGGACATGTTACCACTAACCATCAATGGGGACTGGGTGGAGAGGGTGGCAGCCTTCGAGGAGAGCCTGGCCTGGGGCGTACACACCATGGAGCTGCTGAAAAAGGCCCAGCAGAGACTTTACTTCCTGAGAGTGCTCAGGAAAAATAACATCACTCAGAGACTGCTGGTGTCCTTTTATCGCTGCTCCATTGAAAGCATACTAACTTATTGTATTTGTGATCGGTATGGCAGCAGCACAGAAGAACCATCGGCTGCACCCTCCCTACACTGGAGGAACTGCACAGCTCCCGCTGCCTCAAAAGGGCTCAGAACATTGTCAGAGACATATACTGTCCTGGTCACAGCCTGTTTGAGCTGCTGCCATCAGGCAGACGGGACAGAAGCATCAAAGCCAGGACAAATAGGCTGAAAACAGCTTCTACCCCGCTGCAGTAAATGCACTCAACGCTGTTAAGAGCTAGTGAATATGTCTGAATGTGAATGTGTTTGTATGTTTTACTGTTTACTTTATATTCTATTTATTATGTGGTTTTTGTTTGTTCTTAAAATGATTTTTATGTTGAACGAATGAATACCGTCAAGGATCGCACTTTTAATTTTGTTATACATTGTACAATGACAATGAAGACATTCTATTCTATTCTATTATTTAAGTACAGTACTTCAGTAAATATACTTACATTTCACCAAGTGCAATGTTAAGACTACAAATAGCAGCTTTGTACGGTATACATGATAAGGCCGCTGTAGTTCTCTGACACACTTGACGATCTGCGATAATGTGAGCAGCAGAATGCAAAACCGTGGTACCGCCAGCCGCCGTCTTCCGTTGCTCCAGAATAGCGTTATTATGATGAGAACGGCCTCTGAGCGAGGCGAATGGTGTTACCACAGTTTTGCGCTCACATTAGCGTAGTCTTGGAAAGGGAGGAGTGAGCGGAGGGGTCCTCGGTCGGTTGCGATGGAATCCCCAGCTGGGAGTGTAAATGATACTCTGACATCGTGCCCTCTGTCATGCTGCCGGGACAACCTCTGCATCATATCTGCACCACGGGGCTTTCCCATTGAGCACCGGTGGAGTGTGTGGCTGGCTCCCAGCATTAATGACACTTACAGCACATTAGGGGCTGTGGTTACATGGGACGCTAATCACTCAAGCGGAGTCGTCTCGGCGCTGAGGTGTAGAGCTCGGGGGAGGTCACAGTTCATCTTGTATGTTAATTAAAATGGCTTTGCGATGGCTTATGTGAGTGCTCCCATGGGTGACTGACTGCTGTTGTGTTTTATGTGGTGAACAGAATGATTCTGCCAATTGCTGCATCCTGTTTGAAGTGAACCGTCAAAGTGTTATTACATCCCGCAGCGAGAACACTGGGACATCAATATTACATTTATTATTGTTAATGAACAAATACTGTATGTCTTACACAGCTGATCATTTCAAGATTCACAGTCTTTAATCTGTCAGTTAGAAAACTGACTTCAATCTCTCCAAACAAGATGAAGAAATGAGGGAATATTTGAAGTGAATATATTTAAGCTTGCCATGCAATGAAAAGGACCGTCAGCCGTCACTGAGGAGCATTGATAATTAATGCATATCAAGTCACCAAATACCCAAATTATGGGATCCATCTTGAAACACTCCTGACTGATCAGATGACTAAAAACATGGACATTTACAGTAAAACAAACTGAATGCATTCCTTTACTGTTTGTTTCAGTTCTTTCATGTTTTGTGTAATTGGACAACAAATATGTGGTAGAATGGCATATTAAAAATGTTTAAAACAGCAGGAAAGGCTAATCATGCTTCATATCCAAATCAAACTAGTATTATTTGACATTAACCCAAGACTGCGTAACCTTTGAAAAGAAGAAGACATATCACATCCATGCTCTTATAAGTGAACATTTTGAATTAGGGGCTGTCATCGATTAAAATATTTAATTGCAATAGTCGCATGATTGCTCATGGTTAATGTAAAAATGTACCTTAATTGGAGATTAGTCAAGAATTTAATACTCTTATCAACATGGGAGTGGGCTAATATAACTCCCCTAATGTCAGTAATCAGCTGAGGAAGTTTCATAGTTATATTACAGTATTATTTACTGTATTCACTTGGTATCTTGCAAAATGTATGAAACAACTTACAACTTACAACAACTTACAGTTTTAAAGGTTGTTTTTTATCGTCAAACTCTGAGCCAGAAGGGGTTTCTTCATACAGTATATCATACATGGACTGGTTTCTAAAACATAACATTCCTGAAAACATGGCTGTTAACAGTATTTTCGGATTTATGGAGTGGGAGACCCTTAACCTGTTAAGTACTATCTTGCTCCTCAACCACAAGGCTTAGATGAATATATCTGGTCTTATTTATAAGGAAAATAAACTATATTACTATGGAGATTACAGTGGAGAAGCAATAAAAAACATTATAAAATCTTATATCACTGTTACGACAAAGATCCCATAGACAACTGAATGTATTCTGCTACTCTTTACTACAATTGTATACAGTATATATATATATATAAATATATAAAGTACTCATTTGCAGACAAATGCATTACTGGACTATTTTTGCTCATTCCTCCATGTCTAAGTTGTATTTTAGTGTTGTTGGTCAAAGTGCTGCTCATTTTAAGTTTAGAATTAATATTTCAAATGATAATTAGATGTTTATTATGTAAAATCCTGATCTGCAGAGAAGTAATGAACCACAGCTGGAAGATAAATGCAGTGCGGTGAAACTTAACTCTTTTATTTATAGTGGAGTAAAAGTATAAAACAGCATAAATGCTGAGTGTTTTAGTGGTACAATGTTCCAGTGTATCATACAGTGGATTTTCATATGGCCGCAGTCCACACCGTAGCCCACCGTGTGTCCAGGGATGGTTAGAGAGAAACGCAATTTATGATAATAGATATTCCAAAGATAGCCAACATGTCCGAGTCTTACCGAACAGCCTCGTGTGAGAGTAAACGAGGGGAACGGAAGAGTAATCGGGTGTGTTCCCTACTTCAAAACAAGCTAACGTGAGATTTATGAGCAGCTGAAAACCAGTGCAGAAGCAGATAAAGAGCTAATTAACTCGGCAGTGTACGGTTTGATTGATTATGTCCAATTAATGACAGAACTCCATCTGTGTGCAGTCGTTTGTCTTCCTCTGACTTTCGTGACTCAGGCGCTCATGTTACCTGCTGACAGGGCTGGTAATATGTTTGAGTCAGAGCAGTTTCATTACTCATTTGCTCCCTGCTTGTCTTTTCTCCGTGGCCTGGCTGTTTCACGGCCTCTGTCTTTTTATGTTCGTTTACACTGACGGGCTTTATTCTTACCTTGATGACTACCCTGGGTAGTTCCACTCAGCACAAGGGATGTCACGCACAAGAACTGATGATTCGGTACTTGTTTTCTACAGTACGGCAGGTACCATAGGCAATGAGTGTAGAAACAAAGAGACAAAACTCTGGTGCAGCTGCTGCTGTCATTTTGGACTGAAAACACTTATTAGATTTAGAGTTTTTTTTGTTGGCCATTTCGCTAGAATATGACAAAACGGGAGAAATAATTCAGTTATACTTCGGTACGGTACTTGGGCGGCAGTAGCTTGGCAGTAGCTCAGTCCGTAGGGATTTGGTTTAGGAATCGGAGGGTCACTGGTTCAAGTCCCAACATGGACCAAGACCAACTGGTTGCTGGAGAGGTGCCAGCTTACCTCTTGGGCACTGCCGAGGTGCCCCTGAGCAAGGCACCACACCACCAACTGCTCGGGGCACTTTTCAGGAGCAGCCCCCTCACTCTGACATCTCTCCATTAATGCATGTATGTGTACTGTGTGAAATTAACAACAGAGTGTAAAAACTGAATTTCCCTACGGGGATTAATAAAGGTTCATCTTATCTTATCTTATCTTTGTAGGCATACATGTTACTGGTGTCTGGTAGTCGCTTTCCAAAATGCGTAGCTCTGCTGCTAGATGCTGCTGTTGTACTGGATAGAAAATGTGTTTGGGATGCAATAAACTCACTATCGACACATCCCTTTTTTTCCCCGATAAAGCTGCATTGCGAAGAACAAATCTGTGTTGAAATCAGCAGGACGAGAGCTCGTCAATGTTAGCTGTTAGCTGTTAGCTCCGAGCAGGAATGCACTGCTAACTGGCTGCTAACAGCTGACGTTAAACAACTCTCCCACTTTCAACTCAGGATGTGACATGTTTAGGTTGCAGCAGACTCAGTTTTATAGCCAGAGCGAAGATACTGGCATCATATGAAACTAGAAAACCTGATGAATCCATTGGTACCAACCAACCATATGACCTTGTCTAATTAATGCTCAAAACATAAGCTAAATTTTGATGAGGAAAAACTATCATGGCCATTTCCAAAGGGGCCCCTTGACCTCTGACCTCCAGATGTGTGAATGTAAATGGGTTCTCTGGGTCCCTACCAGTCTCCCCTTTACAGACATGCCCACTTTATGATAGTCCCAGTCAGTCTGGATCAAGTCATAGTCAAGTCAGCACTCTGACACACTGACAGCTGTTGTTGCTGTTGGAATGCAGTTTGCCAAATTATGATTGGAGCATATTTTTTATGTTGAATGCAGAACCTGAGAGGGTTTCTGGACAATATTTGTTATTATTCTGTGTTGTTAATTGATTTCCAGTAACAAATATATACAAACATTTACATAAAGCAGCATATTTGTCCACTCCCATGTTGATAAGAGGATTAAATACTTTACAAATCTCCCTTTAAGGTACATTTAGATAAAAAAAAAAAAAAAAAAAATGTGTGATACATTTGCAGTTAATCGCAATGAACGATGGACAATTATGTGATTAATCATGACTGAATATTTTGATCGCTGTTTGAAGGAGATGTTTTCACGGCAATATAAAATAGGTAACAGAGAGGGAATTATGATGTGTTTATTACCGTCTGCATACTAGTGTTTGTTAGGAAGTTAAAGGAATGGATCATGAAGTACATGGGACTTATTGTAACAAGAATCGTGGCATTTCATTGGTTTTGGTATCAACTACAAAATTTCTGGTATGGTAGCATACCTCGTCTTTTTAAGTTAATTTACACTGACTCACTTTTTATTTATTTTTTACCCTAAATAGTTTGCCAATGAGTAGCCAGCACACTTGCTGTTTTTAGCAATGCACTGCTGTTTGAGGGAATTAAAAATGAAACTTTTGGTGAAGTGGCCACTGTGGCAGCAGGATTCAATGTTTTCAGCAGCTCTTTGAAACCAGACAGAGTTCTTGAAATTCAAGATGAAAAACAAAGACTGACTGAGACGTGGCTACCTGCCAAAGTGGCTGACAGAAGTGAAAGAGTTGCAGCCAAAATCTCCCAGCGTTTGGCAGGTGGCTGGCTGGTTAACGTGCAGCCTCGGCTCCACACATTCCCGCCTCAGCCTCTTCATAATGATGTTTCCTCGCAGTACGGAGCCCCGGCTTATTATGCCGTACGTCTGTGTGTCACAAATGGGAATCAGTGGAGGAAGCATCTCTGCTGTTTCTGCCGTCTTAAGCAGAATGCAAAATAAAGCCCGGTGCAATGTGGGTTATTGCTGAAGCTACACAATGACGTGTCCCATTCTGATCAGTGCTGAATGTACATCACCGACAGAACTCAGAGAGGTGATGTGCTCTCTGTCCCTCTTTAATGAATCAGTGACGTCTTTCCTTATCAGTATCACAAGCATCATAAAGGTGCTGTCTATTTTGCTTCTTTTTTGGCATGACCACTCAGCTTTAACTGTACTATCATGGGTGTCTGCACTCTCACTCTCACTGTTATTTCTGCTCTGTGAGCAGACACATGGGCCACTGTCTGACAGACAGGCAGACCCGACTATTAGCTGTAATTGCCAGAGGATCAGTCATCCCAAGTGCATCAGGTCTGTTGCTGTTTCCATGCAAAAGGCAGATTCGGGGGGCAATAGGCTGGAAGACCTGACCCAAATCTGTCTTTACATAAGGCCCTCTGCATGATGGAGATGTGGCTCTGGGAGCAAATAATTAGATTATTCAAATATAATAATGCAGTCAGTCAGTCAGTATTGGCACTGGTGTATAGCTGAGCTGAGGCTTGATTAAAGGCAAAAAGCAGGGAGATGAGAAGGGGGGAGGTTACACTACATGGATTCCTAATTGATCTGGAAGGAAGGTCATTTAATTTATCTAGCACAGGGTTGCAAGCCTTTCTGCATATCAAATTAGGCCAGCATGCATGTGGAAAGTAGCCAGATGAGAGGAAAGAGGTGATGCATGTATGGGTGATGGAGATACAGGTGCGAACCTGTCATGTTGAGGGAGATATCTGCCAAAATGATCCCATAAAAAAAGCATACATTTGAAATTTATTTCGATCTGGCACTATTACGCACGAATATCACACCTGCGCGTCCTAATTTGCGCACCTTCCCCAATGATCAGATCAATTCGCTAGTTAGAAAACACAAGAAAAAAAATCTCAGGTACTCACGTGCCATATTGCAAAGAAGATGAGAGACACGCAGAGGACCAGAGACAGCATGTAGCAGAAGGCAGCAAAAGTGAACATAATTGAAAGGGGAAGCGGTGGAGGATTTCCCAAAGATCCACATCTAAAATAAAAAAAGAGGAGGAAAAAAGAGGGGGGTCAGGAGGAAAGTTCTCACGGTGCCATGAGAAGCCGATGCTGTACCGGCACCATGACTTCGCCCCTCGCTTTGTTTGCAACAAATTGTTGCGAGGAAGAAGCTCTCCAGATGATCAACCGCGCGTCCTCCACCAGGCAGCGGCGATGCGACTCCGGCACCAAAGCTAGTCTCAAATCAGCGCGCTTGGCATGATGGGCGATCGGTGTCCGCGGTGCGGCAATCATGTAATCATCAGCAATCAAATGAGAAGGTTGTGCGCAAAAGCATCCGGGAGAGGTGAATGTGGAGGTAATCCATCCAGCGGCGGCGGCTCTGCTGTATCTGTGCTGACGATGTGGTGGCGATGAGGACCTCCTCGCCACTTCGTGCACAAGACGTTAAAAAACACAGTTTTCTCTCCCTGACAAACCTATCAGCAGCGGCGAGCGGGGAGCGCGTGAACAGGTGGATTTAAAAGAGCAGCACCCGGTGCGCGTGTGTGCGCGTGTTCGATTATCTAGCTCCACAGAGACTTGATATCAGGGTTGGCTGCTGTCATTGTAGTTTCATTTTGATGCCAAAAAAAAAAAATATTTTGAGCTTTTGAAGCTTACGCATGCTTTAAAGGGGAACTACGCCCATTTTCAAAATTCATATATGTTATTCATAATGTCTAAAACAGTCCAAAAATCTTATTTAACATGAATAACTCTTTCCCAAATCCAAAAATTAGAGTGCTAAAACTTAAACTAGTGATGTTACCAAGGGTATAAAGTGTGGAGCTGTTCCATAGTCAATGAATTGGGAGAGATGTTCTCGTGGCACTGAGTGCACCCAGGAGGACATTTTCTGTTTCACAACTGTCAACACTACAATATAATAAAGCTCATTTGGATATAAAAAAGAAAACAAACTTTCTTGGGCTCCACAAAATCAGCCTCAGTCTATGAAGCCATCAGTTTGTTCTATATTCACAGAATTTAATGTCTTGATTCGTGCACATAGACACAGATTTCACTTTTTCTGTTTTTGTGATGGTAAGCACAAAATCAGTTTGTATGTAATCCACATAATTGTGAACAGGGAAGTCTAAAGACCAGCAAACGCCATGTAGGAAGGGGACGGGGTTGGTGGGTGGGTCAAAAGACAGGAGGCCAAAGGATTCAAACTATGGGTGAATAAAGGAGTTACAGCATGGTGCACTTTGGAGAAAAATGGGGAGTTGGAGAGTTTCCAGAATATGAGAGAAAAATATGATTTAGACAAATAGGAATTTTTTAGATATCTGCAATTGAGGGACTTTCACAAGAAGGAGATCAAAAGAGACCCCTCCATGGAAATGAACGGTGTTATCCAAATTATAAACAACACATACCGTGGGACAAAAATTAGAATCGTATCAACACTATATCAGAAATTGCTAGGGAAAAAACATACAACTAATTATATTAAAGAAAGATGGGAATCAGAGTTTAACACAAACATTTCAGAGGAGGACTGGGAAAACATGTGGAAGACACATCAGACGACCACCAGTTCACGGATATGGAGGGAATTCTCTTGGAAAAATTTAATTCGATTTTTCATCACTCCGAAGGTCAGGAGCAAGTGTCTAAAAAGAAAGATACCATGTTGGAGGAAGTGTGGAGCACTAGATGCCGATCACTCTCATATATATTTGGTGCTGACATGACGATGTGTTATATGGCACTCTATATGCGTAATTTGAACTCAATCAGTGATGTCCGAATAAGTGAGAGATATCTTCTCAAAATAATGTTAGTAGCCAGTAAGAAAGCTATCACAAGGAAATGGGGTAGAGTGGAACCACCTACATACGAGGAGTGGACGGGAATAATAGAGGAGATATACATAATGGAGAGACTGACACATCGTTTAAGACTGCAGGGAAGACAAATGGACATCAAATGGAAGAAATGGACATCATTCAAAAACCAAGATGGCGACAAGGACTAAATGGATGGTGAACTATGAGACGATGAAGGATAAGGGAATAGTAACCCCCTCCCATGGGTCTGTTCGTGTATCATTTGATGTGTTTGTTCTATGAATGTTATTGTTAAAATGAAAAACATTAATAAAAACTAAAGTGAAAAAAAAAAAGACAGGAGGCCAGTGTTTGAGTCCCGTGTGAAACCAGAGGTCAAAGTTCATTTATTTGTATGTGTAACTTCCACACTTAAGTTACACCAGTGTTAGGCCAAACCATGATCTATTCCTTAAGCTATCAAAGTCGTTTTATTTTGAAAAGACCGGTGTGGACATTGACTCATGTGTCACATGTTGCTTGACATTTGTAGGAAAATGCATGAAAACCACAATGTTTTCCTAAACCTTAGTAGTTTTGTTGCCTAAGCCGAGCCAAGTAAATCTATTCCTAAACTTAACTAAGTAGTTTTATTTTGAAAAAACTGGAGCAGACATTGACATGTGTATCACGTTTTGCTGGACTTTTGTAGGAAAACACATGAAAATTACAATCTTTTCCTAAACCTCGGTAATTTTATTGCTTAAGCCGAGCCAAGTAAATCTATTCGTAAACCTAAATAAGTAGTTTTATTAAATAAAAAAAGAGCAGACATTGTGACAAAGTGCTGTACAAAAGTTATACAAAATTATTTCTATTCTACTGTCATAATTTAATTTTAATGTCAGAATGGCCTTTGTTTAACAATAAACATATTATAAATATACATGCTATTACAACTATTTGCTTCCTTCCTTACTTATTTATTAAACCTTTTGACCCTGTAAAGTTAGTGATGGACATAAATGGAAGTTAGAAAAAGCCAGCACACATATTTTGAGAGCAGTATCAGAGGTTGTGTCCTGTGCTTTTACCCTGCATGTTAGTAAATAGCTACAACTCCATTCAATCCTGTTGATGTCAGCTACCAGCACTACTAGCTACTGGCCGATAGCCGGGTGTTTGGGAACAGAGATGTTAATACGTCCAGTAAGGTACAGGCTTACAGCATACAGCCCATGGGTGGATTAAAAGATAATACAAAAGATGAATTATAGCCAATATATCAATTATTACAGCTGCATACAGCTAGCAGAAAGCTGGCAGAATCAGATATGTCATATGAGCATGCAGGGTGGTGCAGTCCTGTGGGTCTGATGCACATTCATTATGATGAGGAAAATAACTGTGGATTCATTTTACAACTTTGAGGACATAATGATCTAAATGAGGGATATTTACGTGGTTTTACTGGGAAGTTAATTTACCTAAAAAAAAAAAAACATGATCCTCTTATTGATCTTTATACATCCATGGCCATGGACTCAATGCTGTATCACCATCTAGCGGCTGTGTCAAGAAAGCACCAGAGTTTCACCTCTTTGCTTCTATACTCCCTGACATGGGCACATCATTGGGTGTATATATATATATATATATATATATATATATATATATATATATATATATATATATATATATATATATATATATATATATATATAATTGAACTGTCCAAGGCCATGGAAATAACACTGGAATTTGAAAGTTGGGTGGTGTTCCCCTTTAAGTTATTGATGACCCCTGTTAGAAACACAACCCACTCTCTTCATGTGTGTGACTGCTGAATCTGTAACCAACTCAGTACCCCACAATATGTTAACCTGTACAAACTGATTCGATTGATCACTTAATGCAGCACAGTGTACATCCCTCAGAGGGAAGCAGATCTTCCAGAACTACTGAAACACTGTCTTACACATAAAATGATCCACACTCCCAAAATACAACTATATTATATATGTGGGAGGAAAGTAAGTAAAAATACAGTTTCATCACTGATCTTCAGATGAATTGATTTCTCTATTTGAACTGAGGCATACACAGTATATTTAAACTGTGACACTAGCACCACCGTCTGGTGCTTTTGTAAATTGCAGGTGCCATGAAGCTATAATCCAACTTTCACAGAGGTACAATGCTGTCTGGACACCTACAAACACAAAATAAATAAATAAGATAGTATAGTATACGCTTCATTATATCCTCTGAGCTGTAGTGTAGTCAGTCTATTACTTCCTATAGGTAGAGTGTGTTTATAATATAGTGTAAAGTTTTAGTGTAAACACAGTGAAAACATTTTCTATCCCATAACTATAATACCTTATAAACATACTTATAATGCATTATAATCTGTTTATAGCACTGTGCTAATTATAGTATAAGCACCAAAAATATTAATAATGAATTATAAATATACCTATAATGTATTATAATCTCTTAATAGTATTGTATAATTATAGTTATTAGCATTCATAAATATCCATAATGTATTATAATCTGATTATAGCACTGTATAATTATAGTTATAAGCACTAAAAATATTATAATGCATTATGAACATACTTATAATGTATTTTAATCTGTTAATACCACTGCATAATTATAGTTATAAGCACTGAAAATATTAATACTGCATTATAAATATACTTATAATGTATTATAATCTGCTTATAGCACTTTTTAATTGTAGTGATAAGCACTAAAATATTAACAGTGCATTATAAACATACTTATAATGTATTATAATCTGCTTATAGCACTGTTTAATTATAGTTATAAACACTCATAAATATCCATAATGCATTATAAACATGTATTGTAAAGCACTGTTAACATGCTTATAATGTATTATAATCTGTTTAGGATGCTGTATAATTATACAGTAGTTGTAAACACTCATAAATATCCATAATGAATTATAAACATACTTATAATGCATTATAATCTGCTTATAGCATTGCATATTTCTAGTTATAAGCTCTAAAAATAAATAGCTGAAAAGATGTGCACACACAGAATAAAGTGAATTATTGCTTAGATCTAAGTGTGCAGATATCTACTGGACTCATTGATGTTTCCAGCACCTGAGCAAGGATTAAGGCAGGTGGAGAGGTTGTCATCTGCATTCGCTCATATCACACGAATAGTTCATCGAAACGTTTCTGAAAACATTTCATGTGAGAAATAAGCCATGTAGTTGCCAAATCTGTCTTTATTACAGTTTAAAGGTTTCTAGGGACTTTCCAGAGGTGGTGACTCGGACCAGCAGAAAAACAAGTGAGTAGTCTCACATGCTGACACTCGTTCCTGTGTGTTACAGAAAACTGCTGCAGTGCAGCTTTTCACTCTCTCCACACACACACACACACACACACACACACACACACACACACACACACACACACACACACACACACACACACACTTCTCCTAAGTCTCTCCAGGACCCATGTTGCTGTGACTCTTGAACACTACACTGTAATACCTATACATACATATACGGCCATACGCCAGCACCAACGGACACTTTGTGACACTTTGTTTGTTAGTGAGAGACAGACAGACAGACAGACAGACTGGAGGCCTGTGAGGAGGAGGACAGACAGACAGACTGAAGAGTCTGCACGGCGACTAGTGATGCAGTGGATTACTGCTGAGTCATTGCTCAGCATTTTCTGACACCTGTGTGTTTGTTTAAAAGGAGACTCTGGAGATATTCAGTACAGTATTCAGCCTATATGTATTATATTCAGTGTACAGACCCTAGATGTAGATACGTAGATATCACACTGGTTGGCCGGTTAGTAAAAGACCGGCCAGTAACACATACAAGTGAACAGGGGATAAAAATCAATTTGACATGTCTCAGCCAATTTCATTGAGTCGTTTTTATATTCAAGGATTTATTGTCTATGAGCAGGAGCTTGGGGCTCCTCTGTGTGATTTTGCATATTCTCTCCAGGTTAGCGAGGGTTTTCACCGGGTTCTCCTGTTTTCTCCCACAGTCCAGAGACATGCAGGTTAGGTTCCCTGTTGACTCTAGTGTGTGAATGTGAGAGTAAATGGTTGCCTGTCTCTATGAACCTGTCCAGGGTGGACCCCGCCTTCACCCAGTGTCAGCTGGGATTGACTCCAGCCCCCTGCGATCCCGAACGGGTTAGCAGTTGAAGATAATGGACGGATGCATTGAAAGTAGTAATACTGGATATAAGATGTGGTTTATCAAACTTACATTCACATTTTTAACTGAATTTAGTATAGTATATAGCTGGGCTTTCACCAAAAGTTCCCAAGAAATACTTTACAAGGAACTAAAAGGATCCTTCGGTCCATTGTCGTCTGTGTTTCCATCACGGTCAAAAGACCTATGAACATTAAACAAATTAGTCTGCTAACGTATGAAAACACATGACATGATGAGGGCTCACAGCAGTAAACACACTCTATAGACTGTATTTCAGTGTGTCCACCTGTTTACTCGAAAAGACGTTTGGGAAAAAAATAAACCTTGGAAAAAACATAATGTTAGGGTTTTGTCTCATTGTGACAATGACATTTACTGCAGCATATACTGTATTTCCTAATGCACGCTGGATGTAATGAATGAAATGCAGCAGAGGACATGGAAACAAAGAGCGTCCGTCTCCACAGTAACCGCCATGGAACAATCAGAAATAACCTTTTATTTCTCTCTTCACAGCACTCGAATATCACCGTTCGCCATCCACATCTATTTTCTCTCTACCTTTTTTACAATGAGTCAGGAGGCCGACAGCAGAGCCTAACTTTACTTTTAATGTTGTCAAACAAAGAGAAATTCTCTCCCTTCATCATGAAATGCTCCTAAATCAATATTAGAGTACTTTTTTGTTTATGAATGAAGTGGTAAACAAGTTGAAAGAGCGGCACTGTGTGTTTCACCAATCAACAACGGTCATCCCTGTAAACTCCACCCCAAAGTGCCAGTACTTTCAAGAAGTACTACCCCTCGACCAGGGCCTTTTTGGGGGGGAAAAAGTCCCTGCTAAATTTCCCAGAACTTAATATATACCTTTTTTTCGCACTATAAGGCGCACCGGATTATAAGGCGCACTATCAATGAACGTGTCTATTTTCTCTCGTCTCGTGATAGTGGAGTAACTCGCCCAGCGTTGCCTCCCTGTCTTGGTGAATGTGTGTTCGCCTTCTGTCATCCAACACTCCCACGCAGCTCGCAGTTTAACTCTGAACGACCTGTTGACACCAATATCTAGCGGTTGGAGTTCTTTAGTTCATCCACCCAGAATGACGACAAGCTCCGAATCAGTTTTCTTCACTTTCGTTTTGACGGTGTCGGTGAGTGTTGTAATGCCCCGACAATCCATCCAGCGGTGTCGTAATAAAACATTTTGAAGATTGTTGAGCGCCCTGTACCACATAAAATTGGTTCGAGATCAGTAAGCACGCCAGATTATAAGGCGCACTGTCGATTTTTGAGAAAATTAAAGGATTTTAAATTATTGGCCTTATAGTGCGAAAAGTACGGTACCTTGGTTCATACGGTCGAAATGCAAAAGGTTCCTCAAAAGGCTCTTAGCTCCGGGGAAAAGTTCCTGTGGTGGAAACAGGGTTAATAATTTTAGGGTTGTGCAACTGATATTTCTTAAATTACTGTTTAAAAAAAAAAAAAAAAAAAAAACATACTCCTGCAGTACATCCTTGTACCTTGTAATTTGAGCATAACTCTGTGCTAAGTACTTCCGCTGACGCTGCCCATGGTACACGGACAATCTTCAGTTTCCTGCAGGATCCATATACTGAACGTTTGCTCAGCTGAGTAGCACAAATAATGGGATGTTCATTTAAAATAACTTGTCAGAGTTGTTCCCACGTCAGTGTCTGTGAGCAGTGGACCATCGGTATCAGGTGCTTTGGGGATTCATGTTTAGCACTGACAAGCTATTGTGTATATGTCAGCGTTGGCCTTGTTGCAGCTCTTTTGTGAAAGCAGCATTGCCAGAAATTGGGTACTAATTTCTTTGTTTGGAAAGGGGCCAAGGCCATAATGTGCTCAAATCCCAGTAGGCATTTCAAACGGTGTTGCATAGCAACTAATAATCCTCTCTGTCCAATCAAGAAGATTTTTCTGCACTGTTTGTCCAGGGGAGAGCGTTACTCCTCAGGAGCAGCTGTTTGATCGGCGCTCACTGAGGATTCTAGTCACACCTGGGAGTACTGCACTTCTTCAGCATCATGGCTGCAACTGGTTGTACAAGTCTCGAGTTTCCCAAGTCTGTGAAGAGATCTGAACATATCCTAGTTCAGTGGAGGCTTGCCACGGTAGTCAGTATTACATAGTTCGGGAATACACTGATAATATCACTTGCCAAGGGGGGGGGTGGTTTTTTTGTGGTGGGTTGGGGGGGGGGAGGGGGGGGTGGGGGGCCTTTTTCCCTTTGGCTTTCCCGAGGTGCCCCTGAGAAGGCCAACCCCCCACTCTCTGGGCGCTTTCAGGAGCCGCCCCAATGTTGTTTTGCTCTTTCCATTAAATGAATATTTGTGTGAAAAAAAGAGAGTAAAACTGAATTTCCCCACTGTGGGACTAATAAAGGAATTTCTTTCTTTCTTTCTTTCAACCCCCCCAATGTTGTTTTGCTTTTCTTAAATAAAATAAAAAAAGAAACAAAACCAATTTCCCGTTTATCTGCCGCAGCATGCCAGCAGCAGAGCATCCATTATAATCAACTGAAGCTGCTCCACTGACCACAGAAGCCATGCAATGCCCCTGTGGATGTGTGCTATATCTATTTTTATGTATTTTTACCTCAAGTTGAGTAGTGGAGTAGTAGTAGATACATATTATGATACAGGGCTTACAATTCAATATATTGTGATATTGTAAGTAAAGCAATATATTGTTGTTTTAAATCTAGTTTTAGGACAACTGTCATAGTATAAAGAACACACCACCATGTATAAAATTTAATCTAATCTAATATAAAGTAAAAAAAGTTGTCAGAACAGTTGGATCTGCGTTTATCACCGTCCCTGAAACATCCAACACCGTGACACTACTTTGAGAGGAGACGTACACTGAGAGGATCTCTCACATCTCTGCAAATGAAGTATTGACTGGGTCGTTCATTGCATGTAAACTATTAATTAAACAGCGATAGAGTTTTGAGGATCGACACAGTATCACCAAACATAATGTCATGATACTCAATATTCTTTATATTCTCCTTCACCCTCAGTAAAAACATAGAACTGTGTAAAAAGCAAGTGTAAACCGTTAGAAAGTGATTAAAAATAAGTACCTCGTTGTGGCAGAGCAGCCTTGTGGGAGTTTTTACATTTCACATTAAAGTACATCAATCAAATCAATGTGTATTGATGATCCTGTAGTTAAAACAATCCAGGAAATTAATTCAGTACCAGTTAATATGGACTTCACTTCCAAACCCTGCATAACTAGTTGCTTAATGATTGGCAAAACAGAGTTGATTGACAGGACGATGGCAGAGGATTTGGTGCACAGAGAAGATCAAAATTGCTTATATTTTGGATTTAAACCCAGTGCTTATACTGAATGATAATATTCTAGAAACAAGTGCTCATTGTCTGTTTTAGATATATTTATATTTTAGAGGAAAGCAATATGACTAAATACCTATATATCTACATGTGATCTTGTGTATCTTTGAAGGCTGGCCCACACACACACACACACACACACACACACACACACAAAAATAAAATTAAAAATCAAAGCTTAACAGACGTTGAAAATGAGAGCCCATACATATGTATGTTAAATTAAATGCTGTCGCTACAGTGTGTGGAGAGCAATAATTTGTCCAAAACAGCCATTACACACTAAGATCCCTTCATAAACAATAAGGTCCTCAACTAAAAAAAACATAAATCTCACTAAATCTCTCGTGATCAAAAGTGACTTTAGTGAAAACAAAGATGGCAGACGACGAGCGGGACGAATTAGTGATGTTAGTTTTTACTTTGTACTGAAAATTCAGGAAGGATGGATGGATGAGGTCATGGAGACAAGTTTAATAAACACTTGTTGTGTTGTTGCCATAAATCAACAAGGTAGTCCTCCGTTTCTGACCTCCCTCTTACTACTACCGCCATGAGGACGGTGGTTGTCCTTCCTTCTTCAGTCAGCTTGGTTCACCGTCGGCCATCGTTCTTTCCAACATGACACCGGCTGTCCTCGGGGTTCCCCACACACAACAGCGTATCCCAGTCAGAGTTAGTCTGACGGGGCTGCACAGTGGTGTCGTGGTTAGCGGCGTCGAATCACAGCGGCTTCAAATCCATATTTACAGTAATCATTTGCAAAAAAAAAGTGGGTTTATGTTGAAAAATACTGAAGTTACCCTTTAAGAGACAGAAGTGGAAATGGAGCAATCAAAGTCAATATGTCATGAAAGTTTCTGATGTACTGCTGGATGCTGAAAGAAGTTAAAGAGCTTCATCAACATAGTTTGTACTGATTTAACTCTTTTATAAAGAGTTAAATCAGTTCAAAAAAATTTCAGAACAGGACACAATAATGAATTAACTCTGACAAAATGTTGGGACACAAAACATAGTGTTGATTTTAAGGCACAAGTCAATGCAGCAGTGTGACCAGTAATAGCAAAGTGGCCAAATGTATACTGAGGGCCAGTCAGTGGCTTGGACCTCACAGCTCTGAGAGCCATTTTTGACCTCAGTAGGGGTCAAACCCAAACCATCCAGTACCAGTGTTGCCCAGTGCCATATTGTGTAACAAGACAAACTGGAGACACTCGTCCAGCAGATGGTGCAATTCTCCTTTTTTAGCACTGACCGGCGAAGAGCTGAGGTAAACAGCATGCCATTTTACATAATATAACATGAGTGTTTGGATCCAGATTTTTCTCTGATAAGCGACAAACTACTCAGACTGATCCTTTTTCAGAGCAATATCACATGTCAAAGCAGGTACCCTCAAGACACAGTAAGCTATGACAGGATACCTTATTATGTCTGATGTATGTATTAAAGTATAGTCCATGATAGGGGTGGACCAATCATCTGCCTGGCCGAATATGCGTGATATTGTGTGTTTGAGTGCTTGCAGGTCATTTTCACAGCAGACGGTTTCGATAACAAAGCCAGCTAACAAGTCATAGAGGCATCACCAGTGTTAACTCTTACCTTCACCTGAACATTGTAAGAAAGACATCATCACCTCATCTGCTTTTTACACCTTAACCATCTGTCCAAAGTGGTTTGACTACAAACACTCTCATGATCCTGTGAATCTCATTCGATGGAGAATCCAGCCAAGGTAAATTCAGAGAAGCAACCTCATAAAAACGCTGAATAAAAAACACATTGCAAACTAATTTATGTCTAATTAAAAGCAAAGTATCAGTGTTTAATTGAAAGTAGGGCTGTCAATCAATTAAAATATTTAGTCTGATTTGAATAGTGATTTGAAAAAGAATAAAATTATTATAAAAGTATTCCTCTGAAACCTTTCTGTCTACATCTCCCATCACATTTAATGTTTTTCTTTTATTCACTCATGCATCTAAAGTTTTTTCTGACTTTGTTATGATGAAGTTTAAATGGAAAATGTGGTACTGTGTATTCTGTTTTTTGCTGCTGTCATTTAAAGTATTATAAAATGGGAAAAAAGAAAACTATTCTAGCATGATTATTGTAATTTAATCACAACATTTTACTTGTTCAAAATTTAGCTTAAAGGGAGATTTGTCAAGTATTGAATATAATTATCAACATGGAATTGGACAAATATGTATGGAAATATTTGTTGTTGGAAATCAGTTACCAACACAAAACAATGAAAAATATTATCCAGAAACCCTCACAGGTTCTGCATTTAGCATAAAATCTGCTCCAATTATAACATGGGAAACTGCAGCCCAACAGGCAACAACAGCTGTCAGTGTGTCAGAGTGCTGACTTGACTAGGACTTGATCCAGACTGACAGGGACTATCATAAAGTGGGCATGTCTGTAAAGGGGAGACTGGTGGGCACCAACAGAACCCACGGTGATACCAATGTGTTACAAATCCATCCATCCATCCAATAGAAATCCACACAACACAGAGAGAACAAACAAACTGCATCCAGGATGTTCTAGTGAAATCATTGTTCAGTACATTCATTGATTATCTTAAAACTCATTTAGGTCAGTTCAGTTCAATTGAAGTCCCGATTTAATAATATGTGGTGAGAGCAGTTCCAGCAGAGCCACCTGAAGTGCTGTGGTGGTTGTTTCTGTGATCCGGACACATCAATGTTGTGATAATGATTAAATCAATAAGCCCCAAAGCTCTCAACCAACCAAATAAAATACAATTACCTCTTCTATCTTGGATACTACACTGCTGATTGTACTGTTACCTCCCTGGAGCCAACAGTTTTTTGTCGATTAGCTGAAGCAATAAGCAGCTACAGGTAAAAGGCAGAACTTGAATGCTTCCCGTTGTGTTATACTGGTGACTGGTGTACACCCTCAAATCACTCCTTTTCTACGTGGCATTAAAACCGCTGGAAATTTTTAAGATAACAAAGAAAGCAGACCTTTGTTTTTTAAATATGGGATGGGACCCTTATGTCACAGCTATGGACTCTTTGTGTTAGTTTTTCGATTAGTTTATCATTTTGGTGCTGTCTTGTTATATTGAGTTTTTGTTCTAGTATATTGTTTGTGTTTCCTCCCTTCCTGTTAGTGGTGCTTGTCTTGGGTTGTTTCCTTTTTATTTTGCTTCATCTTTATATCATTTCTAGTTCTTCCTCCCTTTGTGTTTTCCCCCGTTTTCTTGTTCAACCCCCACCTACTTTCCCTACTTTTCTCCTCCTCTATTAGTTCCACCTGTTGTCTTTCCCTCTTTATTTAAACCACCCCTCTCCCCTTTTTTCTTGTTGGTTCATTTGTTTAAGCCTCCCGTGATCTCCCCGTGCTTCTGTGTTTCTTCTTCTTGGACTCTTGTTCTTCTCTGTGTTTCTCCCCTGATTCCCCTTTGACTCTCTTCTCCTCGTGCTGCTTGTTTCTCTTTTTTACCGGGTAGGTTTTCTTCTGTTTTAGATGTTTCTCCTCACACTCCTCGTTGTCCTGTGTTTCACTTGTCGGTGTTTGTCCCACTGTGTTCATTCCCTGTCTCTCATTCTACTCTAGGTTTTGGTGTTAATTTTGGTTTATGGGTTTTTTTAGTTTCTTACTGTTAACTTGTGTTTAATGAATTAGTTCTCTTGTTGGTAGCTTGTGTTTAGTTAATATCTCTTAGGTTTATCTGTTTAGGTTTTTTGTATTTCTAGAAGATATTGTTTTCTTTATCAGTCTTTAATTAAAGACTCGCTTTTTGTTAATCTCTCGTCTTAGTGGTTGTCTCTGCATGTGGGGTCTCTCTCTCTCTCTCTCTCTCTCTCTCTCTCTCTCTCTCTCTCTCTCTGATTGTCATACATTAGAAATGTACACAAATGATTAAATGAATTAAAAAACATGGTGAGAATGTATACGAGCGTAGAACATGATGATCAAAGTATATGATGGTCGTCCTCACGCTTTATTATATCTCTTAAGTTGTTGTAGCAATTTTTAGGTTGATACCATTCGTTGCAGATTTGGTGCTAAATTTAACCATTTTTTTTACCACTCAAAAAATACCACATTAAGACACAAAGACCTTGAGGAACAGTATAGAAAAAGCCATTCAGTGATTTGGTATCAAAACTTTTAACATTTGAAGATTTTTCAATGATTGGATGGTGAGGCCTTCGGTTGTGTAAACTGATCAGAAACCGCCTTATTGTCAGTCTATCTAGTAAAGCCATCCATCCTCTGGATGCTCCAGGTCTCTAGTTTGTGGCTGTAAAGATTCATGAGGCTGTGATTATCCTAGAGGTCATTACACTTGGGCTCATTGGATCCACAAGAGTCTCAGCTTTACAGTGCTGCCCAGTTTATATTAGTATAGTTAATATAGTTTCAGGAGCCCAGTATGCAGAAATATCCAAATACACCATTTTAGATTAGGCAAAAATGACACATTCATATTATATTAAAAAAAAAAAAAAGAAATGCATGTTTTTTGCCCCAAACTGCATGTGACTATCATAAAGTGGGCATGTCTGTAAATGGGATCCCCTTTACAGACAACCCATTTTCATTCACAGTGCTAACCACTGTGCAGCGCGACAGATATTCTAAAATATAGTTGGATATTTAAATAAGTTGTTGTCCAGTAAGAAGAGAAACAGAGGTCAATCACTAGTAGCATACATAGTTTTTGAAGGTATAATGTTTTATTTTATACTTTTCATACATAAGTTGGTGCCTTTGCCAGGGATAATAAGTCAAGGCCAGAATGCACTAAACTGCATGATTTGCAATTTTTTGTCTCCTTTTTCAGCCCTGATGAGTTTGCATGCATGATTTCTCCTTAAAGGAGTTCACTACATGTATAACACATTTTAGTTTAAAAAAAAAAAATCTTAAAAATACATCATTCGTAGATGGTAAGACCCAGCAGGGAGTCACTTTAGGCACACTAGTGGGCACACTGTGCCAAGCCAGTTAGCACGCAGCCGAGATAAGACTTTCTGCTAAAGACTGCTAAAAAGTGACACAGTTTTTTTGTATGTGAGTATGGAGTCAGACACCTGAAAGAATACAAAAAATACCACCTCAAATATTTTATTAAGCAAAATGAGACAGGAAATAAAGTGCATGTGATGTGACTCAGCGATCTGAGAGCAAAATACAAAACAATGGTTTCATATTAAAATATTTTATCTCTATAGTTTGTCCTCTGCCTCCTGCTAATTGAGGCTTCTAACTCATGAAGCTATGCTGCTATAAAGCAAAAATCAGGTGCACATACTATAAGCAGCCCACCAGTAACACCACAGGCACCAGAAAACTCCTGCTGCGACTGAGATGGAGAGTGTGTTTGTAAGTGATGCTTTGGGGTTATCACGTAGACTAGTTTGTCTTGTACCGATTTTCAAGACCAAAAATTTCGACAGCAGCTTTGGGTTGAAACTGCCATAAATGTTGTTTCAGTCAGGGGGCAGATTTTTTGGAGTGATCTAATATATAACCTTTATTTAACTAGCAGGTCTCTCTGAGATTAAAACACTGAATAACAGCAACAATAGGTACGACAAATACATTACATAATCATAAAGGGCATTAACAGGGCACCGTGTTAGTCAAGCGTTTGTTATTTAATGGAAGCAACTGCAGCTAGCAGTGACTTCCTTTATTCTACGTTTAAAATCATTTAAAGAGAAAAAGGTCCCAAGTTTAAGCTTGGCCCGCTGATCATTCCAGGACCAGGACTGTAGTGGATCAGCTTCTAGGCACTTTAAACTGAAGCCATCGGTGTCAGAAGATATTATTATATTAATTGTTTTGCAGAACCAAAAACTTTTGGCTGAAGTAAATAGGAAGTCTGCCAGAGTTGATCGTATAGACTAAACTGTACCAATGTTGTAACCTTGGCAGAGTGACGCCGGACCATCCTCCCATGCTGTCTAAGGTACCATAACGGGTCTCAATGCCAGAATTAGTAACATACGTCAAGGCTGAGTGATACAGACGGTCCAGTTTGGTACATGGTACATGGTGAGGCAAACCTGTAAACAGTATCACCACATCAACTGTTTTCTTCCACTAATTTCTTTGCAAGATGGTCAATATTTAAATATAATAAATAATAATACATTTATTGGCGTGGTGTCTTTGGTGATGAGACCCCATCTTGACGTCTTGATTTTGGGGGGTAGTGATGCCATGAATAGCACAGGAATATCCCCCTGATGGAATCTAGACATTATGGATGGCAAAAATAATTGTTAGATAAATGAAAAAATGTAGTTGCAGTTTTAGTAACAGCTCTTTCATACATACATACAGTATAGTCCTGCTTTATAACAACTACACACACTTGTTATATGTTTGCACATCTACTCTATGTATGTTTAAAGTGTTCTGTGTCGGTGTGTGTGTGCATGTTATTTTTTTAAATCTTTTATTATGAGATGCGTTCATTCACTCACACACACTCCAACAAGTGTTTGTGGGTTACCTACTATTAAACAAAGCCCCAGTGGGTAAAAATAATCCAAAACAGAGGAGCAGGTGAATTACAATCAACCAAGTGTTTGCATACAGAGAGAATAAGTGGCTCCAGCAGGAGGTGCAGTCACACACTTATCATTTTATGTGGAAACAATTTCCCCAGCCTGCCCATGGCTATTGTTTCAAAGCAATGAATATTACCATGAATAACAGCTTCTCTGCCTCCACATACACGGAGTGGATGAAAAAGTCTTCTCAATTTGTAGTCATTGATATGCAGATTATAGAGTGTGGCGTTATAATACCAGAGCAAATCAAGCCACCATAGCCTATCTGCAATAACGACTTTGCAGGCGTCCAATAACAGTGAAAAAGCAGATGTTGAAACGGCATTGTACATAAGGTGCTGACAGTGCTCAGTGTTCAGAGTGTGAGGACTGAAACCTGAGAGGCAGATCTGCTTTTAATGAAGCGTCCGTCACCTGCATGTATTTTTATCAGGACTATCATGAGAAAGTGGGATCCACCGAAGGTCCAAAAGAGCCCCCAAATAACAAACCCCCTTTTATAGATAAAACATGTCTTAAAGAGCATGTGTTGCTTTGCTTTTCCAAGTTTATAGGATTTATAACTTTTCAAAGGACAGCCTACATGTCAAACAAACTTAGCACGTAACTCTAGATGCATGAATTAAATTAATACATTTTTTCTAAAACATTTGTATGAAAGTGAAACTAACAAGAATAATTCATGTTATAATTAAAGTGTTTTCAGGCAAAATTGACCCCTGATGACCCCGTGTTGCTCAAGTTGATTCACCTTTTTTTTAAATTAAAAGTCTTTTTGGGCCCAGTGGCGTCACATGATGGAACCGGAAGTTGTAATTTTATGGTTTGGCCACTATGAACATTTGCTTCAGCGCTCGGTGCACTTCCTGTGGACGTGGTTACAACGTTATGTAAAGTAAATGGTGATCTGTCTGCTGAACTTCAGCTGGCCTGTCACTCGGCAACAGGCGGACACCCCCTCGAGGGTTTGCATCTTTTTTCACCTCTTGTACCACTGATTCTCTGAATTCACGCCCAAGTTGTCGACGTATCACTCTTAAAGTCAACTTCCTGTCTGTTGTGGCTACGCAGCTATGAAAACTGTCTCTGGTATGCTGAACATTGTGAAGGGAAACCACCGGACCGTCCTCTGGTAGCCTACCAGGGAGGATGCTCCTCTTCCTCTTCGGTCACGAGTCAGTCCTTTAAATTTGAATCTGTTATACTTTAATTTTCTTCATGATATCAACGTACCAAAGAGCTGTGTGCTGGTTGTACTACTGCCACTGTATATTGTGATGAAAAGTGTCTGGCGGCCATTTTCCCTGCTGGCTGTGATGTACAGTACATATGGTCCCTTGATGTACTGATTTCTGCCCTTATATCTAAAACAACTCTTACTGAAATTTTATGATTCTAACCCATCATATTAATAAATTATATTGATATTACCTGTAGAATTATTTTACATGTTTTACCAACTAAAACAAGATTCAACGATATCTTAAAATTTAAAAATAAATTATATCCAAGTTTATAATAATCACGCTTGCATGTGCATTGAACAATAAGTGACAGCAAAAGAGAAACATATCTTATCAAAAGATAATAATAAATATAAAAATATAAATAAAAATAAATATAATGCTGCTCTGTACACAATTTGTTTGATAGAGATGATATAAACATGAGCATATTTTTGGAATTTAAATGTTTTTAGGTCATTTTTTCTGTCCTATTCTTTGTTTACATACTTTTTATGACTTTTTAATTCACGCATTTACTGATATAATTATTTGAATTGATTGTATCATGTCAACTACTCACCACAGAACATTACTAAATAAAAACAATATCATTTTAGGGAGGTCATGCTATTTTACTTTTTATTATTCTTGAAGGTTTTATATCACACATGTAGTCCTGCCGAGCTAATATTCGCCTGGACGTCACCCAAGTTGATCTCTACACAAGTTTGAAAATGCAAATTTGCCTCGCCGCCGGAAGCAAATGTTTTTTTCTCCCCTTTGCTTGCATAGAATGGAAATGAATAAGAGGCGAATGTTAACTTCCCGCATGTGTGACTGTACAGCCTGCTCGCACAAAAAACATATGATTGCCACAATCATGCGCAAGGCATTTTGCGTGCAATAAGAAGGCCTTTCTTGTCTTTCCGATTTTTAAAAAGAGAGAAAGACCACTCATGGTGGGCGAGTGGGGAGGTGGATGGGTCCAACAAACACAAACACCAGACTTTTAGCCAGGAAACCCGAGTTCAAGACCGGCGTTTTGTTTTGTAAGTTACGTTAGTGATGATTGTCACAATGTTTAGTGAGTGAACTGTAGTCTGTAGTTGTTTTACATTGATTACCATATATATTGTAGTTAGTTTATGTACTTATTTTAAGCCCAACCAGGACGACAGCATGTGTATCGTTGAGCCCGCCGTGGAGAACTCTGGGATACCACAGGGGAAACGACAGCATCTGCCCAACAATGAACATGGACCTCGAAGACCTCAGTGTTTGCATGGACCTGGAGCTGTACTAGATCAAGAACCACATCACACAATATCACTTTTACAATAGTACAACACTCACCTGTATGAATGCCCTCGCAATGTGTCTAAAACAAAAATATGAATATATTGTTGTTAATATACTGTGTCTCATTCATCATATACAGTACAGGAACTCATTCAAAGTGGGGGCATTACATCAGTGACATTTATTGGTGTTGTTCGCCCCCTGGTGGTAAAGTTTGAGCTCCACAGTTTGAGTAAATTCAGAGCAGATGAATCACCCATTAATAACACTATAATAACAGCAGTGTAAACCTGCCTTGAGTATTCTGGGTTTTCATTTTGTGGAGCACCTGTCACAGATTTTCCTGTAGGCTAAATGCTGCTGGTGTAAACTGTACTCTGATCCTGGTCCTCACAACATGTTGGAGTATGCTTGTGATGGAATATTGATAGTTTCACAAGTAATTTTTAATACATTTCATAAAAATGTATAGTTGATCAATGCTTTGGGGCGGCGTAGCTCAGAGGTTGACCTTCTCCTTCATGGGTGGATGTTCGATCCCTGGTTCTACATGTCAGAGGCTCCTTGAGTGAGACACTTACCCCCAAGTTGTTACCTGTATGTGAGAAATGTAATAAGCTTTTAAGTTAAGTTTAAGCATGTTTTCCATCAAAAACAACTCAGTGAATATGTTCATGTGGCTGTGAAAAGATTACAGGATATTATCAAGATTATATAACACAAGGAGGTCTGCCAGCACAATAATAATGTGTTATTCTTGTGACTTTTAGGTTGTAGTGGGCTCAGTCTTACAGCTATAGCAAAGATACTGGCATCATGTAAAACTAGAAAACCTCAGGAATCCATCGGTACCAACTAGGTCATACCAGTTTGTCACGAAGGAGGTTTAATAATGCTCTAATCATTTTGGCTGGTAGAAACTGTCAAGGCCATTTTCAAAAGGGTCCCTTGACCTCTGACCTCCAGATGTGTGAATGTAAATGGGTTCTCTGGGTCCCCACCAGTCTCCCCTTTACAGACATGCCCACTTTATGATAGTCCCAGTCAGTCTGGATCAAGTCATAGTCAAGTCAGCACCTAAATGCAGAACCTGTGAGGGTTTCTGGAAAACATTTGTCATTGTTTTAAGTTAATTGATTTCCAATAATAAATATATACATAGTTTTGCATGAAGTAGCATATTTGTCAGCTCCCATGTTGATAAAAGTATTAAATATCTAACTTTAAAGTATATTTTGAATGGATAAAAAATGTGATTAATATGCAGTTAATCTCGATTAACTATGGACAATAATCGATTAATCACAATTAAACATTTTTATCGATTGACAGCCCTAAACATATATATATATATATATATATATATATATATATATATATATATATATATATATATATATATATATATATATATATATATATATATAGAGAGAGAGAGAGAGAGAGAGAGGGAATAGTGCAAGGGATTACACGTTGGTGCAGGTCTTGGAGGGCTGAGGAGGCGGTTAGCCTCGGCCAAGAAAAGGTGAATATTTCCCATGGTAATGTCAATATATATTATTTACATATTTACATGCTGTCTGTTAGTTCTGGCATTCTGGGTTCAGTGTTTACAAATGGAAGAAAAACCATTAAACACATTACAAAAATTACTTGGAAAGTTAACATCGTACTTGTCAAACTAGTGTTGCATTAAGCTAAATACTATAATGTCTTCTGTGTAATATCTGCCCAAATTTCATCATTACATGGATAAAAATGTTAAATAAAAATAAGTAAATCAAAGTTTTGCCCAAAGAGAATAGTTTCAGTAGTTCATAGTAGACACAAATAACTTAACTGTATCCTAACGTGATCAGCAACATGTTTAAAGGAAACTTATTATGCTTTTTCCCTCAGGTCCTCTTTAATGACACTGATTAAATTTAGCCTGCTTGATTTAAAGTGTAGAGGAGGATTATTACTGAGCAAGGCAACCGTATGAATACTACTTTCTGTACTATGTATGTATTATGGTTAGCATATGTAGTTCATATAATCATCCTGGAGGTCATTTTCAGCATCACCACTAGATGACAGTCTTTAATTTCCTTCCTCTCATGCTTCATGGATTTCTCCTAACATTTTGTCCTCTCAGCATGCTGCCTATCATCCGTCTCCAACAGGATCTGCAGCTGGCCAGCATCTCTGTACTACAGTATGTGACAAACTGCCACTTATTACTACAGATGCAGCCACGTGCCTCTGTACTGTATAGTGCCACAACAAAGCACACAAAAGGCCACACAGGATTCGTACCGCTGCTGTATGTTTAAGATGAATCACCGATCGATGCTCATCCTGTTCGGCTCTGACTGCCTGTATAAAACTAATGGTTCCCCACACTGCTGCCGGCACAAACGTGTAGAGCGGTGACCTTTGACACCAAAGCAGGATTGTTGTTTTTCCCTTTCAGTTTATTTTTACTCTTCCTGTATGGGAAAGGAAAAAAGCCCAGCAGCAGAAAGTATTTTAGTAGTAGTAGATTTCACAAGACAAAAAATCTTGTGTGTGTGTGTCTATATTGTCCAATATTGTCCATAATTATTACATAATTAATATGATCTAATTACATAATTATTAAATTAAAATCAAATCATAACATGGCAAACTGCAGCTCAACACTGAATGGGTTCAGTGTTTTAATATGCAAATGAACAAACACTGAACCCAGAATACCAGAACTAACACACAGCATCATTAATAAGACAATATTGATATTACCATGAGGAATATTCACCTTTTGTTGGTCGAGGATAACCACTTCCCCAACCCTCTAAGACCAGCACCAATATGTAATCCCTTGCCCTATTTCTTATATTATAAAAAATAATAGTAGTAACGTGCGTTTTAGGGCTGTCAATGCCAATAACCAGACAGTATATACTGTAGAGATAATTTCACAATTACTATTGTGTGTTTGAAGCATAAAAGTCACAAGCAGAAATCCCAGAGATGTACCTCACTGAGCATGTAAATGAATCTTGCAGTATAATAAAAGAAATGTGAATTTAGCAGGGTGAGTCACGCTGACACATCGTGCTGCAGTATCCCGTTTCTGCACCATGTAATTCCTGTGGTTGCACTAGTACATCTCTGTAGCTCCTCTGTATCACCTGCAGCCCTGCTTGTTTGTACACGATGTGACAGACTATAGAGAACTCGATTAGGGCCCTGGCAGAGGGAAGAGCGAGCCAGCTTTGCTGCAAAGTCACAGCATCCCCTCTCTCCAGCAGAGCGAATCACAGAGATGTGCAGCACTATTTGTTGCATCCATCTGAATATCTATCAGTTTAGCTGTATCTGCTCAGAGCTCGGTCGCATTTCCTCATCGAGTGTCGCTCCGGTTCGTTGCTGGCTGTGAGTGCGTGAGCCTTCGGGGGTTGTAGCGGTGGAGAAGATGCAGAGCACACAGTGCCTTTCTGAATGTGCCAGGGCTGATCTGTAGGGCACAGCCTGCTGGATCAGCAGTTTGCTCAAAGAGACATAGAGGGAAAACTCTATTCTGGGTTATGAGGCTCATGGGGGGCCACCGGGAGCGAAGCCTACATGCTCTAGCATGCTACATCTCTTCCCGTTGTTATTTTTTCTTCTTTCCTCCTTCAACTGGGTTTGTTTTTTGCCATTTTGGTGCTCATCGTCATCACGCTCTCATCTGTATCATTTCACCAAGAGTTCCTGCTGCCATGTGATTTAAAGCCTCTTGCCTATTTTTAAATTCAATTTAAAGGTCCTCTTGTGGCTATGTTAACTCTTCATTGATCTTGTCTTGATCCTGTCAATTGATTAAAATTTCTAATTGCAATTAATCTGCTTATAGTTAATCGCTATTAATCACATGAATGTCCATAGTTGATTGCTATTTATTGCATGATTGTTCATAGTTGATTGCTATTAATCACATGTTTGTCTATACTTCAGAGCGATTTATCGCAAAACAATAATTTTTCATCTGTTCAAATTGTTACTTAAAGGGACATTTCTCAAGTATTTAATACTCTTATCAACATGGGAGTGGGCAAATATGCTGCTTTATGCAAATGTGTGTATATTTATTATTGGAATTGAATTAACAACACAAAAACAATGACAAATATTGTCCAGAAACCCTCACAGCTACTGCATTTAACATAAAAAAAATGTGCTCAAAACATGGCATCATCAGTGTGTCAGAGTGCTGACTTGACTATGACTTGATCCAGACTGACTGTGATGAAGAAAACTGTGTAGATGTGGAAAAACAAACAACGCTGACCAATCAGAGCAGACTGGGTTTTTCAGAGGAGAGTCTTAAAGAGAAGGCGCTAAAACAGCGTTTCATAGTACGAGAAAAATTAAGTGTTTTTTGAACATTAAAGCATGTAAATATGTTCTAGCAGAACAAGTATGAACAAGTATGAACCTGAAAATGTGCATTATATGTCCCTTTAAGATGGCAGCGTCCTTTACATGAGTGTCGGATACAGTCCTCGGAGCGAGCGCCGGTTGCCAGTAAAGACGAGGAAAGACGACCACTTCAACATGGCTCGGGAACCTCTGCTCACCTTCATTTAAATGTGCAGCTAATCAATACACAACATTAAAGCAGTAACAATAGGCTTGGCGAACTGTCCCTTTAAAGGCACACGAGGGAATTGGGTTCATTTATTTAAGAGCTCCTTTGCTGCCTGTTGTGCTACTTTTGGCTTGTATAGAAAAAAACGTTTATTGGCTTTCTCCTTTCTTTTCTGTCCCTTTTTCCAGCTATTTCCCCCGCCACCACCCTCATTCCCCAGCCTACCATCTTTTTCGGACTAATTTGTTCAGGCCAGTATCTTTCCTGCTTTGACTTTGACTCAGCTCTCTAATTTGACTCGGTTCCTTCGTAAAGTGGTATCAGGGGTGTTTATTCAGCTTCTGAGACCACAACAGCGAGCTAAAGGACACCAGTCACTCAGGACCTATTCTGCTAATTAGTCAAGCAACAACAAAGGTACGGAGGACGGAACGTGCCAAGATTAAAACTAAATGAATAAATAAATAAATATGTCATTACATGCAACAAAAGTAATATTAAAAATAAATGTAGCCATTAACTAATTGTTAAAATGTGACGAAAATTGTTATTGATTGATATTGTTTTCATTTGCTTTGTTATTTCTTTCTTTCTTCTCAGTTACTTGAATTATTTACTCTTCTGTTAAATTTTACATTTTATTTATGTATTTATTTTCCTTATATATTTATTTATTATATTTACAGCAGATTTGCATTCGTTGTTTAATTATTTATTTTTTAAATTTTTTTTATATTTATTTTTAAATCTGTGTATTTACATGTGTACTCAAATGTTGCGCGGCGGCCCCCTCATTTGCACAATGAGGCAGAAATACATAAAGAAATAGAAAAAGAAATGTGTAAACAAATTTATGAAGAAAATAATAGAATTAAATTGGTTTAGGGAAATAAATACGGGGTAAAATACAAGTGGATAATTGTGCTAAAATAAATGCAGAAATACATAAATAAATACACACATTTGCAAATAAATATAAAATAAAGTAAAAAAAAATGCAATCATAAATAAATCAGATAAAAACAACTGAAATAATAAATGTATTTAAAAAAAAATGCATGGGTAATTAAATGGGGAAATTAAAAAGTAAAGTACATAAATAAGGAATTAACACAAAGATAAATAAAGAAGCAAATTAAAACAAAAATATCAATTTATGTCCCATTCGATTAATCAATTAACGGCCTCATTTATCTTTAATATTAGTTTTGCTATATTTAATGTAATATATTTATTTATTGAGCCATTTATTTTTGGTTTTGGCAGGTTCCATCCTCCATACAAAGACACATACACCTCCCGAGTGTTAGAAACAAATATTCATGGATTACATTGAGATATTATGCTCCTGTACTCATATAGAGATTACATATTTTATTCTCAACATGAAAGACTAAGAGGGAGATTTTTCAGATGTACAGCTTACTGCCCTCTCTTCTACATGAGCGAGCTTTGATATCATTCCCTACAGGGGAAATGAAACCAGCCAAGTCTTCCCTCTTCAGGATGTGCTAGAAAGTTATGTTAACCAGATCTCGCTACCCTTCCCTCTCATTCATCTGACCTCATTATCCAGCATTTTTGTCTTAAGGGAAGATGACCTCAAGGTAAATACAAGAAGTGCTTTAAACCTGTGCTCACCCAAAGAGAAACAGCTACTTAGAAATAATAATTAGGACAGAGGAGAGATCACGACACTTAGATACCTGTTCACTTTACTCTGGGCTTGTGTTTAAAGCTGCACTACTACTACATTTTAACTGGCTCAGACGACTATGTGTAAAGTGAATGGGGTTATTCAAAGTACTGAGCCTACAAAGCATAATCACCCCTCGGTAGTTTCCCTCAACTCTGTAGTTTTCTGGCCTCTTTCAGCTCATTGTTTTGGTTTTACAGCCAATAATCTCTGTCCACATCAATCTTGTTTCCAACGGCCACTGCTTTCAGTGAAGAAGCCAGCTGATTGGACTGCTGTCAGGCTATTAAATAGACGTTTTCAGTCGCTACTGCACTCCTGTTTTATCATCTATTCACACGGTACATTGCTGAAAGAAGGAATAAAAAAACAAGACAGTGACCTATTGCAACCACAGTAATTGTGACAAGAGCAGAAGTGGAAGTCAGGCAATGCAGTATAGAAAAAATACAGGGTTTTTACCCAGGAGACTGGAGTTTGCATCCCTGTGAAACCACCAACATGTAGTTGTCTTTTTGTTTTTAGTTATTTTAAGCCAAAACACAATTGTTTTCCCCTAAATGTAACTGCTTTTTGTTTGTCTTTTGCCTAAACCTAAATAAGTATTTGTTTTATTGCCTAAATCTAAAGAGGTTGTAGTTTTATTGACTAAAGCCAAAGAAGTTATCATTTTGTTGCCTAAATCTAGAGATGTTGTAGTTTTATGGACTAAAGCTAAAGAAGTTGTAGTTTTGTTGCCTAATAACAGTTTAATCGGGTGGATCTCAGTCACAACTCCTCAGTTAGTAGTGAGAATGTGTTGACTGGATGTGTAAACATGCCATTCTCTGCTAACATGTGTTTGTATGTTATTATATCCTTCTTTGTTTGTTTTGCTTCAGTGTCCAGCAACGTGTCCATTTTCATTAAATGCACACAGTCTTTTCAGAATAAACTTCCACATTCACAGGAAACAACTTCCTTAGGTTTAGGAGAGGATAAACTTGGTTAGGACTAGGCAACATAATTACTTAGGTTTAGGAAAAGATTGTGGTTTGGCTAAATTAACTCCAAAAGTGATGTTACTTAATTACATTGACTTTCAGTTTCAAATGGGACACAAACGGTGGTCTCCTGCGCAAATGTCCTGTATTTTTGGTCCCGGCCATCCACCGTGACCTCCTACATAGGCAGCGTTCGCTGTTCTTTATATTTCCTGGTACACGATTATGTGAATTACACACAATCTGATTACATGGGATATACACAAATTACATAGCAAAAACACAGGACTTTCACGCAGGAGACTGGTGTTTGGGTCCCATGTCAAACAAAAGGCCAAGTTGATTCATTTGTCACGTAACTTACGTACTTAAGTTACAGCACTTCTGGAGTTATTTTAACCGAAAACACAATCTTTTCCTAAAGCTTTTGTCATGTAACCTCCATGCTTATGTTGATTTATAACACACTATATTGTAGTTGTAAGCAGAGTTAAATATTTGTTAATGTAGAAGTCATCAACTACAACCCCTTCTGAGGGCACCCATAAGTGATATTTACCATATAAAGAGATACTGAATTAAAGTGCTACCTTGAGGTCTATGATTAGCAGCATTTCCTTAAATGCTATAATGGGACTAATATGTATGCACTCAGCTCTTCTTGATTATAGATCAGTGAGCCTGACATGTCATCCATTAAAGTGACCAAAACAAATCTATGTAATGGACTCACAGATAATGTAAAGACAGTGGTGGAAGTTCCCTATTGGGAACAGCAGGATGTATCTAAGGTGAAGTGAAGGTTGCCAAGGTTGCCGTGGAGATTGAAGCAGACGCTGTGACAGGCTAAACGCAGGTTGTGTGACACTGAGTGTCGTGGTACCGGCTCTGCACGGCGTCACACATAGACATGCAGCACCAAACCCTCTGTGACAGTGACATGTAAGGTACTGTACCATGGTCACAGATGTGGCCAGATGTGATGTGTGCACAGTGAATCATTCACTATGCATGCGGTTGCACATCTCAAAATGGGTGAAATTATTTTAGCTTCCTTATTCTTCAAGTGTAGAACACATTCATCTGCTGGAAATGTGTGCATAAATGTCACACAAACAGCTGTGATGATCATCAGACTAGTTTTGCTTAATGTGTAATATTACCCACAACCTTTTCATGAACATGTTGTGCCTTTTAACTGCCTTCAACCTGGTAGGTCCCCTTTAATTATTATTGCTTTCAGGCTCCTTAATGGCTGTCAGAGTAATGGCAGTGATTACAGGTTCTTCAAACAGGGATCTTGGACAATAACCCTTAAAATTAACTGTTTGACACTGATGAAGTCATAACAAGGTGCAGCACATATTTGCAAAATGATCTGCAAATGGTCTGTTAGCTTTACGGTTCATGTAGGTCAGGGCTAAGAAAAACTGGCATACAGTACAAATAGTGATGCCAGCATAGCATAATTGCCTAAGGTATATTTTAACATATTTTAACACATAAGATTTTTTTTGTATGTAAACAGGTTTAGTTGTAAAGTAGCACAGACAATTATGCCATGAGGCTAACAATATGTAGCTCCTGCTCTTCTTGTGGACGTCAAGAGGTTGAGCAGGGGGTACCAGGTTCTTCAGCTGAGCTCCGGAGTGCAACTACTTTGGTCGCATTTGACCAAAAATCTGTGAAATACCACTAAATATTTCCATTGGGTGCACCAGTGCACCTGACAGATCTGTCTGTATGCGTGTGTGTGTGTGTGTGTGAAGAGAACTAGAGATTGTATTACATCAAGAAAAATGTTGCGGTGCCCGTTACAGCTCTTCCCGGCCCTGAACGGCATCACCGGCAGCGATAACCGCCACCACCGCCACCGCCTGTCTCCCTCCCTAAACTCTCTATTGACAAATCCAGGCGAGCCTCCCTGTTTTTCCCTGATCATGCTAAATTGTGAACAAAAAAATCAGTGTTGAAATGAGCAGGATGGTGCCATTGACTTACAGTTATGATGCGCTCAGGCTCTAAGATGGGTATTGGGCAAAATTATAACATTACAAGTAACTAATGTAATCTTGTTAAATGTAGTTTTTGGCTAAAATAAATCCAGGTGTTTGAAGGAGATGTTTTCACAGCAATATAAAATAGGGGGAGGGGGAGCTATGACCTGTTTAACTTCCTAACAAAAACCAGTATGCAAACTCTAATAAAGTGGTGCATGTTGAAGTGCATGGGATTTATTATTTCACATTTATTTTTTATGTGGTACCAAACTGGTATCAAGAATCAAGGAATTTCATATCAACAAGTAAATTTCTGGTATTGTGATTTCCCTAGTGTAGGCCTATGGTAACTGACAATATACTTAAAATGTGTTTTTGCAGAGCCAAAAGGCGCAGTGAAAGGTTTTGGGTGCATCTAAATGAAAAAAGTTAGTCTGGAGCCCTTCCATGACATCGCCATGTGTCCCCTTCGCCTTCATAAGCCCAAATGTCCTCTTAATGATAGACTGGGCTCTGCCATGCTTTTTGTTGTAGCACTCCTGCATCCTCATGTCATGGGTGTCTGAAAGGGGCTGGAATTGCAATCGGAAGGTCAACAGAAGGTTAGCCTCCATCTCCAAAGACAATATAACCGGTGGGGGTGTATGTGAATTAAAATAAACATGGATGTTTCTCAAAATGTCTGCATCATGTACAAAAGCTCCATAACTAACAAAAAATATCCAAAAATCTCCCAGAGGAGTCACAGATGCCTGGAAGCTGGGTGCTTATAGTTGAAGTAATCGAACAGGTTGTGTTTGGGTGGTTTAATTCTTATTTGGCAGCAATCTACGGCCCCCACAGCCTTATTGAAGGCCTCATGCTTTGCCAGCTGTCCAAATCCTGGGCCAACTTCCTTCTAGGTATCTGGAGCAGGGAATAAGATGACCTTAGATGTGTATCTACGGATCTCATTTGGAGTCCTGTGCAGAACTCTGTAAAAAAAAAAAAAGAATTTGAGAGATGAGAAAAGTGGTTGATTTTGAAACATCAACAGGCTGCACTGTCACTCAGTAAAAGACACCCAATGAGCCAGCCGAAAAACAAAAATAAGCACCTCTAAATAATATCCTCGTCATGATCCCCCAAATCCTCGGCCAACTTCCTCCAAGGTGTTTGGACTGAAGAAGAAGAGTCTAGATTTACATCTACAGATCAACTTTGCAATCCTGTGCACAACTCTTACAGTGGTTGACTCTGAAATATCAAAAGACTGTGTTTTCACTCGGTAGGACAGCCCATGGGCCAGCCAAAAAACGAAAATAAGCACCTCTAAATAATATTCCCAGCCGTGATCCCTTTCCTAGTGTGCAGAAGACCATTGAAAGCCTGCCTTGACACCCTGAAGTCAGTCCTCATGTCTTGGATTTAAGATGGTACATCAAATCAGTACATTTGTTCATTGTATTTTACATTCCACCCTTTCTCTATGACGGTATTTGCTGATCCAACATGAGTGAAGGAGACACCTCTCACGGGGCTCTGTAATGTGTTCAAAGTTATAAGTATCATCGTCTAAAGCCAAAGCTGACAGTCAAACTTTCCAAGTACTTTCATGGACTCAAGAACCTCTATACATGACAAGCAGCCAATGAGGTATTTTACTTCTTAAGTGTATTTTGTTGATATATCTTGTACTATGTTCATTCATAGTTCTCATGATATGAGTAAGGTGTGACTGTGGTATGTAAACAGCACAGAAAAGATGTGTCCAAGCAGTAAACGCCCGTTTCAAAGACCCTGGTTTTGACAGATCTGGGAAAAATGACATTTTCCTACAATGCACCTTGGACATGGAATAATCTAGTCTAAGTCTGTGAATGTTCTCATTCATCCAGGTCATATTCATTCTGGCAAAAACTGAATCGAAGGCAACTGGACTAGGATTTGTCTCTGAAGACGTTTCGCCCCTTATCATAGTCCCCACTAGTCTGACAAACAGCGGAGTTAGACCCAGGTTTTTAACCTCTGTGGAAGTGTCCGCCCCTTATTCTCCTAAGATAGTAGTTCGTTAACGAACTATTGACGAGTGGGGACTAGTCAGACTGCAGCGTTCGAACTGATGAAGCCACTTGGATAAGGGGCGAAACGTCTTCAGAGACAAATCTATGTCCAGTTGCCTTCGATTCAGTTTTTGCCAGAATAATCTAGTCTAATTATAACCATTTACATCCATTGACAATTTCAAGGGCATCATAAAGAATGTGGTGATAGAGACATGTGGTTGTCTTTCTTGAGAGGTCACTGAGTTAAACTGTTTTCTGTGATTTAATGTAGATCACGTTGTTGTGTTTTATTGTGTTGTGATCTTGTATGGCTGCTACCTTGGCCAGAGTTCAACATATCCAGGGTATCTCGTTATCTGGCTTAACTAACACAAACGATCGTGATCCTGCTAAACGATCCTGATGAACGATCCTACGACGCTGGTTATCAACTCTGTAAAACTACCCAGGGATTCTCTATGAGCACATTCACAAGGGACAGGGTTTGATATGACCAAACACAAGTCTACTGTCAGCAGAGCCAGACATGGACTATAATATCAGACAAATATGAAGAAGTTAAACACACAATCCAGACTAAAACTAACACTTGAAACTGCAAAATGCAGGAACGACACCTGGTGTGAATGCGTAAAATAATAATAATGATAATAATGACTTAGGATATCACTGCCCCATCTAGAGCGTCGGTTAATCTAATTACAATTACTCTGCATTCTGTTAAATGAATATGTTACTTATAGAATATAATATAATAGGAGAAGAAAACGTACTTCATTATTCCCTTTGGAGAAATAGTGCTGTGAAAGACAATTAAACCCTCTTTCAGCTGTATCCCTGACTCTGGTGGTGACATGGGAGCAAATATAAAATAAATATTCATAATTCAACAGCAGTAAGCAGGCTTACTTTCATGTCTTATAATCATCCACAGCATACATGATAGTACCAGATGTCCTTCCTACATTTGTCAGTTTAATATGTGTTGCTTTTAGTCTGGAGTACGACTGTGTCGTCTTAGTATTTGTGTGATATTATCATACGATCCGATCACCGTGCTCTGATTGGTCAGTAGGTGGTGCTTTTATATGGGTTGTCCTGTTATTTGGATCATAACCTGCTCCGGAGCAGGTTAGCTGTTCAGCATAAGTTACCATGGAGATCTACCTCAGTAAAATTGAATTTCACCACTGTGGGACTAATAAAGGAATATCTTTCTCTTTTCTTTCTTTCTAAGAACTGAACCACCATCGTAGGAAAACCCAAAGTTAACCCTGAGGTTAGCTCACTAACCTCAAATCCTGCTTCTTAGTACAGGCCTCCGGTCTCTCTTAGAAAAGATGTTTGGATCTAAATGGGACTTCCTGGTAAAATGAGTAATTATTATAATAAATTCTTTCATTTCACGTATAGATGTCAGTGTGCAGGAGTTATGTGGACACCGCTCATGTGGACTTTCCAGTTTTAAACCTATCAAAGTAAAATGTGAATGTACATATGAATGGACTTGAATCCCCAACAAATAACACTGTAGTCATTTCCAACCAGCCTTCATATCCGTCATTCTGTAGTGATATACTGTATGTACAAGAGACGAGAGGAGAACAGTATCTGCTGTACTGCATATATCAGGAGGGAGTGATAAATTATGCAAGAGAGAGGAAAAGGGATGAATGAAATATGGGGGAAAAAGAAAAGGGTGGGCACTGTATTTATTATAAATTACACTTCAGTCATACTGTCCGTACTGCAGACGGTCTGTACATTTATGTTATATTATTGTCTTGTAAATTTTGACAACTAATATGAAGGGAAGCTAGTTGTTAGGACAAAGAGATTTCATGGGAGGTAACAACCCCTGCTCCATTGCTAAGATCTACTGACATATATACATATAAATGGTTGCTTGATTTTTTTTTTTTTCTTGGACAGATATGGTGCTATTACGGCACATTATGTCTGACAGCAAAGCAATAATTAGAGGCAAATGCTACCCTTATGTCATATCACTGCTCAGCAGCGCTATCTTATAGAGAAGTCTCCCATTTCAGCCGTTCAGTGTTTGTGAAATATGTCAAAGGAAGAATGAATAAAATATTAATGGGGCTGTTTTGCAGCACTCTGAACTCCTTCATCAGTGTTGTTAGCAAAGTGTGATGCTGCCGAGCTGCTCTGCAGTCAGTGAGCGAGGAAGAGCTGGCAGTATGTGCTAGGGATGCACTGCAAATGTGGGTTAATACCAACGTTTAAAACAACAACAAATATCAATTTTTCATTTTTGTATTTTATCCATCCATCGATTAGCCTAACTCGTGGACTAGTAACGGCAGAGCACCACCGGGGGGAGGATGAAGAGCTCTTCATCCTTATGGCTTGTCCACACCAGGAACTGTCAGGAGAAAAGTTACGAAGCTACAAATGCAATGAAAAGAAAAATGTAAAGTTAAAAGCTAAAAATGGTTGCAAAAGTGAAAATGCAAGCAATCCGCAATAAATTCGTACATATAAATGAAGTGATTGTGGTAGGTAGGTCAGGGTGCTGGTTTTGGGGGGAGAGAGATGCTTCTTTTGGGCTTGTTTCTATACACCTGGTTGGTTGTTTCTCACATGAGATCTGGCAACACTGACAGGGTGCTGCGTCACCCTTCGTTGAACTGACAGTGAAGTCGGTTCCTTCCCATCCAGACCGCAGTAACTGTTTGAAGTCTTTGTTTTACTGCTTACTTGTTCAATGAATATAACATTCTTGTTGCTGATCTTTCGCTGAGACAATTTTCTTCTTTCGCTTTTTATCATAAACACCACATGTGCATGGCACCCGCCGTTGCGCCAGAGTCGTGTCCAGCCAGTGGCTTCTTCTCTGAATTAGCAGCTGGTTAAACCACAAATAACCAACACAACATTCAGCCAGCACAAAAATCAGTGCTACACAACAGACAAACATTGGCGACTGCCATCGATCAAAGTCAAATACTGATGTTGAGCCGATAAATCGCTGCAACATCTCTGACTGACTGTGAAATCACAATTATGCAAAGTTTAACTTTTCACCACTATTCCCTTAAAGGATTTAGGATTTTGGAAATTTCCTGACATTGGTGTCAAAAATACCCTAAATTGGTGCAGTATTGTAATGAATTGTTGGACATTCTGATTCAAGTTCATGAGACAAAAAGCAGATAAAGGTGAAGTGTCATAAAATAACCACCTTGAGTCTCTTTTGACATTCAAGTCGAGTCCAGCAAATGTATCAGGTCTACTAGTTGTTTGTTGATTCACAAGTGGCAAAACAGTCAAATTTGTGCAAATTAAGCAAAATGAAAAATTACTATATGCTAAGTCTGAACTCACCTTTAGCCAGTGTGCCTTCATCATTACTATGACGACTCTCAAAATGACAGCAAATGAATGTTATCTAAACACAAATTTCCAATCTGGTCACTTGTAAAGTAACAAATACATTATCTCAGTGATCTTTGTGAGGAAAGCTTCAAACATTCTTGTCTCTTCTCCAGTGAGCCATTATGCTAACCATATTTTATCATGGATGACAGGAATGGATGGCGGTAAGCCTTTTTTTAGTCACTGTGTCATCCTCTCCTTTCCTCGTAAAACATGAAGCTCCACAGAGTACAGTCAGCTCTACGCCCGAGACGATCAGCACAGCAGGGGAGCCGCAACAAAAGAAAAGACAGAGGCAGCATGATGGAATGAGTCAAGAGTTAGAAAAAACATCTTGAAGGGACACATCCATCTCATCTTTGCTTTGCTTGAATCTAAGCATTGCAATGCCAGAGTCAAAAGCAATGTTGGTAAAAGAAGTGCTGAGATGAATTGTGGGTGGATTAAAGAAACTTTGAACTGATGTCCAATCACCACAAAATAATGGATAGATCTGAGTACTTAAACTGTCACTAAGGATTCATGTAGACTGGATTTGCTCGAACATTTTGACTAGAAGGTAATACACACATCTATTGGTTATATACTCAAAGAAAATCATTCTGCTACCTTGTTTAAATTCACAAATATTATTAATGATTATACTACAACAGAGAGATTATACTACAGCAACACTAGAAGCTGCAAGGCTGTATCAACTCAATCAAGAAGCTTCTCGGCAGAAAGCCACCAGGAGTAGATGAGATTCGCACTGAGACGCTGAAGGCTCTGGACTGGGGTGGTTGTTCCCATTTTTTAAAAGGGGGACCATAGGGTGTGCTCCAATTATCAGGGCATGACACTGCTCATCCTCTTTGGGAAAGCTTATCCCAGGGTGCTGGAATGGAGGTTTCAACTGGATTTCGAACCTCAGATCCAGGAGGAGCAATGCGGATTCTGCATTGCAGCAGTGGACCAGAGGGGTCATGGAAGTTTGCCCATCCAGTTTAAATTTGTTTTCTGGACATGGAAGAAGGCTTACGACCGTGTCCCCTGGGGACTCAAGTTGCGGAGTGGTGGGAAGTGTCCAGTTTGTGGCCCTCAGAATTGCATCTCTGCTCTTTGCAGATGATGTGGTTCTGTTGGCTTCATCAGACCGAGACCTGCAGCACACACTGGGATGGTTTGCAGCTGATGGTTGCATGGTTTGCAGTGAAGCAGTCCTGCAGCACTCTATTGATGACTTTAGTTTTGTCTGATCTCTGAATCAGGAAGTGGCCCTGTCTTTCAATCTGAATAAAAATTATTTACCCTTGGTCCTTAAGGTCATATATAATATAATATATTGTATGGGAACCACAAATGTATGTACAAAACGTCACAATAGTCTGTCCAATATTATTGAGCCTAAGAGGTGGAATGACTGACCAACAATGACATTTGTAAATATAAAAATAAGTACTTTTTCTGTCTGCCATGTTATTTGTTGTCCCTAAACCCACAGCACAAATTAAATAAAATAAAAATAAAAAAATAAACACAAATCAGCCTCAGGTCTGTGTACTTTACCAGGATAACCTCAGGAAGTGGTGATGCAGCAGATCGTGATTTAGTTTTGATGAGCTGCCAAAGGAAGCCAGTGTCTATCTCATCTCTACAGCCTGTTAAAGCACATCTCTCCTCCTCCTGCTCTTTTTTCTTTCCTTATATCCACAAAGGGAATCTCAGCTCCCCCCGCTTCTCTTTGATCTCTGAATAACAGTGTGGGAGGAAGCTTGGCGAAACGGCACATTCCTCTGCAGCCATTGGTTGAGCTAATATATTCTCTAAATCCTCCTAAAATACTAATCCTAAAATTGGCTCTCCTTTTAATGACCTGCACCATCTTGGAAGTTGGTGTTAGCCTCGGGGGGAAGTTGTTTGCTGGAAACCTCAGGTTGACCCCAGATTGACCTGCAAGAGAGGTCATGGACAATATGGAGGCTGAGGTCAGAATCAATAACCATGAAACTGGAACTGAAATTACAGTCCAGCGTGCCCCAGGTAATGATCATTCAACTCTTGCTTCATGCAAGTTGTGTCTATGCAGTAAACTGCAGACCTGCCAGGGAGTGGTTAGGTTATCAATATAAAAACTTTAACACAGACTCACATTGCTCTAAACTGCTGTAACTCACCAGACAAAAACTGCTGCAAAATGATATCTTGACCAGCCGTTAATTTATCTCAGGGTTTATTCATATTTGGTATCATTTTCTATAAATATGTTTTATCCTCACAACTCAGAACTGCTCGTTATGATCCCTACAAAGCAGGTTTCCAGGTAACACTTAATAGTATAAGCATCATTTATAAATGGTAAATTGATAGAAAACACATAAAAAGTATGTCTTAATGATGATTTGCTGTGCAACTGGGCTACAAAACCAGGACAATGAAGCTGAAGCAGCTAAATTCAGCCATCATCATTATTATTATTATTATTATTATTATTAAACCTTATAATTTATATACTCAATATTATCAAAATATATATAACATAGTGTAAAAACAGCCCTATGCTTGTGTGTGTGTGCGTGCTGTGTGTGTGTGTGTGTGTGTGTGCGTGCCTGTGTGTGTGTGTGAAAATGTATGACCTAAATTTTTGCCTAAAGCAATAACAACCAGCGTCACTGTCTTTTATCGCCAAACTTCTCTTTCGGGCACTGCCTGCAGTTTTTAAATGAATGATTGATTAAATATTCAAGAGCAGTTTGATTAGATTATACAGAGCTCGTTTTGCCTTCTCTTGTGGTTTTTGTTCTGTCAGCTTTGACTGCACTTCACCTTGTGGCTGTAATTCTTGCTGAAGTAATCAAGTTAACATGGACTGTTATTTACACAAAACCTATCAGCAACAAGCCATAAAGGGACCGAACCAGATATATAATGTATGCTTCTACCTTAGTCAGAAACATTATACTGGGCCCTGGGGAAATATTCCAGAGGAAATGCTGTAGTTACAGTCAGTGTGTTAAGAGTGTGTGTGTGAGAGAGGTTGTTTGCATGAATGTGTGTGTGTGTGCTGTGGGGGTGGTTCCTCTGGTGGATGACTAATGACTTTATGTGGTGGTGGTGGTGGTGGTGGTGGTGGTGGTGGGGGGGGGGTATGCATGTGTGCACCTTAGAGACTGAGAGAGATTTCCTTTATTTGCTCTGATTTATTTACCAGGAAATGATGTGCTCATGTATGTTAATGCACACTCAAACATTCATCTACTCAAGCAGGTGATTGGACACAACAGTGGCAGAAATATCTGCATCACACACCATCAACTGGACTAATACTATACAGCACAACCCCCTATCAATCCCTCCCTCCAAGTAGCACGCAACACATTAAAATCTGTCAACGTCAAATATGTAATTCCAGCAGCAGTCAAAGTAAATTGCCCGGCCTCCAACAGCACTTTTTTAATAATTTACAAATCACGGCGGGGCAGAAAATAGGCACTCACGCCTGGTGTGCGTTCGAGCCGAGGCGCGTGTCATTTCTCAGCGTAGATTGATTCGTGTGAAAAATGTGTCACGTCAGTGGTGTACTTGTGTGTATGTACAGAAATGTGGCAGCGTGTAAATATGTGTTAACTCAACACATGCATTTCTTTCGTGTGGGATTGAGTGGGTCATACATTTGCCTGTGTTCAACGTGTGATTTAATGCAACAGTCAATAGAAACTGCACATTTAGTGGCTGTAGTGTATAGCTATCAGTACTGTAGCCTTTCTGATTGGTGATTCTCATTCTGGTAAAATACATTTTCAATACATTTTGTTCACAGATATGATGAACTGTGTGGCGAAATTACAAAAGGTCAAGTTTGTGAGAAGTCTGAGGGTTCATTCATGCAAATCTGCAGCAATATACATCAAAAGGCATCATTTACAGTAAGTTCCTTACAAATTATATTATAAGTTAAGAAAACGCAAAGGCTGAACCTGAACCTCCATTCACCATTTAGAGCCTCCAAAGGTTTGTGCTGCTCAATATAATTATTCTGTCAAGTTGGGTGTTACAGCTGCTGGTTGTGTCTAGAAGGGAACCTGCAATATGGGGAAAGTCTCATGTGATGGTTAATGTTAGGCATTGATCTTGAGTAGTTAAAGTTACAGTATGCGAGTCTCACGAGAGATCTCAGATCAGATTTTGCGCTTTGCAGGTTACCTTGTAGACACAACCTTTAAAGAGGTGTTACCCCTAGATGAATCCGGCGACCACTTGGTGTGTTTCACCATCTACTGTGACTCAGTGTCTCCGAACCACATGGTGACTTTCAGTCAAATGGTTGGCATAGATGCGTATGTATTAGAAATTGATTAAAGTAAAATTGAAGGATTTTCTTTCAGAAGATTTTGACGGATGCAATTATCCTAAACACCCAGAATCCTATGTGCATGATGCATTTCCTGTCCTCCGATTTGGAAACAGGAAATACGCAATTACACTTTTATCTATTTCACCTCAGCAGTCCATCAGAATCTGTTTTGATTTAATTTGAGGTGAGAAATTGACGGTCCAGTTGCTGACTTTTCACTCCTATTAGAGCTAGAAGTTTATTTTGACTCGCTCAGCATTCAGACACGTGTATTGTAGTGTATTGTAGTGTATTGTAGTCGCCACCGTAATGTCGACTACATCCATCATTCGCCTGGATCGGTGGGTAGAGAATGGTGTCCTATCTGATCGAGGCTCTGTTCCTTTAGCTTCTGAGCTCAATGCAGTGTCCCATCCAGCATCATTTAATATCACTTCAGCTCTCAATCTATGCAAATTCAAGCAAAGTTATAATGGTCTGAGCAATGTTACCAACAAACCAGTTAGTTAAACTAAAGCAGAGAGAGGTACTTCTTCTTGAGATACTCTAGGTTGTCCTTGGCTGTTTCTAAGCTGCTGGTAGTGAGATCTGGCAGCTGGTTAGTCAAACAGGCTGTTTGAGGATTACAGATTGAAAAAACTATTTGGAGAAGCCTCACCCGTGGTATCTTTAAACACCTGTAACACTACATTTTCATTTTGTGTGCATCTTTTGAAATTATCATGCGCTTTTACCAAATAAAATAAATTCAGATATTTGTTGTTTAGATTTGGACTCCAACTGGGGAGCCGATGAAATAAAAAATGTGATCTTGCATTTCTTCTCCAAACATCTGCACTACTGACTGTATATATAGAGTGTTACTCTTTACTTCTTTTATATTTTTTTATATATTAGTATAATTAATAGACCCCCAGCTACTGTTGGTTAGGTGTATTATAGAGCATTATACATATTAGATTATGTTATATTGTGTATTGCCGTGTATATTGTATTATATTATTATACCACAGCTCTATATATCTATTCCACATATATATATATATGTATCATACATACATATCATGTATACATACATATCATGTATCATACATACATACATATATATCATGTTATGTTATACAACATTACATTATATACTATATCATTATATCATATCATATCATTTCATTTTATCATTTTATTTTATTATTTTATTATCTTATTATTATTATAGTGTATAATGTTTACATTTCTTAGAATTAGATTAGTTTTATAACAAGATTGTCTGTATATACTTCACACTTCGTACAGATGTGCATATTCTCTTTTTATGTGTACATAGTTGTGTATATTCTCTCTTGTATATTGTGCTGATAACCTGCTACTGTAACACCACAATTTCCCAACTTGGGATCAATAAAGTATCTATCTATCTATCTATCTATCTATCTATCTAACATGGTTTCCTCATCTAGTTATTTACAAATCGTGACACTGATCATGTTGGCATTTGGGTCAATCAAGGCTACAGTTTCTATGCAACTGAACACCCAGAAAACACTTATCACAGTTGCTGCAGAATACCAGAACCAAAGTTTACCTCCTAACCCACTAAAACCAGCCAAGCACCTCGGCTTTCATCATGGATGTGGATTAGCAGCCAAAACACTGAGAGATTGGAGATTTACTGAATGATATTAGACACTTGTTAAGCAATAGTAAGGTAATAATTACAAAACCCCATAGCTGTGAAATATATGAAATTAATGGAAATATTTGACAGATCAAAACATATTGTTAAAGGTCACAGGTATTTAATGTTTGCCACATGCAGTAGACCAGAACCTTTCCACCAGCAACCACCACAAGTAAACTTCAGACCTGTAGGAAACACTGGTGGGTTATATGTGTATAGTTTACATAGATCAACATATTCTTTATGAGACATCAGGCAGCGTTACTTTTCAGTTGCAGTAAACACATGCTTTCTGTTGTGACTTAATCAAAAACACTTAGGATTAGGTAGCAGTTTAGGATTAGGTAGCAAAACAGGTTTAGTAAAAAATTACACGGTTGGGCTTAAATAGACTGTTTTTGCAGTTGTACAGTGCAACCATGACAAAGTGTCAGTATCTGATGTCCTGGGAATGAGGACAGGCTGGTAGTAATACAGTAGTTTTTTTTGCTGACAGCTGTTTGTTGAGACTGGAAATAAGGTTGATGAGATTGTATTTTTGTGAGCTAAAAAAACGCTGCTTTGTCAGGAGTAGAGAGCACAGCAGCTTGGTTAGTGGTTAGCTTGAATTCAGCCTGTGCAAACCCCAACCGGGGGGTCCGATCCCAGGGGGCTGCCCCGAGTCAGTGCCAACTTTCTGCTGCCGATGCACCAGTTAGACCACAGACTGCATAAGAAGTGGATGTAGTCGCCGTGACATCACCCATTGTTTTATGGACTGCCATTTTGAAGCCTTAAGTTCACCTTGGTTTTTGGCCATCGCTATCTTGGTTACTTGGAACCAGAAGTGGCACGATAGGGTGGAGCTAAGTACAACCGAATGCTGACAAAGACATTTTTAGGCGACCAAAATGTAACAGTGAACTTTCATGAACTGAAAACACACTATGAAAGGGTTAAAATTCTAAGATTAAATTGGACAACCACAAGGCAACCACGCCCTAAAGCGTCCCCTGTTTTATGGTCTATTTGACTCTATAATTTACTAAATGATCATCATGCACACCTGAAGATTATAAGATAGCAAAGACTGCCCTGCTGTTAGTTGCTAGTTGGCTTTTTTAATAACTGATGACTGTAAATTTAGATCATTGTTATTTTTATTATTATTATTATTATTATTATACATAATTTAGAGGTGAAATGTGAATCCCTATTTGGGAGGCAGGTGGGTACATGTTACAAATTGCACCACTACCTTTAACAATGAACATGAAAAGGGAAAACAAATTTCACCTGTTTATTCCCTGCTGGAAAGTGTCTGAAATTAGAAAAAATGTCCGTATTATTCTATTTAAGCAGATTTTAACTAGACTACAACAAAAACACACATCCATCATTTTAAGTGAGTCACTCCATTAATGTACTGCATTGTTAAGTGATACACTGCCTTTTACTTTGAATTCCCCGGCCTGTGCTTGGTGAGTAATGATGGACTGTTGTCTGTGGTTTCCCTCTCGGGGGAAGCATCTTGGATAAACCTTTCACTGAACTCCATTAGTTGCAAAAGCTCTCTGCTTAGTGTCAGCTTGGTTATATATGGTTCCGATCTGTTTTATGTTTATACCTTATCGATGAGTGTAGTTTTATTTGACATCTCCTTTTATCAGGCACTAGCCTGGCCTCTCAGGGAAATTAAACTTTGTGTTTGTTTGGCTGATTGCTGTCAGTGGAGTACTGGCGTTTAAGCACAAATGCCATTTACATTTTATGTGTAATGAGATTTTCTCATGCTGGTTCTTACAGTGCAGACAGCATCATTACATGTTTGACAGACGGGCCAAAGATTCATACATGTAATTCACTCTCATAGGAAGGCGTATAAATAATTATGTGATCATTACATGTGTCATGAGTACGTCATTTGTACACTATACAAACACCAGCAGTTGGTTTAAGCAAGAAAACCTCTAATGCAGGTTCAGGAAAAAAACACTGAGTTAAGGTAAGGGAAAATGTCATGGTTGGGATAAAAACGAATACATAAACTCCTGGTTAAAAGTAGGTTTAGGTAAGAAAACCACTAACTTAGGTTCAGGCAAGAAAAACATTGTCCAATAAACAGTTTTTCTTAGTTTACATACTTATTTTTAGCCCAATCAAGTAAGAGAAAATGTCATGGTTGGGCTAAAAATAAGTACTTTAAGTAAAATATGTTTGGAAACGTCATGTAACAAACGTCGTGTAACAAACGTCACTAACATAACTTAAATAAGAAAACAACAGTCAACACCGATCTTGAATGTGGGTCTTCTGGTTTAATGCAGGTTTAGGTAAGAAAACCACTAAGAGGTTCAGGCAAGAAAAACATTGTCCAATAATCAATTTTTCTTAGTTTACGTACTTATTTTTAGTCCAACCAAGTAAGATTAATGTCATGGTTGGGCTAAATGTAAGTACGTAAACTAAGAAAAATACTTTATTGAACACATCCTCCCCATCCAGCATTAGTTGTCTTTCTCACTTTTTATACTACATCACTAACTCTTACCGTAATATTTATACGTGGATGTATTTACATTGCAGAATACATGATACATGATGTACAAAGAAATGTCATTGGCTACTTATTACACACTATGCACATTATCATGGCATTCATATGCCTTTTCATGCAAACGGACTTACTGCACATTGTTTCAACCGTATTTTCACGCTGTTATGCCTCTCTGCAAAAACAATAATAAATCCTGATGAACTGTTAAGCGTGCACACTGTCCTGCTCTGCAATAACTTGCACTGTACTATGACATTGTTCAATTTGGTGACATTTCCTGCCCATGAAAGTATTTTTTTCACTAAGATTAGAGGCCATTGGGTGAGACTTGTGTCGTGTTGTAATGCATGCAACTTTTCAAATATCGCCGCTTGGTCAGTGTCCGAATGTTCGCTCTACGTTCACATCTAGTGTGACTTGTCAGGGATGGCGTGTCAGTTTCACAGGAAACATACAGTTTCCACACATTCCATGTCTATAGTGACTTTTCAAAATATACTTGCATGTTCACAGGAAATGTACAGTTTCCACTCATTACATGCATGCTGTTTTTTTCAAAATAAATTTCCGTGTTCACAGGAAACTTCCACTCATTAATATACAGTCTTATTTCGAAATAAACTTCCAACTTAGGTTTACTTAGTTCACTTCTGCAACAAAATTACTTGGTTAGGCTCAGGAAGTACACCAGTGTCAAAGTTACAAAACAAAACCATACTAAAATAAGTCGACATTGACTTGCTTTTATACGGGACATGAAGAGCCTTCTCCTGGGTGAAAGGCCTGTGTTTGTTGGACCATCTATCCACCCCAACCTCCTCCCTATGCAGACAATCATGTTCTTTATACTACATCAGTTGCTCTGACCATCTAATAATAATGCAGACTGGTTTACACTGGAGTTAGGTGAAAGCCTGTTGTGTCTCATAACACTGACCAAGCAGCCGGTATTTGACTATTTGTGAGAACTGATTGCATACACACAGGCATGTACGTTAATGCGTTTGGGTTTATATTTACAGTTGGTACAAGGATTCCCATTTTAATAAGAAAATTCAAATGAGCCACTGCCCTTTATAATATCTGTGCATGTCCCTGCCGTTACTGTAAAGGATTAAGAACAGTGACCAATCGTATGCTTGTTGTAGGGCTGAAATGTTATTTGGTTTCCCCTGAATGATGGATTACTCTCAACATTTTGTTTGCACTGCACAAAAATACATACAAAATACATTACAAAGGTCTCTCAGTGGGGCGACTAAAATATTTATGAGCACAAATGTATTCAGATGCTGCATGTTAATCCACAAACTTCCTCTCTACCCAAAGAGAGGAAACTATTCCAGTTATAGCACCACACTCACAAATAAATCCACCTGTGTTCAAAGCCCAATTTCGGGAGGCATCTTTCATAATTTATATCACACCAAATGACATCAGGGTTCCTCTGCAAGTGTTGTGTGATTAGAATAGTAATTCAGTTCAATACGAGAGTGTTGGGAAAGAGAGCATTAGAGAAACAAGTGGAGGAAAAGTGGTGAAAAGATAAAGCAGGAATTAAACTGACTGCTTGGTAAAGCTTCACTGTAGGTAGATTTATTTATCGGCCTGTTCCAGTAGCCTCCTTCCTTCCCTCCCCCCTCCTCCTCGTCCTCCTTTTCTTCCACATCCATGCTTTATGTACACAATCAATTATTCAACATGCAGTTTTCACAAGCTGTACCTCCCACTCTGCCAACTGCAGGCCTTGTTGTAGCCTCAGATAAACACAGCTACTGTAGGCTGCAGACGGCACTACAGCTATGGCCTGCTCCTCCGTTCTGAGACCCTGCAGGGCGTTCACCAAGGCTGTATACTGTCTGGATTTATTGATTGGAGCTACTCTTTGTCTGCTAATGCTTGAAAAGAGACCCTGTCTTAAATGTATGATTCTGGTGAAATTAAATTGATGTTATTTTTATTAATGTGACATTTTCTTTTAAAACTGAAAATGCTCTTAAACACCAACAATAAAAAAAAACACACCCCCCCTCACGTTGGGTGTATTTTTTCCAATATAAAATATTTTTTAAAAAATAGTATTTTTTATTATTGGAAAAATTCCCCCCTAAAAAATTTTTTCCTTTTTTTTTAATAAAGGGGAAAAAACCCCCAAACCCCTCCCCTTTTAAAAAAAAAATAAAGGGAGGGAGGAAAAAAAAAAAAAATTAATAACATCAATAAACAGCCTGAAGCTACCCAAGGACCCATGAAACTCGGACAATGGCAACACAATGAAAATCACATAACAAGAATTTTGTGGGTAAAAATCACCCGACGTTAGTGTTCTAGGGTTAAAGCAGAAATGGGAATAAATTTTACAAATATTATTTATTCAGACTACTTGCTGTTAATGGAATTAGGTTGTATACAAGGATGTATCTGTATATCATGTATAGTTATGCATCTTATGTTTTATCCCACAGTGCAAAAGGCGTATAAATGTCACAATAATGCGCAAGGCATTTAGCGTGCCATAAATTCGGCTGTCTTGATTTGCTTGAGTCATTTGTTCGCTATGTATGCTGTACTGACCGTAATGTAAAGGAATCATCGTATAAATGCTACAGTAGGATAAAAAGCAAGAAAGACCACTTATGGTGGGCAGGTATGGAGGTGGATATGTCCAATAAACACCAACATTTCTGTACATATTTTCCTTAGTTATTTTTAGCCCAACATTTTCCCTTACCCCAGAGTTTTTTTGTTTTTTTTTGCCTGAACTTATTTCTTACTTTAAGGGGAGTGTGTAGGATTCAGTGGGCTCTATTTGCAGAAATTGAATACAATATTCATTAATATGTTTTCATTAGTGAATAATTTTCATTAGCTTAGAATGAGCCCTTCGTATCTACATACGTGACTACTGACTGTCTTGACTAACGGGGTTGATGATACTAAATGACTCATGTGACTAGTGACTCATGGGACTGACGATACCAACGAGTACTTTTAGTTTCACAAACGCTGGTCCCCTGATTAAAAGTCCTGTGTTTGTTTGAACCATCCACCATCCCTCCCGCTGCCCATAGCGGACGATCATGGTGCGTGTCCACCGGGGCGTTTTTTAAGGCGATGGACCACCTCTGTTCCCAGCATTAGATGCTTGATATGCTGCCACTAGACTCAAGGCTCTAGGCACCTGATTGGATGGACATGGCGCAACTCAAGTGACGGACCATGACGTAGCCCGCTCCTCATTTGCATTAAGTTGAGGTCTAGACTACTTTTTTAGAAACTTTCTTCCCTTATTTTGTGAAAATACTTCACTGAAATGTATTTCTGAATGTAGCTGCACAATCTGTCTTTAGTCCAGATCAACAATTCTTAGTTTAAAAGTTTCTTAGGAGTTTCCTGAGACAAACCGTCATGTTGGATGCCCTTGATTTGCATAAAGTAGCCTAGACCTTAACTTAATGTAAATGAGGAGCGGGCAACGTGATGGTCCATTACACAAATCACAAAAGCACGGAGCCTGGGACACGTACCTTCATGCTATTAACACCACGTCAGTTGTTCCGAGCTGTTTATTAACGCCACGGGTGGGTATACATTGGAGTTAGCTGAAAGCCTGGGCGTCACATACTGCTGCTAAAGGGTGCCTATGTGCTTCGGTTTCCGATGCCGAGGGGCTCTTACCAAATGGAGGTATTTGACGAGTTGGGAGTGAGAACAGTGTCATGTATCCTGAGTGCACAGTATCCTGAAATATTGGTATATTTATCAGAGTGCTTGTCTGGAGCTGTCAGTTGCACAAAGGCTCATTTCAAACAGAAGAGTTAGACAGAACGAACGCAAACAATCCAGACCGCTCTGAGAAAACAATGCCACACAGCATTATCTCACCTCGCTCTCTTGTTTGCATCAGTCTGTTATTCTGCGCTGCTGGAATGAGAGGAAATAAAAATAGCTGCAGGAGGATGACAGAGGGCAGAAAGTGGGTAAAAATGGAATACAAGAGACGTGCCTCAAATCCCTGAAATAGAAAGAGTTGAAATAAGTATGATCAGAGCTCCGTCTGACAGTATTTCCTGTGGTGACAGGTACAAATCTCAAGAGCAATAACAGCACTTTGTCACTGACTTCAGCCATTCTGATTTGTGTATATTTCTGCACTGTAGGACTTAATGATTTCCCTTCTTGTACACCATGTTCTCTCCTGTCTTATGAGACTGCTTACCACATAGTGAACACTAATGATATACAGGAAGAAACTGTTTGACAAACCATGCATCTGAAATGAGATGCTCTAAGGTTACAGTGTGTCAGCGTCACACCCACAATAAAATGTTCCACCGTGCCAAAGATGATGCGGAGTAAACAGCCAGCTAATTAGCCATTCCAGGCACGACGGCCACAGGCAGTTATCTTTGTGAAACCTCCCATTACCAGCATCGTTTCCACTCGGTGTAAAACATGCTCTCTTTGTTCCTGATCAGCCAAAGCAGGTGACTCTTGGCCCGATGCAGGAATCTCCGAATCCTGTCTGGTGGCTGTGGTGTGCTCGAATCAATGAAGAACAGTCTTCATCCCACACTTGCTGTCACAGAATTAAATACATAATAAAAATGGAGGAACGCTTCATACTTGCCATGTAGAGGTTGTGAGGTTTTCATGTTGAATGAGATGGGATAAATATTGTACCTTTTGTTAGAATCCAACCCTGCATCAGTTTTACTGTTAGGTTTTATAAAACAAGCCTAAAGGCTCACTCAGGACTGGATTTATTCCGCTATGGGAGGTGGGCTGATTTATAACAAATAGGGCTGTCAATCATTTAAAAATATTTAATTGCAATTGATCAAATTGTTGTCCACAGTTAATTGTGATTAATCACAAATTAATCACATCTTTTATCAGTTCAAAATGTGCCTTAAAGGGAGATTTGTCAAGTATTTAATACTCTTATCAACATGCAATTGGACAAATTATGCAGCTTTATGCAAATATATGTATATAGTTATTATTGGAAATAAATAAAACACAAAAAAAGACAAATATGGTCCAGAAACCGTCACAGGTTTAGCATCAAAAATATGCTCCAATCATAACATGGTGTCAGCGTGTCAGTGTGCTGACTTGACTATGACTTGATCCAGACTGTATGTGATTATCATAAAGTGGACATGTCTTGGAGCATTATTTAGCCTCCATTGTAACAAGCTAGTTCCAATGGTACCAATGGATTCCTTAGTTTTTATAGTTTCAGTCAGCATGCTCAGTTTGGAGAAGCAGATCGTTTAAATACCTCAACATTACACAAACATTCTGCATGTCATGAGTATTGTGGTGTTTTTTTGCATGTCATTTGTACATCACGCAAACATCTGCAGTTATGTTTAGAATGACAATGTTAAGAAAATCACTAGGTTAAGGCAAGTTAAGGTAAGGGAAAACGCCATGGTTGGGCTCACAATAAGTAAGAAAACTAAATAAAACAGTATGGAAACAACTATGGACAACACGTCACAAACATCAAATAAGACAAACTTCACTAATGTAACTTACAAAAACAAAACACTTTTCAACAACGTCCTCAAACACAGGTCTCCTGGTCATAAGTCCCTTTGTTTGTTGGACCCGTCACAAACTCTTTACATGTGAATGTGTTTACATTGCAGTCAGGACGGGGTACGTGGTGTACAAAAGACATGCAGGAATCATGGTTATGGTTGCAAAACAACAAGACGGTGACTGCCAAAAACCAAGATGAACTAAAGGCTTTAAAACTGTAGTCCACAAACCAATGAGTGACGGCACGATGACTTCTTCACTTCTTATATACAGTCTACGGTTCGGATCCGAAAGTCACACAATGCAAACAAACTAACTGATCGATGCAGCTGTAGACCAGCAACTCCCATGTTCTGTGAGGTCAAATGAGTCTAGTGGCTTTGAAGACAACATAGATAATAGTTTCAGTTCCCCATCAGACAGGGCATTCTGATGAGGTAAAGTGGTTAAAGTACTGTAAATGTTATGTTTATATGTATATATGTTATGTTATTTTATATCGATATTTTTAGGTCAGAGATTTTTTTAGGTGGCTGAAATACATTTTTCTGCTGCTCCTGTCAGATGGGCAGTACCTGCTTAAGGCATAGGCCATACGGTGGTTGCTTCTGGCGGACACTGGTTGCGCTCTAAAAAAATAAACATAAAAAACGTCAGTGGGCACCCATCCTCATTTTCTGAAGAGTGAAATACACTTTTCACCACATAACTGTCTGTCTCACACTTTTTCATGTCTGGCCGCACAAATTTGTTAATAAAAGTATAAACTGTAGTGAAACTGACTAAATACACCAATTGTTTTTTTTACAGTGTATTGTAATAGATTTATCATTCATTCACTCTGGACAGGTCACCAGACTATCACAGGGCTGACACAGTTATTTATGAAAATAAAAATCTCAAATCTCAAAGCTCTCTTCAAAGCCACAAGACTCCACTGACAAAAACAGTACATTTACCTCACAGAACGCTTGTTTTTCTTTGGTCTTAGTGGAATCTTGCAAATGCCAGTAGGAGGACGAAGGCAATGCAGAGGAACCTGATTTTTTTTTTCACAGATAATCAGTCAGTTTTACTGTCAGGATATAGTGACAGTTTGAATAAATATGATTTAAAAAAAATATCTAGCACATTTATCTCTCTCATCAAAGTCAAACCCTCTGGTCATTTACTAATATAGTCATCTATTTCTTGTATAGGAAATATGGTGCAGATTTAATAAGACTCTTACAGTAGCCTGGAGTGGCCCCAGACTCCACCTCCTTCCCATTTGACTGCAGCCATATCTGCAGTATCCATCCTCTCTCTCTCTCTCTCTCTCTCTCTCTCTCTCTGCAGAGGGGTTTCCCAGCACAGACATCCCCTCACTCTCTTATCTCTCCTCCACTGCTGATACAGCCTGACCAGGATTACGCTTTTAACCCAGTCCAAGATGGCTGCCTCCTGCTGCCAGCTCTCCCTCTCATTTAGTTTTTTCTCCGTCTCTCTCGCTCTCTGTGCTGTGTCGACTATACGGGCATAAAAGGGAGAGAGCGAGACGTTTAAAAATACATGACCCTGGAGAAAGAGTGACACTCCAGTCAGCGTTTCTAGACTGCAACCATAAAGCCTCGTGCAAAGAGATTTTCCATCATCCACAGTGTGGCAGCTGAACATGCTAATGAAGGCAGGCGTTCCATCTGTTCCTTCAGATAAGTAAAAGTCCTGATCATTTGCAAGGCAAACTTCCTCGGTTTCAGATAGAAACCAAGTCAGAGATGCAGAGCTTTTGGTATTAGCCCTGAAGGAAACAGAACTGGGTTTTTAAAAGCTGCTGCAAAGTGCTGTGCAGCTGTGCTCTGTGATGCAAAAGAAAGAGGAAGCTAAGACGTTCTTTGTAACAGTGCAGACCAGCCATATTGTTTCAGAATTCAGAGGTCAGAGGGAGTCCTGTTAAAGCTTGATAAAAATCAATAATTTACTGCAGTTCCAGCACATATAAAATGACTTTTTTTTTCATAATTTAGCAGCAACCTGACTGGAGTAGACTCAACTGAATTCATGGAATCCTTTCTGTTGAGAAATAGGAGATTTTGTTTAGGCTTCCACAAGACAAAGCCCTGAAATACACTCAAAAGGCTCCTAACCTATCCTTAAAAGTCCTAGCCATAGATTGTATGTAAAGATGGACGACGTGACAGCTCCCCAAAAGTGAACCCAAAAAAATCTCAGTCGCCCCCTGGTGGCTGGCTGCAGTATAGATTGTAAACCCTGCCCCCTCCATGTTAGTGGACAGGACATGGGCCAAACTAAAAAGTAAAAGTACATGTCAAATACAATTTTTCCAAAGATGGCTTCTGTCCTTTTATGTAGTTCACATCACGTTGACATATATTTGTGTCCACTTTTCTGAAAAGTTTGGTTTAATTAGTTATGTGATGCTATAAACGGGGGTGTGACATCATGAATCCAACAGACAAGATGTCATATGCACTCGCAGTTGCCTTTATTTTCAGCTAACAGTGTGTAATGATGGTTAATGGAGTCCACTAACGCCAACAAATGACCAGCCCCCCTGCAAGTCAGACTCCAACACAAACTCCACGGAAGTGCAAAAAAACCCCCAAATTTATACCTAGCGAAGTCTGTCTTGCAAAACAGGAATGTGACCGGCAGGGCGTGGCCAGTGTGTTCACATGGGAGGTGAGTGGTGAACCAAGAGAGAGAGAGAGGCGGCGAGTGTGTGAGGAAAATGAGCGAGCAGCACAACACAAAAGAATAAAAAGTTTCACATGAAAAAGGTCCAAATGTTCTTAAGTCACAAACAGGAGAGAAAACAAAACTTTGATCTGACTTAGAAAACGCATCACCAGAATGTATTTTCCTCTCTGGGCTGCCATAGTTTAGTGCAGCTTTAAATGATGTGTTTGAGGAATACAGTTCATGCTAAACTGTTTTGGGCTGTAAAACCGACATTGGCATTATGTTCAAAATAATGTCCAGACTAAGCAGAAAGGCTTGTAATGTAACTGATCATTTATCCACATGGGATTTTTTTTTTTATTTTTCATCGTGCTTCGTGTTTTTTGCAAAAGAGTGTTGTGGAGGAGGAACGGACGTGGCAGGCTTGTCTTGGAGAGCTGTGAGGTGAAGTAAATACTGCTTCTCCAGCATCCCTATTGATAACTGTGTAGAAGAAAAACACATTCACATACCGAGGAGGTGTTATTCAGTGTGGGGGCTCAGATTTGATTTAGAACCAGGCAGTAATACCGAAGGCTGAGACCTTCATTCATTCTTATGAGGAAATTAATAGCATTCTGAGTGACCTTGACTCAAAGAATCTATCAGTCTTTTTCCTCTGTCTCTCCTGTATTCAAGTTCATTTTGTCTCCTGTGCATTCATGACGTAACTCCACATGCATGCAAAGTGCATGCACACACAAACTAAGCATGGCGCACAATCATGCACGCCCACATGCACCCACACACGTGCACAGGCAGATGGTGTGTGAATGTGTTTGCATGCTTTATGTGTATTTCTGTGAGACTAAGCGTGTGTTACCATGGCGACACATCGTTCTCAGTCCTCCCCAAGAAAGTCCTGATGTTGAGACTCAGTGTGACATTTGACGGAAGCAGTGAGCTGGCAATGAAAAGGGATCATGGGAATTAAAGGGGAGGATACAATAAGAATGAAGGGAAGCTGTTCACAACGTTAAATCACATTTTTACTGTACAAACGTAGTAATTTAAGGCCAACCTTGCTTGTCTTTCCTAAACCTAGGTATACTGGTTTTATTGCCTAATCTTAAACACATGTAATTGTTAATTCCAACACATTCTCACTCCCAACTAGTCAAATACCACGGCTTGGTCTGTGCTCCTCGGCATCGGGGACCGATACATGGGGTTCTCCTTTAGCATTACTTTTGGACAGATCAGAGACAGCATGTCGAGATACGCTCATTGCATGCATAATGTCCTAAAAGCAAACTTTAACTTTCACTAGAAGTTATGTTTAGGCAACACAATCAATTAGTTAGGGTTAGGAAACAGTCATGGTTGACGTCAACTTCACTGACTAGTGACTCACGTGACTCAAGGGACTGGCAATACTGAAGATGTGACTGATGTGACAAAATAAGTCAGCATTACTTTTACAATGCTGGCCTCCGAGTTGAAAGTCCTGTGTTTGTTTGACCAATCCACTACCATGGGTCTAAACATACCAGACTTCTACCAAGGAGTGAAACCAGAAGTCAATGTTGATATATGTACCTTGTAAATTGTAACTTCAATACTTAAATAACAACACTTCTGGAGTTGTTTTAAGCCAAACCACAATCTAATACTAACAAAGTCAATCTTTTCCTAAACCTAAGTAGTTTTGTTGCCTAAACCTAATCAAGTCGAACTTTTCTTAAGCCTAACTAAATCCTTTTATTACCTAAACCTGAGGTACCTTTGAAGAGGGAACTTTATCTTGAAAAGACTGTAAGCATGTAACAGGTGGAATATGACACGTGTTGCTGGACATTCATATGAAAATGAACGAAAAAGGAGGAATAACTTTTTCATAATGTATCACTGATTGGTCCATGATTTGGCTCCTCCAACACAAACACATTACTCGAAGCCTGATGGATTTTTGTGTCATATGTGATCCGGTGACATCGTGGAATCCAGCTGCCGCGCTAGGTAAATCCAACCCACCTCCTCCAATCTACATTTTAAGCAGGTAATCTATCATCTGCGAAGGATCAGTGTGTGAAAGTAAATTTCTCTAACCTGGAGTTTGTCAGAGTTGAGATGAAAGGGGCTGCAGGGGAGTGAAGTTAAGCAGGCTGTTTATGGCATTAAAGAGAAGCTGCTTCCTACAAGTCGGAGCTTAATGCTCCCAGCCGGCACGCTGACAGCGCTTGTCACTGTGGATCTCACTGAAAAGCTGTGCATCTGTAAACAGCAGGTTAAACTAAGGCTGGCATAAAGGTACCTGTGCAAAGTATCTACAAGTACAACAGCAACAGAGAGAATACACATTAGGGGAATAAGGTGAAGTATAGCAGTGTGGGAGGTGGTAAGATATAAAAAAATAACCAATATTGAGAATATTAAGAAATACTGATGTCAGCTATTTTCTTGAATTTTTCATCCAGCAGGTAATTGTTGAATGATCATTGTTACTATTATGCTCTAGGTACCCTTCTAGTGTCCGTTTTGGATGTGGTGGACGGCTTGTCCAGCCTGTTTTCATTCCCAGGGTGTAAAATACTTCGCCTCACACTTTGTCACGGCCATAAGCATTCGATACCATGGATCAAAGTACTGTACCTTTTAGCACCGGTATGAGACGCACCAGGCGTTCCATTAACTCTAATGTAAACTCATCCACAGCAACAGTAAATGGTCAGTGTGCCGGGAGTGTGGAGGACCTTGAAGAAGTGAAAGACAGTGATCGAGAGAGGTGGATGGGTCAACCCAACCTGGTCTCACAGAAATGCATATAGTAAGTAAATACCAGGACATTACACAGACTTTTTGTGTGTCACGACTGCACATTTTATTGTTTTTATCATTTGTACGGCACAAAAACATCTGCAGTTAAGGTTAGGCAAGAAAAAAACTAATGGCAAGGGGCGTGACAAACTTTCCTTATGTAATGAGCTGGGATGAGAATGTGTTGGCATGTTAGTTTCTGCTCATTATATGCACAGACTGTAAAATATTACTTGGTTTCACACGGGGCACCAACAGTGGTGTCCTGGGTGAAGGCCTGAGCTTGTTGGACCCATTCAAGCTCCCCTTTCACCCTACACATTTACACTACGTCACTGATCATCTAATAATGACGAAGTTAGGTTTGCAGTTGAAAGACCAGTGCATATAGATGCTGAAGGGTGCCTCCGTATGTCAGACCAACGACGAGCTACGTTAGATAGTTTTATAAGTAGAAAGGAGCTTCAGTGAACACTGTTTACAGTAAGGTCTGAGGATTTTTAGACATTTTTATGAGACAGACAAGTTGCTTTTGAGATTTCAGATCAGATAATTTTCAATGCTTTGAGTGCCGCAAATGAAATTTCATTTAATTGTAATAGTGTGGTGGTACACATATAAAAAGACAGAGCTTCTGAGGCAGATGTCTTCAATAACTTTGAATAGTTACTTTGATTTTTTTTTTTTTTTAATTATCCTTTAATATGTCCTTAAACTATAACTCTTTTTGTTTGATACTGTGTATTTTTTTATTTAATTTTTTTTTTTTTTTTAAGGAGCATGACAGGTCGTTTTATAGCCACCATTCAGAAAATCAGCGAAGCTGCAATCGCATAAACCAGAGGCACTTTGCCAGTATGAATAGCTTATTAAGTGTTGATAAAATAACTTTTTGATACTGTTGTGGAGCTGTTTGACAAAGCGAACAAGGTTAGCAGAGATATTGTTACCAGAGAGAAGCAATACCTTTAATAATATTTATTTGCAAGTCAAATCATCTTAATGGCTTCTGTTCATTTATTTATCCGTGCTCTATATAATGGCAGAGTGACTTCTCTGATGTATTAGCCAGCGCTGAGTGGGCAACTCGTATCCATTACCCATCTACTAATGCAGGTCTTTCTCTTTTTATGCAGCCATTTATCTCAGCCTTCTTCTTCCACTGTACAACTCAACAGCTTCCACTGCAAAACTGGTGCCAGTTCAGATGAAAAAGAGTGCACACGGCAGCTAATTTGAAACAGGAATAAAAGGATGGGCGGATTAGCAGCAATTTCCCAACATGAAATTCATAGTATCGGGTCATTTCCTTTCCTGTTAGGTTCACTAATTTAAACAAATGTCATGTTGTTTTTTCAAGCAAAAGCATGATTAAATGTGATTAAAAAACATGGGATAACACACCCACGCACACACACACACACACACACACACACACACACACACCAATGAACTCAAGCCTAGCGGCCCTGACTGCAAAGAAGCGGTCAGCACAAGTTTCTATGAAGGTCCGGTCAGCAGAGCAGAGCACCTCAGGTTACAGGTACGTATGGGGTCAAGAGGTCACTAATGTAGGACAGAACATTAACGAATGGCTTCACAAGGTAACAATAATATTTTAATCAATTCTGAGTAATTGGGAGATAAAGGAGTGCAGCTGAAGTGGGAGAACAGCCCAGTCACACATTTTCATGAAATAAATTTGTCACTAAATTTATTGTATTGATACTGTACATTTTTTTCATGATGGTCAGCACAAAATCATTCATATGTAATCCACGTAAATATGAACCAGGAAGTACAAAGAGTGCTCGAACACCACATAGGGACAGATCGGATGAATGGCTGTGTCAAAAAACTCTGGACTGTAGTTGAATGTAGTGGTTTTGTGATACCAGAAGTCAGAATTGATTTATTTGTCATATAAGTCACATACTGAACTTAATGGCACTTCCAGAGATATTTGAACCCAAACTGCAATCATTTCATAAAGCTAACTTAATAGTTTCTGTCATGCAACCTCTGTACTTAAACTACGTCACTGCCATTGTTATTTTAACCCAAACCAACATCTTTTCCTTAACTTAACTAAGTAATTTGTTGCCTAGGCCTAACCAAGTCGATCTTTTACTAAACCAAGGTAGAATAAGTAAAAATAGGAGAATTTGTGTTTATGAATCAAATAGATTTCATTTTGTGACTACTTCACCAACTGTAGTGAGACTTTGTTGGGTAATCACAGATGGTCCAACATCTGAGAGGAGTTAAATTTATGCTCTGTTTTATTGACCACTCACATAGTCCAGGTGTTTTCCCCACTTCTGAGCATCCTCTCCTCCTGGTCAATTAGATAGAGAGATACTTTATTAAACGCTGCTACAGTCCCCAGTTGACTGAACCATACATCCACTTCAGGCAAATCCATGAACGGACTAGGATTTCCCTACCCAGCACAAGAGCTGTATGAATCCAGTCTGCATCTGACGTGGGGAGATCGGACAGTGGGATCACCCAAAATGTACAGACCAGGACCATCAGATAAAATAGACTGAACATCCTCACCAATGATACATCCACATCATTATTACACCATCAGAGCAACTGACCGATGTAGAGAGCTAGAGTTTGCTTATGGCCGATCAGAAATGAGGAAGGATGGTCGCGTAAAACCAAGACAACGTAGACTTAATTTACTGAACTATTGTTATGCAACTTTCTGACTTCCAGTTACACCACAAGGATAGTTATTTAATGTCGGAAAGCTACCCATTTTAAAAGGTCTACTGACCAAAATAAGCTCCGTCTATCCCTTATGACATTCTTTCCCAAATTGAGGGTTATGAAGGTCTAAATGCTGTTTTGAAATGTTGCTCAGCCCCGTTAAATTCACAGTACAACTACCCTGGACATGACCCCGTAATCTTAGTGGTATAGGCTCCTTATGAGGCAGAAAGAAGACAATGAGTCTGTCTATAGAAAGTGGCTGTGAGTAGCTGATGGCTGTTGTGGTGAAAAAGCCACTGGTCAGATCACCCTGCCGAGTGTGTCTCTGGCTGGCTTTGATTGGCAGCTGTCTAAACTGTGCGGGGTGGGATTTAAAAACAGTTAATTACACTTCTCATACGCTGATGAGGGATGCCCTCAGTCACAAACACAGCATACACTAAGTCTCACACTCTTGTTTTTCATATTTCTTCTCTGGAAGATTGCAGTCACAGCCGATTGCACCCGTTCCCCTGAAACAGAGATGTGCAATATGCTGCGCTGATTCCCCATTTAAAAAATCCTCTGAGCGTTCAACATATCTACACCATCTTTCTTCACTTCCAGTCATGTGGAGAACATTCATTTCACGTCCACAAACAGCGCATCACAGCTAATGACAGGTATTTCAACAACAAATTCATTTGATGCGTTTGGCATGCACGTTGGGTATTTCCAACCTTTTCTCACTCAGTGCTTTAGTTTTAATTGCCGCCACATAAAGGCAGTGATTAATGAGTCTGACTGCAACTTCTGAATATACTTTTTTATCATCACAATTGGAATAATAGACAAGATATAATAGGCTTGCTGTCATTGTCTCACAAAAAAGTTGTCCATCACAGCTGCTCTGAAACTCTGATTGAAATAATATTTTATGAGTTTCCAGATAAATACCACACAATATTCTTTTCCTACTTCCATCCATCATCCAGCCATGCATCCATCCATCAATCAATCATTATCTATAACCACATATCCTATTTAAAGCATGAACACAATCAGTGTTTCTCGGTTGTAGTGGACTGAGTTTTAAAGCTAGAGTGAAGATATTGATATATGAAACTAAAAACCTAAGGAATTCATTTCTACCAACCATGGCGTACTAGATAATCAGGAAGGATGCTATATAACGCTTCAAATTTATGCTGAATTTTTGTGAGGGAAAACTAGGGCTATGTATTATTAGGGGTATGTATTATTATTTTGTGGTCATTTAAATAGGTCAAAATCTATGCAGAAATGTGCAGCGGTGCAAAATAGAGTGAAACAATAAAGATTTTAAATGAGATGATTAGCTTAGCTTAGTATAACGACTGCAAGTGAGGGGAAAGAAACAGCTAGCCTGGCTAGTCTTTTACGCCTACATCAGGTCATTACGCTAAGCTAAAAGTATCATTTGCTGGCCCTAGCTTTAAAATAAACTGGAATTGTCCTTTAATGTTTTTGTAATGATTTACCTTCTCCTTTGCAGAATAAACTGCTCATATAATGCTAGTCTGTGGTTAACACAAGCTGAAGAGATTTTAATGTTTAGTTCTAGCTAACATAATGTAGGAAATGCAAAAACAAAAGGACAGAGGAGAAAGATGAGGTTAAGATTATCAATATTTTCCTCAGTTATATTATAGAGTTGGCAAGAAAAACAATAAAATAAAATTAATAATAATAGATAACTTAAAATGAATAAAATTACAATATAATGTACAATATTGAGTTATTATGCATCAATAAATGAACTTCCCTGGGGTCCACCATTTTTCATGTCAGCAACACTTCACAAGTCATGAACTTGGAGCTTTCAGAAACTTTCCTCTAATAAGGTTGTGAAGACGCCATGAGGGGGCGTTTATGGGTCCAACTATGGTCAAACACGGTAAACACAACCACATGTGAAGGCACCACTTTAAACCGTCACACCGTCTCATCCTCCAGATAAGATAAGATAAGATATTCCTTTATTGGTCCCACAGTGGAGAAATTCACACGTTACAGCAGCAAAGTGGATAGTGCAAAAACAAGAAGGATAGATTTTAAAAAACAGTATTAATACAAATAAAATAAAATAATATCTACATAATAGAAAGTAAAGCCAAAAATATGTCCAGCATATCAATAAATAAATAATTGTCCAGTTCCTATAATTTGAGCAGATGATATAATTGCATGAGTTCTTATTGCACTTATGTCCGGTGATTATACCCATGAGACCGTGGTGTAGTTTGTTTATGAGCTTTTTACTTCTGCCGATGGCATTGACTCTTCAAAAATCTTAAAAGTGGTGTTTATTTGTGAAGATTACCGAGCTGACAGTTTGTTAGTATCGTAAATGTGTGTTTGCCATGGAGCTGATTAGTCTGTATTAATCCAAAACCAGAAAATGATGATATCAACAGACTCATCTCTTTCCTCTGTCATTGTGCCTTTGCATGTACTTCATTATTTTGTCCGCTTGCTAGCTTACTAAATTGTTAGCCTGTGCTGCTTCCAGACACCCACAGTGACGTTAATATTGCTGTTGCTTAGCAGCAACACTTCTCATGCTGTAAACACAAACCCACAACTTTCATTTGAACAAACTGTATAATCCTGAAAGTAGTTATAATTCCACTTTAAAATAAATGTATTGCATTTATTTATTCACAGAGATCATTCCCAGTGCATATACTTATTATTATTACAAAAGGAATAGTTAAAATCATTTGTTTGTCTGTAACCGTTGTGACATCACGTAAATAAACTGAAACACCATTCATTTTCTCAAACATTTATGGAGTCTCTTTCTTCTAGCAGTGTGCGTTTCTGTCCCAGTGATTTATGGGTAACTGCTGTACCTCAGAGGGTTGTTTTTATTTTTGCTAAATGACTGAATCCTTTATTCTTTGCTGCCTGTGTTGAAAATAAGTGTAATCAAATTGGCAGCATGGTGACTGTTTGGGCACAGGTGTCCTTGTGCTGTGTGGTAAGATAAAACTCGACATTGGTGCCATTTAATTATGTGGCCAAAAGCCTTTCTTTTCCTCGACACAGTGAGATCTTTCTTGACTTCAGCATATAGGCGACAGAAAACTGAGCAATGACAGGAAATGTGCTCATACTGTCCTCGAGACAGGCATTAAACTGATGGTCTGATTGTTGTGGGTGTGTTTGGAGGCAGTGATCCAACAGCAAATAAAAATATGATACAGCTACCCTGTTCATTAAATTGCTGCCGGTTCCCATTGGCGGGTAACGAGAATGCATTAGATCCAGCATCTTGTGGTTTATAAAACATGAGCACGTTGTTGCAGCCTCTCCTGAGTATGAAGACTAATGTAATGACCTATTATTGTGCGGGGGACAGCCTGTAGGTAACACTTACTGGTCATAAGATGAAGTGATGAACCCACAAGTAATTTCCATAATTCCTCACGGTCATTATCAAAAAGGTAAAGAGTCTCGCTTGGAGAGGTCACTCCTTACAATTTGAACAAATGATGAGGACACTTCCTGGTGGATCTGCTATTGTAGTGTTTGGTTAGACGGTAAGAGTAGGCTGGATTAGAAAAAATTAGCATTCACACACATTATTATTGTCTTACATACCACAAATAAAAACTCACTTGAGGTCAATGTCTCTTAGATCTTAATAGAAATTCTTAGTTCAATATAACACCATACATGTAACATATATCCTCATTATACAGTAACACCATATAGCCTCAATATAACACCATATATCCTTATTATAACACCATATATCCTCAGTATACCACCATATAGCCTTAATATAACACCATATATCCTCAATATGACACCATCTAGCCTTAATATAACATCACATAGCCTCAATATAATACCATATAACCTTAATATAACAGCATATATCCTCAGTATACCACCATATAGCCTTAATATAACACCATATATCCTCAATATGACACCATCTAGCCTTAATATAACATCACACAGCCTCAATATACCACCATATAACCTTAATATAACAGCATATATCCTTATTATAAGACCATCCAGTATATCCTCAATATGACACCATCTAGCCTTAATATAACATCACATAGCCTCAATATAATACCATATAACCTTAATATAACAGCATATATCCTCAGTATACCACCATCTAGCCTTAATATAATACCATATAACCTTAATATAACACCATACATCCTCAGTATACCACCATATAGCCTTAATATAACACCATATATCCTTAATATGACACCATCTAGCCTTAATATAACACCATATATCCTTAATATGACACCATCTAGCCTTAATATAACACCATATATCCTCGGTATACCACCATATAGCCTTAATATAACAGCATATATCCTCAGTATACCACCATATAGCCTTAATATAACATCACATAGCCTTAATAGGGGGGCGGCAGTAGCTCAGTCTGTAGGGAGTTGGCTTGGGAACCGGAGGGTCACCGGTTCAAGTCCCGACATGGACCAAAAACTGAGTGTGAACTGGTAGCTGGAGAGGTGCCAGTTTACCTCTTGGGCACTTGCCGAGGTGCCCCTGAGCAAGGAACCAAACCCCCAACTGCTCGGGGCGCTTGTCAGGAGCAGCCCCCTCACTCTGACACCTCTCCATTAATGCATGTATGTGTGTTTCAGGTCTGCATGTACCATGTATGAGTTAAACAGAGTGTAAATTGAATTTCCCCACTGTGGGACTAATAAAGGTAGATCTTCTTCTTCTTCTTCTTCTTCTAATATAATACCATATAACCTTAATATAACAGCATATATCCTCAGTATACCACCGTATAGCCTTAATATAACATCACATAGCCTTAATATACCATATAACCTTAATATAACAGCATATATCCTCAGTATACCACCATATAGCCTTAATATAACATCACATAGCCTTAATATAATACCGTATAACCTTAGTATAAAACCATATATCCTCAGTATACCACCATCTAGCCTTAATATACCACCATATAACCTTAATATAACACCATATATCCTCGGTATACCACCATATAGCCTTAATATAACAGCATATATCCTCAGTATACCACCATATAGCCTTAATATAACATCACATAGCCTTAATATAATACCATATAACCTTAATATAAAACCATATATCCTCAGTATACCACCATATAGCCTTAATATAACATCACATAGCCTTAATATAATACCATATAACCTTAATATAACAGCATATGTCCTCAGTATACCACCATATAGCCTTAATATAACATCACATAGCCTTAATATAATACCATATAACCTTAATATAACAGCATATATCCTCAGTATACCACCATATAACCTTAATATAACAGCATATATCCTCAGTATACCACCATATAGCCTTAACATAACACCATATATCCTCAGTATACCACCATCTAGCCTTAATATAACATCACATAGCCTTAATATAATACCATATAACCTTAATATAACACCATATATCCTCAGTATACCACCATATAGCCTTAATATAACATCACATAGCCTTAATATAATACCATATAACCTTAATATAACACCATATATCCTCAGTATACCACCATATAACCTTAATATAACAGCATATATCCTCAGTATACCACCATATAGCCTTAACATAACACCATATATCCTCAGTATACCACCATCTAGCTTTAATATAACATCACATATCCTCAGTATACCACCATATAGCCTTAATATAACACCATATATCCTCAGTATACCACCATCTAGCCTTAATATAACATCACATAGCCTTAATATAATACCATATAGGCTTAATATAACACCATATATTCTCAGTATAAAACCATATAGCCTTAATATAACACCATATATCCTCAGTATACCACCATCTAGCCTTAATATAACATTACATAGCCTTAATATAATACCATATAGGCTTAATATAACACCATATATTCTCAGTATAAAACCATATAGCCTTAATATAACACCATATATCCTCAGTATACCACCATCTAGCCTTAATATAACATCACATAGCCTTAATATAATACCATATAGGCTTAATATAACACCATATATTCTCAGTATAAAACCATATAGCCTTAATATAACACCATATATCCTCAGTATACCACCATCTAGCCTTAATATAACATCACATAGCCTTAATATAATACCATATAGGCTTAATATAACACCATATATTCTCAGTATACAACCATATAGCCTTAATATAACACCTTACAGTATATCGTCAATATAATGCCATAGGGTATATCTTCAATGAGGCTGCTGTGATTCAGAGGGTAGAGTCAGTCAATCAGTCCACCAATCTGAAGGTCGCTGGTTTGATCCCCAGCTGCTCATGTCAGTGTGTCCTTGAGCAAGACACTTAACCCTAAATTGCTCCCAAAGGCATAGCCATCGGTGTGTGAATGAGTATTTAGATTACATCCTGATGGGAAAAGTTGGCTCCTTGCATGGCAGCCTCTGAGATGAGTGTGTGAATGTATGTGTGAATGGGTGAATGCTGACATGTAGTGTAAGGCACTTTGAGTGGTCAGAAGACTAGAAAAGCACTGTATAAATCCAAGTCCCTTTACCATTACCCATTCAATGTAAGACCTTGTATCGTCAATATAATGCAATGTATCTTCAATATAACACCATATAGATTCAATATAACATAAAATATATAACACCATCCTCAGTATAACACCATATAGCCCCTAAATAATACTATACTATACGTATATCTTCAATATAACACCATACTCTATAGACTCAATATAACGAAATATATCATAAACATAACACCATATATCTACAGTATACATCTTCAAAATAATACATACTGAATATCATCAGTAAAAATCTTACAATATATCCTTACTATGACATGACATATTCTCAATACCATATAGCCTTAATATAACACCATATATGCCAAATATAACACCATATATTCACAGTATAACACCATATGTCCTTAATAAAACATTATATATCCTCAATATAACACCATATGTCCTTAATAAAACATTATCCATATAAACCATATTCCTTAATAAAAATCATATATCCTCAATATAACACCATATCTCCTTAATAAAACATCATATATCCTTAATAAAACATCATATATCCTCAATATAACACCATATATCTTCAGTGTAATACCATATATCATCACATCATATAGCCTCAATATAACACCACAGTGTGTACCGTCAGTGTAACATAATAGAGCCCCAAATAATACTATATATCGTCAAAATAACACTTTATAATCTTAATATAAAATGATAGAGTCTCAATATAACAATTGTTGCTTCGATATAACACCATCTATCTTTGATATAACTGCATGTATTCTCAATGTAACGCCATATATCATCAGTATATTACCCTATATCCTTAATATAACACCATATAGCCTCAATTTAACACAATATAGCCTTAATGTAATACCATATACCTCAATATAACACCATATATCCTCAATAAAACACGTATCACGAATATAACGACATACTGTATATCATCACTATAATACCATATATATTTTCAAAATAACACCATACATTACAGTATATCATTCATATTACACCATAGCGTATCCTCAGTATGACACCATATATCCTTGACATAACACCATATGTCTTAATTACAAACTACTAAGAACAACTCATTATTAAAAGCTACTGCTACTAGTATAGGCCTTGTTATAGCTGCTAACTTAGATAGATCGATGCTGCTAAAGTAACGTATCAGCACATCATGCCATCATCTGCCTTTAAGGTTATGTTTTCACTGTTTCTTGTCATGTATTCATAGTTTATTTTGTTACGCTCCACTCATTCCAGATCACTTCACCATCACTTGTCTGTGGTCAAACTACAGTAAAGCAAGCTCATAAGACTGCGAGTAGTTCATACTGAGAATATTGCTGAAGAGTTTTGATTGACTGACACACATCTCCTTGTTGCTCTTTTCAGTAAACATGAGGATAAACTTACTGTAAAATATCTAGCAGCATAGCATGGTCAACAAGAGGAATATAGAGCCAAAACAAATCCAAAGAATATGAGTGGATTTACAAGCAGCGCCGTGACAGCCAAACTGCAATATCTCACTAAGAAAATAAGACAACAACTAATAGAGAATCCAACAGAGATGGATGAGTGCTGGAACCGCTGAGCTCCAGCATTCACGAGGAGACATCCTCCTTCCTGTTCCAACGATGGGCTCAAAGTCAAGGAGATAAATGAGGGACGAAGTGCCATGGGAGAGTCAGCCATTGATCCAACAGAGAAACAAATCTGTCTTCCTGTCTGTCTGCAGGGATCAGAAACATACAGGACGGATCACCTGCGGCTGACTGTCTGTTCTCTAAACCTGCTGCTGTTTCCTTTGTTCACATCGTGTCTTATGTCTGTGCCAGGCCGAGGACTCTGATCTGATGCTGATGAAAAATATGGTGTTGTTTGGACCTGATTAAGTTTTGACAGTTATATTATGTATTTATTTTTTACGATGTTCAAAATGGACACAAACCCTAGTAGTAGTACTAGTAGTAGTAGTAGTAGTAGTAGTAAAAAACACTCATCTCAACTCACATACTGACACTTTGTCAGACCTCTCAGTAGCTGTGTTTGCATGGACACAAATAATCAGAATAAACATGTAAACGTGTCAGTCGGAAGATTCTGATCCGATACGGCCCATTCGGGATGAGAGAGGTGGTTTATGCTGATCGATCAGTAAAATCAAAATTAAACAACTCTGCACATGCCCAAATGATTTATTTTGATTAAACGCTCGGTGCACGTATACGCACGTCATGATCGGATCATTTTATTTAGTGTCCACAGTGGATTTGGAATTTCTGATCAACCATGATTCAGATAAGATTGAAGACATTTAGCGCATGTAAACATTGCTAGTGTCACTTTCAGTGGCAGTAAACACATGCTTAATGTTGTAAATTAAACAAAAACACTGGCTTAGTTTCAGGCAACAAAACCACTTTGTTAGGTTTAGGAAAATTTGTGCAGTGCTTCACAGCCTGGTGCTCTTCCTGGGGGCTTGGTAAAAGTGAAACGTTTTTCACGAAAGTGAAACGTAACGCACGTTTGTTTGCTGGACCCATCCACCTCCCTCCTTCTCCAGCATGCATCTCTTTCGTTCTTTAAATTACCTTACCACACCGTTGCAGCGGATGAACACTTTTGAAATGAGTGTATGTTAGCTTACGTGCAGTCTGGAGAAAGGTGTCCTAGTCTTTACTGCAGGAAGGCTGTCCTGTATAAATCTTGTACCTTGGACAAGTGTTTCACAGGAGACTATGCTTGCAATAGACATGCAACCCTTTGTCACTCCCAACTTGTCAAATACCGATTCTTGGTCAGTACTCCTTGACATCTGATACCAGCAAACCGAGGCACCCTTTAGCATCTGTCTGAGACGCTATACTTTTGTTTTGTAACTTACGTACTGTACTAACATCTAACCAAGTACTTTTCTTGCCTAAATCTAGCCATGTTGTTTTGTTGCCCAAGCCTAACCAAGTAAACCTAAAAACATCCAAAACTGACGCTAGATCGGTGCCTAGAGGGTGATGGTTCTCAGCGTAGGGCCACTGACCAAGCAACCCAGCAGATGAGTTGGGAGTGAAAATGTATTAAGACATGCAGAAGATAAAAATGGGGGGATGTGCACATTCATGTAATGTCAAAATAAAAGCAAGGCCTACAACAGAGAGAAGATCGGGGGGATGGAGCGTGAGAGGCAAACAAAGGATGAAGAGAGAGAGGAAGAGAGCACAATGGCACTGATAGAGGGAGAGTTGAGTTTCATTAAAGTTACTATTGATTCTGCTCATTTTAGCAGAAACAACATACAGTTCATTGTGTGGATAATGCAGGAGGTTCAGCCATGCATTTAAATAGCTCTCATTAAGAGTGTAGATACGATTGTTTACCATGTGTGCATCTTGGGACATGTAATGACTGGATGTGGATGCGCTTATTTATTTCAAGCGAGAACTCACAGGTGTGTGTGTTCTCTAAATCAACATTTGCAGTCTATATCCTTGAAATATTCACTCACTGCAGCTGCAAACATAATGATGTTGATTTGTAAAAAGTCTGAATTTATACTTTGTCAGGTCTGTCCACAAGACAACAGGCAAACAACTTTTAAAATGCTTGTTTTCTGAATCAGTGCCAGGCTATGCTAACATTACAGCTGCTCCATCAGTGAAGATAAAGCCATCAAGGCACAAATACAGCAGAAATGTTGTTTCTACCATAAACAGCCTGTGAAGGACTTTGGTCCAGTCTCTTTACAGATATGATGTTCTATCGTAGCTCTGGGTGACTACAGACACAGTATTATTCCTTCATTTCTAATTCAGCAACGTCAGGATTTCCATGACAACAGGAGGAGAATCTCAACGCTGATAGGCTGTCGTGACACAGCGTCACACAAATTTCTCACTTGAGTTGAAAAATTTCAACTCCTGCAAATACATGAGCGGCGGGAATTATCGCCCCATTCATGTTGCCCGCCACGTCTATTCACCTATGTGTTCATGCTGCATGAAAAGTTCATTATGCTCTTGGTTTGAACACATTACACACCACAGTATATGAACAGAATCATTCAGGAGATATGGTCTTTATGGGTTGTCATCAGTCCCCCAGTAAAAAATTCAATCAGTCAAATAACCATTCAGGTCTGGCGGGTTGTTAGCCTCCAGGAAAACTTGCTCTTCTTATTGTGTTTAAGGAGCTGCACTCGGCTATTAGGTTTGACTTGAAACACATCAAGGAGGATGCAGGAAGTATTCGAATAGAGAAAGAGCCTCTGTTGCCATCTGTCTTTCTCTCTCGCAGCTCTTCCTCATTCACTCCCTTTTTTTTTTTTGATCTCCTCGGTTTCTGTCGTCTACCGGCGCACTGAAGCATGCATGTTAATATCAGCGGCTAGCCGAGAGGAATTCATTTATCTGGCTTCCCTCTGCTCTGCATCTGAGCAGACACACATCCACTGGTGCAGCCAATAAAGCAATTGGTTCTGCTGCAGCCTGAGGACAACAGGCAGAGGTATATCTGCTTCGAACAGACGGCTCGACTGAGACTGCAGTCCATTAACGCACTGACGAATCACTCCGCGTTATATTTTGAAGTCAAACCTCATTCGTCCGACTTCAAAGCCTCCTGTCGTCCATGCTAGAGACCCTCTCAGTAGGTCAAGATGCTGTTTATCAAACTCCAAGCAATGAAAATGTTTCACCAATTAAAAGTGCCGCCAACATAAACCACAACAAAATAGAATATTGTGCATACTGTATAACATATAGTAACTGTAAAGTGAAAAACAAAGAAGGGAAATACGATAAAAACAAATAAAACTAAAATATAAATAATTAAACAAATCTAAAATGAAATTTCAGAAATGCATTTTTTTAAATGTATGAACGTAAATAAATAAAAATAAATAAATTGTGATGTAATGATAAATAAATATGAATACATCAAAATAAATAAATTAAAATATACTCGCACATCAGATTTGCGGCATCTACCACAGGATAGATAGAGTGCATATTGTGTGTTTCAGGTTCATTTACAAAAAAACAGTAAATAAAACAATATAAAAACACATACATACTATGACTATAATTAAATGAAATATTAAAACATGCTCAATATCTCCGATGCTCATGGTGCATCTCCAGCATTGGCTGCTTCAAACATTAACAGTAGACTTGCTAACGTAACAGCACACAAATAAACTGTCTAGTCAATTAACATTACAATATAACCTCACACTGACTTTACATTACTATCGACTGCTGCAACAAGCAGCCCATACTCTGTTAGAATCAAAATTTAAAATCTGTGATTAATCACAAATTAATCACAAATTTTTATCTGTTCAAAATGTACTATAAAGGAAGATTTGTCAAATATTTAAAACTCTTATCAACATGGGAGTGGACAAATATGCAGCTTTATGCCAATGTATGTATATATTTATTATTGGAAATCAATTGACACAAAACATTGACAGATATTGTCCAGAAACCCTCACAGGTACTTTATTTAGATTAAAAATATGCTCCAATCATAACATGGTAAACTGCAGCCCAACAGGCAACAACAGCTGTCAGTGTGTCAGAGTGCTGACTTGACTATGACTTGATCCAGACTGACTGGGACTATCATAAAGTGGGCATGTCTGTAAAGGGGAGACTGGAGGGGACCCAGAGAATCCATTTACATTCACACATCTGGAGGTCAGAGGTCAAGAGACCCTTTTGAATATGGCCATGACAGTTGTTCCTCGCCAAAATTTAGTGTAAGTTTGGAGCAATATTTCCAGCTCCTTCACAAGCTAGAATGACGTAGTTGGTACTGGTGGATTCCTGAGGTTTTCTAGTTTCATATGATGCCAGTATCATCGCTTTAAAACTGAGCACAGTACAACCTCTGGGACATCGATTGTGTTAATGCGTTAAAGAAATAGTGGCACTGGAACATAATTTTCATTATTGCGTTAACTTTGACAGCCCTAGTGCTGTGTCATAGATTACAGTTGCTATATCTTTAAAGAGAAATGCTGCCGTAATTGTATGAAAAGCACAAATATTATTATTAGATAAACTCTTTATAGGCAGTGTGTTGCTACAATCTGTACAGAGAGAGATAGATGTTGCTGTATTGTATTGTATTTTGATTAAGCATTATATTATTGTGTAAATTTTGTCTTCTAATAAGAGCACTTATTTTTACATGCAAGTTGATTTGATGTTGTTTTTTGCATCAGGGAAAGGTTGACAGGGGGCGGATTAACAATATATGCCATTCTGGCCCAACACAGGAACCAGTAATGAGCTAAATCTGGGCTGAGTCCACCACTTGTGGTGTATTCCTGACTCAAACCTGGGCCGGGAGATACTCGGAGTATCTTGGCTTAGCTGTGGCTAGTTTTGGCTATTTTTTGCCACACTCAACCAAGAATGTGTCTTAATGGACTGTTAAAAGGCCATGTCATGTATTTCTGTCATCATGTTGTTGACATGAGAGATCAGAAACTGGGTCATGTTTTCTTTCAGTCCCTGAGATGGAGAATAATGTGCTGATTGAGGGAATATTAGCCTTAGTTATGAAGGCAGAGACAGGCAGACTGGAGAGCTGGAATCTGACAAGTTGTGAGTGTGCTGCTTGAGGACAGCACACCAACCCCTCTGAATTCACTATAAAGCAGAACCGAGCAGCGCCGCCTCAATGCATTTCAAGCAGCTCACACTTCAGTGTGTGTTTGTGTGTGTGCAGGTGTTTGTACTCATGAGTTTCAGTGTGTATACCCACCTCTGTGTGTGTGTCAGCGTGTGTTTCCCTTTCTGTTTTGCACAAAATCACGGTGCTCCGGGGCATCACCCAGCTCTCGTCTGCCACCTCAGTTCACTCCTTTGGTTGAAATAAACAGTCGGTTTAGAGTGTGTGTACCTGAGATGACACTGTTTGCAGATAGCCATGGAAGCTGCTCAGTGTCTGGATGACATACACCTGCTTTGTGCTGTTGTGATGGTTAAACTGTCACAGTTTCCTCTGCTGCTGTTAAACTCAGTCAAGTACTGACAGCGCTGGGAGAGCGCCATTCAACATGGAAGCTTGTGACTTGGTGACTATTATGTTTTTGCTTGTCTGTCACCAGGATTATGGTAAAAACTGGCCTGATTTTCATGAAACTTAATGGAAGGGTGTAACATGGTTGAAGGAAGACCAATATGTATTGCAGTTTTAGGATTCAATATTACAGTTTATAGCAATTTAATTTTTAACACTAGACCATGAGAAATGAATCATATCACTTTTACTTTGGAAAATCTCTAAATTTATCAAAAATGTATTTATTTATTTTCCCAACAACCTAAAAATCAAAGAATAAAGATAATTCCCTCATTAATTACTGATATTTTTGTTTTAAATGATAAGGGACATGTAATGTTAGTTATGGTGAATATAATCCAATCTTTTTTTTATATATGTATTTTGTATATACCATTTAACATCTTATTTTGAAAACCGGACAGCTCCGCTCTCTTTGTACATCCATGGTCAGCTCCATCCGTTTGAATGCATTTAACATAAATGTCAATATACACAGTTGGACGATTTGACCACGGACGGCTGGCTTAAAATCTGTATAGAGGGCACTGACAGCCACTACGAGCAGCCCCTTTCTCCTGAAAATAATGTTCCCACAGAACTAAACCGCACTGTGTTATTTTTGACTTAGCACAAATATGTTTGTAATGCCAATCAGCTGCAGTCTGTGTAGGGACGAGGCTGTGATGGCGGATGGGTCTAAACATAGAAGAAGAAGAAGATCAACCTTTATTAGTCCCACAGTGGGGAAATTCAATTTACACTCTGTTAAACTCATACATGGTACATGCAGACCTGAAACACACATACATGCATTAATGGAGAGATGTCAGAGTGAGGGGGCTGCTCCTGACAAGCGCCCCGAGCAGTTGGGGGTTTGGTGCCTTGCTCAGGGGCACCTCGGCAGTGCCCAAGAGGTAAACTGGCACCTCTCCAGCTACCAGTTCACACTCAGTTTTTGGTCCATGTCGGGACTTGAACCGGTGACCCTCCGGTTCCCAAGCCAACTCCCTACAGACTGAGCTACTGCCGCCCCCTGGGAATGCAGTTTAGTCGAATGTGAATGTAATTTTGTAGTACATAGTAGACAAAGCACAAATCTTTTGAGCAAACATCCTGTCAAATCCAAAATGAAGGCACAGAAAATACACAATCTAAGCTGATACTTCAGTATAAATATATGACACTGTGAATCTTCATGCAAGTTAGACATTGAGGAAATTTTCTCAAACTGGGCCTTTTTGAATTTTAATTGAATACCCCTGCCCTAGAACAACCCTTCTAGTTTATTCATAGAATCTGACTGATTTCTTGTGAGATTTGATATAACAAAAAATGTATTTGAACAACACTACTAGCCACTGTTTAGACAATTTGTGCCGTCACTTCTGTTTTAAATATACCGTACACCAGTGCAGTGTTTAGTGTTCTAGAAAGACCTGAATCAGTCAGCACTGAGATTTATGATGTGAGCAGAGTGCACAGATGGGCTTATTAAGAGGGATATTAAGGGGTTAATTGCTTTGTCACCTCTTTCTGCTGTGATTTCTGTTTATAAATAACCCCTGAGGGTTGAAATTAGCATGTTAGTGAAAAACAAATAATCAGTTACATAAAACGACAATTTATTATGTCACTGACTGGTTGTTCTCTGTTTGAACAAATTTAAACGACACAGACTGACATGTATTTTTCCACACTGATGGGAAGGACTGATTTGAATGTTTTGACCTGTTGTAAGATCAACACTGATGGATGATAAAGGACTTTAAAGTTACATCTTGTATTTCCTGGGTCAACTTTGACCGACCTTACATACTAAGATCTACTATACCATACTGTAGATGTGCGCTCTCACAGTCGTCCCGTGTGATTAGAGCTCATTACCACAGTTATGAGTATGCACGTTTTTAGTTTCACCTTCAAATAGAGTGGATTAGAAAATCTGGATAAACTGTCGGCTTGTTTGCAACCTGTATGACTGCCATGCTCACTGAGTTTTCCAACAAATGTTAAAGGAGTTTGATACATGCCAGGTGTGCAGTAGGTCATATAAATATAATATAAAATAAAATAAAATAAAATAGCCTGAGGGCTTCCCATACCAACTATGCCTGAGGCAAATCTGTACGCTGGAAACTTCACTTTTATGGCAGTGGTACAGAATACAGCACATACAGCTGAAGTAACAGGGTTTTTCTTTTTGCCTAAACATAAAGCAATTGTAGTTTTGTTGCCTAAATGTAACATTTATTTTTGCCTAAACATAGAGAAGTTGTAGTTTTTTTGCCCAAAATTACCAATTTTTTTGCCTAAACATAAAGAAGTTGTAGTTTTTTTTTGCCTAAATGTAACAGGGGTTTTTTTTGTCCTGAACATAACGAGGTTGTAGTTTTGTTGCCTAAACATAACAGTTTCTTTTTGCCTAAACATAATGAAATTGTAGATTTGTTGCCTAAACCTACCAGGTTTTTTTTGCCTAAACATAATGAAGTTGTAGTTTTGTTGCCCAAACATAACAGTTTTTTGCCTAAACATAATGAAATTGTAGTTTTGTTGCATAAACTTACCACTTTTATTGCCTAAATATAATGAAGTTGTACTTTTGTTGCCTAAATTTTTCCTGCCTAAACATAACGAGGTTGTAGTTTTGTTGCCTAAACATAACAAAGTTGTAGTTTTATTGCCTAAATATATCAGATATTTTGCCTAAATATGACATGAAGTTGTAGTGTTGTTGCCTAAACATAACATTTTTTTTGTGTGTAAGCATGAGGAAGTTGCAGGGTTAGTCTGGGTTGTCTGTGTATGTGCTGCATGTATGACTGTCCTTTCATCCAGTCAGCTTCACACTTGGTGGGTACAAGGTGTAAGCAGAACTACTGGGTGCCAAATAATCATCCAGTTCATGCACTCCAAACAGGCACTGCACCAGTTTAATGAAATCCGCACACAAAATATAGTATGGCAAACAACACTTGAGTTCTTGCATTCTTGTACTTGTATTCAGCAGTCAACAGTCACTTAGCCCAACCTTTATCCCCCTCAGGGCTTCTTTTCTATGCTGATGGAACTCAGTACTGGTGCTTGACCCACATACTGAAAGTCTGACTCAGCTCGCCAGTGGTGCTGGTCAATGGAAGTACTGCTGCTCAGTGATTCGTTCAGGTACTTGCTTTAGTACCTGCGGCAGCAGCTTGGTCATGTGACGGAGTGGTATCTCGGGCCGAGAGAGAACCCAGACACTTTCAGAAAAGCTGTTCAGGCAAAATGAGGCTGCTCTGCTCTCACTATAGTGTCACTGCAAATCAGGGATATGAATGTCCTGACAATAGATGACCCTGGAGTAATTATGGATACAAGAAATGTAAGTAAGATAAAGAAATAAGAGCTGAGGGAATTTTATTTGCAATTACCCAGGAATATTTCAGTGCAAAAGGGGAAGGAGATATAGAAGAGACAGACATGAGGGGGCACAATATAGCCGAAATGCCAAGCATATGGGAAGATGCAATCTCCTGGAGCAATTCAATTTTGTCCTTGACTTAGCAGCAGCAGCACATGAATGCTGCAGAGTGGCTGCATTAACATATGCTCTACTTTAATGAGAGAAGGACAGATGGTGGGCTATCGTTGAGGGTTTTATCTCAACTGTAGCTGGAGCTGCGACTTTGCAGCACAGAGGAAATATGGAAAACAATTCAATCAGTGCAGCCAAAATATTTCAACACCGTAGTTCTCTTCTAACCTTGTTTATCCGCAACGACTCTGTAGAGCTGTTACTCTGTCATTACTTTAGCTGCAGTTTAAGGTTAAGGATGGGTTTAAACCTGTGTTAACCCAAGCTAAAGTCTAAACCATAGACTGCATATAAAAAGTGGACCTAGTCACTGTGACATCACCCGTTGGATTGTGGGCTACGGTCCTGAAGCCTCAAGATTGCCATCTTGGTATTTGGCTGTCGCCATATTGTGTTTTTTGCAACCAGAAGTGACGCTAGCATGTGGCGCTAAGTGCAACCGAACAATGAATAAGACATTTTTAGGCGAGTTAACTTTAATGAAGTGAAAACACACTGTAAAAGGGTTAAGACAAAAATACGGACAACTCCCAGACTAGACAACGCAGTGGTAGTGACCTGTCAATCACAAGGTAGCATTGCCTGTTTTATAGTCTATATGACTATAAATAGGACCATAATTTACTAAATGAACTTCATACTGTATTGCAGAAGACTTGAAACTAGTGATTGAGACCATAAACTCTTGTTTACAATGTTTACTGAGGTAATAAATCAAGTGAGAAGTAGACTCATTTTCTCATAGACTTCTGTACAATCGGATGTAGTTCGAAGGCGGTAGTAAAGCCAGATCTGGGTCTGTCCGTGACAGGCTGGAGTCTGAGCCGAACCTGTATGATTTCATCTGATTTCGCTGGATTTTGACCCGATGGCACCAATGACGAACATTAAGTAGAACTATACAGAAATAGCCAGTCTTCTCGCTGATGGTCTTGTTTGCTTATGTAGGTCATGTGGAGGCATCAGTATTATCACTTTTTACCTTCAGCTCCGCTGTGTGCTGCATTTCATTCAAGGAGGAGGCGGAGTGCAGCTACAAGGTTTTGATGACAGTTTGAGGATCTGATGAAGTTACAAGATTTAGTCACAAGCTCTTTTTAATACTTTTCATGGGTTAAATGTTTGTAAAACACATCTAGAGGATGACAAACAGCTGTAATTTATGAAAAAATTATATAAATGACAAAACATGGAGACAGCAACGATAATTTTTCCATTTTTCATGTGTGAGGTAGAGAAATTTGTGTTTAACTGCAGGGAAACTTGGTTTTGAAAGGCTAAACAACAACAAATGTGGACTGAAGCAGACTATTTTGTTAGATAAAAAAGATTTTGGAAATAATTAAGATCTCCTTTTTCAATAAATTTTGACTTTTGGACGAAGGTGATTACAGAGATGCACAGAGATGTTTCTGTAAATTTAATGATTAAAATGTCACCTTTCTACTTCATAATTGCTTTTCACTACCATTAGATGAGCACATAGTCTTTCTTTTTTTTGTCAAATATCTGTCCATTCTGTAAACCTACAGACTACCTGTCTGAATGAACACCATTACTCCCATGGATGTATAAAGAGACATTTATTTTACTGTTCCACTGTGAAAATGATTTAGACATCAAAAAATTAATTGTGCATCACATTTTACCCCAGTCACGTGCACCCCACCTTGACCAACCTTGCTGTGCACTTTTAAGAAGGACTGTCATACAAATAACTTGATCATATATGACATGAGCTATCAGATAATTTAACTTGAAAGCATCTGAAAAGATGTAATATTACATTCTGTTCCAAAACCAAAGCTCTTTTTTTAAAACCCAGCGCTTTTAGCATGTATAGGAGTGCCAGCTCGTATTACAAATGGACCCTCAAAGTGCCCTTTCCAGGACAACTCTATATTGGACTTTAGACCAGTGGTTGCTCATATGAATCACAGAGGCATAGCCTCATCTGAAGGTCAGCTGTACAGCGGCTGGATCAAGTATGGGGTCCACACAACACACAGAGCCTTATCATTATTCACTGCCGAGCCACCGCGAGAGCAGCAATGCTAAAACCCCAACATTTATTATGGCTGCCCTTGACGCTCCGCACGGCTGCTATAAAGTCATCGAGCATAATAAATATGACACTCAGGAAGAACACACATCTACAAGTTTCTGGTTTCCATGCATGAATGTGTATACACATTTACATTTGGTGGAAAACTGCTATGCAAAGGAGCACTTAAATAATTTCTGTTCAAGGACACTCAGGCAGCCCCGTCCACACTTATACAGATATTTTTAGAAATGGACATTTCCTCTCCTCATTGTGGGCATGCCCACCGTTGCAAGCACCAAAAACAATAACAAAGATGGCGGATTACCGTCTAGTTTACATTTTGTTACCACAGCTTGGACTAATTACTACCTTATGTTTGAAAAATGTTCCTGTCACAACAGGCCAGTGCAGGAACACTTTAAACATGTGGCGGCCGACAGTTTGGAGCACTCAGGAGGGCCGTGGATATAACGCTGAATGACCTCCCTTTCCTCATATACATGTAAAGAGACCTTTAGCATATCACAGCAGAGTGATGGCAGGACCCCCCCACCACCAAGTGGAAAAGGAGGGTAAAGGGTGGTAACACAATTCTGTGACCCTGACATGTAAATATTCAACCTAGTCACACAGATGTTTGTGAAATAGTCATGAATTATTGATTCGGTTGATGGATGGGTCAAAGAATACAAGTTCATGCTCCATGTGAAACTAAAAGTCGGAGTTGCTGTGTAAATTCTTACAGCAGTTATTTTAACCCAAACCACACTCTTTTTGTAAAGCTAACTAAATAGTTAACTAGTCAATCTATTCCTAATTCTAACTATGTAGTTTTATTTTGAAAAGACTGGAGCGAAAATGACACGTGCATCACGTGTTGTTGAAAGTTGTGCTGAGCATCACAAAAAAAATGTCAATGTACACAAATCAAATTTAAGATTAAATTTTGTGACTATTTCACAAACTGCTGTGAGACTGTGTTGAAATATTGCGGCAAGCATTTGGAGTCGTTTTTGCATTCGAGTGTAGATATTTTGTAAAACCAAGGTTTTGTGTTTTTGTTGTTGTTGTTTTAAACATGAGAAAATATCAATTTTTAAAAATATAAATATACATGTAGATGGGACCTAAAGTACTGGCACTTTTTTGGGGCCAGGGACCCCTTAAAGAGGAGAAAATTTGCCAAGGATCCCCTCATAATTGTAACAATGATTAAACACAGACCTTTTTGACAGTGATAAACATATTTCAGTTTGAATCCTATTGACACCACTTTGTTTTGTCCTGATATTCCTGGTGCTATCTGATATTGTTTTTTCTCCCACCTCATGGTTTCGTTCCCTTACACCTGAACACACACTCTGGTCTCAACGCCATCACTTGATGTAACTCTCATCATATTTTGTTAATTTAGCTAGTACCACTGTAATGACCATATTTTTGTGTTAAGAAATATCATTGAGCAACGTACAGAGTGGCAGAGACAACTCATCATCAACTTCATTGATTCTGAGGAAGCATTTGACAGCCTCCACGGGGACAGTCTTTGGAAACTTCTCCGAAATGATTTTAATACCAGCAAACATAGTAACATTCGTGAAAGTGTTGTACTCTGAGTTCAGATGCATAGTCAGAAGCACAAATGACACCAGCTTCCTTGTCAAATCAGGAGTGAGACCACGCCGTCCCTGTTGTTCAGTAGCTGTGAACTGGCTAATGCAAACAACCCTAAACAGCTCAAATACTGGCATCAGATGGACCCTTTTCTAACTTAGGGAACTGAGACTATACTGGCGACCTCACTCTCCTATCGCATCTAAATGGACCACAGTTGACATGCTCGTCATCTCTCACATACCCTGGAAGCTAGGTAACAGATGGTGGAGCTGACCAAGACATTACAGCCAGATTAGGAAAAGCAAGACTTGGAGACATCTAGAAGTCAACAATATAACTAGAAACACCAAGATAAAGTTATACAGCAGCTGTGTACTATCTGTCCTTCTACATGGTGCTGAGTGCTGGAGAATGACTGAAAGAGACATACAAGCTTTCCAGCGTTCACAATACCTGCTTCAGAAAGATGATGAGGACATCCTGGGCTGGGCAGCGTGCTTGGACATGAACACAATATTGATAAGAAGAAGATGAAGATGACTAGGACATGTATTAAGGAAACCATCTGATGACATGACAAAAGTCGCATTGCGTTGGACACCAGAGGGAAATCGTAAATATAGGGAGGCCCAAAACAACCTGGAGGCCATCGACTGAGAAACGAAGGGGATACAGCTGGGTGATGGAGTGGAGAGTCGTTGCCCAATGTTCCACTTGGCTCCACAAGGACTAAGTAAATAAGTAAGCTAGTACTCACACTTGACAATATGGACTGACTCAAATATTTTGGGCTGCTAATAAGCTAAGCAGCAGCAGGACAGCACTGACATGAGGTTTCACAATCATATCAGAGTTTTTATTGGCCCAAAGCTAACATGGGTGAGAGTAATGGAGACAATATGCTTGTTTTAGTGGCACAAATGGTTCCCATCTGTAGATATGGGCTTCTTAATGATACTGCACAGTTTTAAAATTTATAGTAAATTATTTTGAGTGCCCCAGACCCCTCTTTGAGAATTACTGGCCTAAAAATCATACTGTCAACTGACAACTGGGCCACCAACAAACGGGCACAGAGCACACACATTCAGCAAATTGCCTCCCTCTAATGTCTCATCCATTCACTTAGAGTAACACTGTGTGTAATGAGCAGTGAGCCCAATCGCTCTTTAAAAAAAAAAGTGTTGAAGAAAGATTAAGAAGAAAATCTATCAAGCTTCCACTGAGCAGCAGTAATCAAAGCCGCGACTAAGAGCTCTGATTTGTTTCATGGAGGCACACCAGCAGTGCAAGAAGGAAATATTGATGAGATTATTTTCTGAATGGGAGGCTACAGTAATCTGGATATGATGCTAACAGCAGTGGCATTTAATTTTCCTCTCAGCAGTGTCCACCACTCTTTACTTTGTTCTTTGAGACTGGACTGAGGACCCGTCTGCTGTTAAATTTGGTTACAGTCAAGTAAATACAGGAGACGCCAACAGGAACACATTTTGAAGGTTTTCGTTAAAGGGGATTTTACCTACATGTCATACTAGGTTGTAGTGAAGAGGTTAAATAACGCTCCAAACTTGCGCTTAATTTTGGCAAGGAAAAACTGGCATAGCCATTTTCAAAGGAGTCCCTTGATCTCTGACCTCCAGATGTGTGAATGTAAATGGGTTCTCTGGGTCCCCACCAGTCTCCCCTTTACAGACATGCCCACTTTATGATAGTCCCAGTCAGTCTGGATCAAGTCATATTCAAGTCAGCACTCTGACACACTGACAGCTGTTGTTGCCTGTTGGGCTGCAGTTTGCCATGTTCTGATTGGAGCATATTTTTTATGCTAAGTGCAGAACCTGTGAGGGTTTCTAGACAATATCTGTCATTGTTTTGTGTTGTTAATTGATTTCCAATAATAAACATATACATATGTTTGCATAAAGCAGCATATTTCCCACTCCCATGTTGATGAGTATTAAATACTTGACAAATCTCTGTACAATTGAATGTACGATTAATCATTAATTAATTAATGAAATGTTAAATTGATTGATAGCCTACAGTAGAGCCTACACAGTAGCGCTTATTCATTGAGCTGATTTTCAGTCAGTTTTTGTCTACTAATAAGTTCAGATATTTTAATCAAGCTCAGTTTACTGGTCATTGAGAGTATAATCAGCCAAACTTTATATTGTCTTCGGTAGCTCTAGAGAAGCTTTGCCAAGTGTGAAAAAAACCCTTACAGTTATTTTGCATTATCGGGAGTGTAGCCGTGTTTGGAGGCCAAACTGGGGGCTAAAAGTCAGGGTATCTCAGCCAGTCCTGCATTGCCTTTTACCATTCTAGAGAGTTGGCAAGGCATTCAGTGTCAAACATTGTACCGTTTTTCCAGTGTTTAGCAAACTGGCTGTCGTTCCTCTTTTTAGGGGGAGATAGCAGGTCAACAGTATATGTCAAATAGGAGTGGTATACAACATCTGAATGCATGTGTCAAGTTCTGGTCATAAATCAGAAATAAACATGAATGATTTTTTTAAAAATAAAATGTATAAGAGTATAGATGAGAGATAAGAGTTATGGGATACATTATGCTAGATATGTATGATGGTCATTCCCATCCTCTATGATGTCTCATAAATTGTTGCAGCAATTTTTGGGTTAATACCATTTGTTACAACAATTTAAATTGATAAAAAAATATATCAATAATATGACATTAAAATACCCGAACCTTGAAGAACACCATAGAAAAAGCCATACTGTGATTTGGTTTAAAAAAAAAAAAAAAGAAATTGTCAATCTAGCTAAGAAAGCCATCCATCCTCTGGATGCTCCAGGTCTCCAGTTTGAAAAGTTTCATGAGGCTGTGATTATCCTGGAGGTCACCACAGCTCAGTTTATACAGAGAGGTCATGTTTCAAAATATGGTATCACTACCATGAAATGGCTCCTATGGGGACTAACATCATCACATATAAATACAGTTGGGCTCAGTTGATCCACGAGAGTCTCAGCTTTACAGTGAGACCCAATTTATGTAATTCAAGTCTGTTTTTGGACCCCAGTATGCAGAAATATTCAAACATACCATTTAGAATAGGCAAAAATAACACATTTATACAGCATTCAAACAACTGCCCGTGATTATCATAAAGTGGGCATGTCTGTAAAGGGGAGTTCTACTTGTACCCGTAGAACTCATTTTCAGTCACATAGTTTGAGATCAGAGGTCATTAGACCTCTTTGAAAATGTAGTATGACATGGTTGGCACCAATGGATTCCTGGGCCTGGCGGGTCCAGCCAGGATCTTGGCTGGGCCCGCCAGAGGATCGTGAGAGTTTTAACAGTACAGTTCAAATGCAGATTAGACCTGCTGGCTGCTGCTACATTTACTGCCACTCACATCCCTTGAAAGCATCCAATACTCATTAAATCACATCTAAACGAGGGCACATATGACAACAGTCGCAAACACATCTATACCCATTGAGAGAGAAGTGTGATTCCTGAGGGCTCCATAAAGTTAACAACACTGACAGACAGCGGGAGGATTCTTCTCTCCTGGCGACTTAACACACTACATTTATAACACACACATCTGAGGAGTAATATACAGGGAGATTCACTTGCTGAGTCAAAGTGCTTTTTACTTGATGAATGCACTTGGCGCTGGTAAAACGTTGTTGTTGCTGTTGCAAAGCTATCGATTTTTGCTACTGCAGCCTTTGGTCCCCCAAGCCCCCTGCTCTAAAATCGGGGTAGCGTAACAAAGATCCACAGAGCCTAAAATGGCACAGTCCCACAGGAAAGCATGCACAAGAATAAAGGGTAGCAAACAAGCCAAAAATAATACTTCCGTGTCACACAAGGAAATCCAATGCAGCAGCTCACCCGGTGGTTAGCGGTGGTAAAATAGCTCCAGTGATCTGCATTCTCTTCAGCCACGTTGTGACAAAGCATTTTCCAGTTCTTGCTGTGATAATGTAGAAGCTCTCGTAATGATATGGAGCAGAAAAGGAGACCCCAAGGTGAGCACGGGGAAACCCATGTATCACAGCCCAGCCGTTATCTTCACACCCGTTCACGAGCCATCAGGCCCCCGTAAAAATAAATTGCTGCACTTCACAGTTCAGTGGAGGGAAACAGGCCTTTGTGCGAAGCAGAAACTCAGCTGGTGACCCAAAAGTGCTGCTTATACTGGAAGGCAAGCCCACACATGCACACATAGATATATCTACATACAATAACGTATACACAAAGACACACACACACACACTGGTCTTTCCTTTAGCACAGTGGACTGCCGTTTTGAAGCCTCAAAGTTTGGCATTTTGGCCGTCACCATCTTGGTTTTTGGCCATTACCATCTTGGATTTTGGCCCTCGCAATTTTGGTTTTGCTCGTCACCATCTTTATTTTTGGCTGTCGCCATCTTGTTTTTTTGCAACTAGAAGCGACACAGGACAACACTGAATAACATTTTTAGGTAAACAAAGAGGTTATAATTAACTTTCATGAACTGAAAATGCACTGAAAGGGTTAAATTTGTAAGATGTAAGCACAGACAACATCCAGACTGGACAATGCCGTGGTGGCAACCTGTCAATCACACGGTAAACACGGCCACTTTACCAACATAACCCTGCATCCCGGGCACATTTTAATAACACAGCCCCAGCTCTGATCATTTTCACTGAAACAGCATCTCAGATGAAGCTCCCATTAGCCGTGACAATGTTAGCTAGGGTGCTAGCTGTTAATTGCTTCACCGAGGGAAGGTGTGATATTGAAAGAGAGAGTGTTAAAGAGAAAGGGGAGAAATCTCGTTTCGTGCCAGCATCATTTACTTACGCATGCTTGTACACTTCTGTGACATACATGCTAATATGTTCTGATTGCTGTCATATGAAAACAAACCTTGCTTTACAGTTTCCCTCCTTTTTAATCCTGCAGCAGAACCACATCATCACACCTGTCAGCCATGACGACGCCTCACGAGTCAGCTCATTATCACCATTACCTCCCTCCCAACATTTCCATCCAATTACTACTTCTGGAAATGCACTACGGTGTCACATCTGATGTGCCAACACACGGAAATCTCTAGATACAAGATGCATAAGAGGTATTCTGTGTAGTGCACAATGGCACACAGGTGTGCTGTGACTTGATTGTAAGATTCAGTATAAAGCTATTGCACTTGATTTTGATTTTTTCATGCATTTTTATACTTTGGTTCTTGCGCAATGCAATATCTCTAGTAGTGGAAGAAGCGTTCACTTCCATTACTTTAGTAAACACAGCCTACCACTCTGTGAAGATACTCTACTACAAACTCCTGTATTCAAAATCCCATCTAAAACCATCAGAAAAGCCAGGCTAATTTCTTTATTTCTGCTGAACACTGAAAACATTTGGGTTTGACATCTAAAGATGAGACCAGAGATCAGTATTTCAGCTTCTATTTCCAGGTATTTACATCTAGATCTGTTACACTACTTAGAAGATAACATTGTTTGTTTGAACCTATTTTTCAAGTGAGGAAAATTATTGGAATATGACTGATAGGTGTTTTTTGTTGCCCAGGTGTGTCCTATTACACTGATTATTCACACAATAATTAGCGCTGGATGTCTACTCATGCTGGATGCACAGGCCCAACCCAACGTTTCAGCGTTGGGTTGGGCCTGTGCAGACTGCATGGTGTAACCAACATGAAGACCAGAGAGATGTCTATGGGAGAAAAGCTGAGAGAAGATGAAATAACAATCAGCGCCATTGCACAAACATTGGCCATAGCCAGTCCAAACAAAGAGCAACAAACGTCGAACCGGCAGACATTGTGATTGTGATACATTTGCATAAAGCAGCATATTTGTCCCCTCCCATGTTGTCCCATTAAATATTTGACAAATCTCCCTCAAGTACATTTTGAACAGCTAAAAATGTATGATTTGTTTGTGATTAATTGTGATTAACTATGAACAATCATGCTGAATAAATATTTTAACTGACTGACAAGCATAGTCACTATGCAATATGTTAGGAATATGAAGTCTTAGTGTGTTTTCATGTCTTAGTCCGCATGTTGCATGTATTCACTTCCGGTTTTATTTTGTAGTAACTTCTCCTCTCGTTTCAGAGCACGTCACTTCCTGCCCTGCATGCCTCCCATCTTCACTGTTGAGCACCTCCTCCTGACCTAGATTCCCACACCATTCACCAGCGTCTGAGCGTCTTCCCTCCGCCCTGATTGTGTCCACCTGTGCATAGTTATCCACTCCCTTCACTAGTATTTAATGTGTGCTCCCCATCCCTCCTGTGCCAGTTCGTCTTGCTTTCTTTGTGACCCAAGCGATCCAGCATTCTTCTAGTGTATTGACCTCTCGTGAATTTCGACCAGTTTCTGATTTTTGACTCTGCCCTTTGCCCGCTGATTTGGATTTGTCTCGACTGTCTGATTACCTGTGTACCGACCTGTTTTGTCCCATTAAACATCGTGTTTTTGGTAAGCCCTGTTTCGAGTCTGCATTTGAGTCCAGCCTGTGTTCCTGTGTCGTAACACAATATCTGCTTATCACACAAATAAATCTCTGAACAATAGCCCCACACCTCCTCTGAAGTCCAAACTTCCAGTATTTATTGTATGCATTGCTCTGTTCAATAAAGGCTTTGCTGTCTAATGTGGCTCTACAGTCTTAGGGAGTGGAGTGTGATTACCACACACCCCCGCCATGTTCATCCTTCTGTAACAGGACATCCAGGATGGCTCAATCCCCGTCTGTGCACCCTGCTAAGCAGAAAGTAGGGGGACAGCCAACACCACTCTCAGCAGCTCTCACTCCCTGCCTGTCCTTCCTGTTTAACACAAGGTGAGGGGAAGTGCAGCCAGCACAGGTACATTTCAGCAGCAGAGTAACACAGCAAAGCAAAGAACTGACCCATAAAAGCCTGAATTACCTGCCCAGTCACACAGCAGTTTGTGAAATAGTCATAGTCATGGTCGTAGGAAAACAAAAGCTGTAAAAAAAGTGAAATTTGTACATGTATCAAATAGACTTAATTTCGTGACTATTTCACAAAGACTGTGGTGAAATGTACCACCTATCAGCCAGTCTTGCACAGAAAGTATCCCATACGTGCATTTAATTGACGTGCTAAGGATTGACCTGGAGAAAGACCTGGGGCCAGCTTTTTTTCTAAATGGCTAAATCAATAGGCAGATAATGAGGAATGGGTTTGCTGAGGCATCATGTAGGGAAGGTCACATTGCAGGCCAGGTGTATGAGTGACATTTCTCCTTCATGTGGCCTTGACATTCCTCCTCAGCTGTCCCCTCATCCTTTCCCTGGTGAGTTATCTCCTCCATCTCGTCGGAGGGTTCGTATTGCCAATGTGGCAGCAAGCTTGAAGTTGTGTCCTTCGCTTCTTCACCTCATCTCTGGGTCTGCACCTCAACCTTTGCCTCACCCACTTAGATTGACTGTCACTCTGTTCCAGCGGAAAGCATCCCAACACCTGCCATACGTGAAAGTGATGGCAGCAAGCATGGGAATTTGACATTTGATTGAATCAGGAAAGTGTGTACAACATGTGTGGATGTACAGATGTTTGAGAACATTCATGGCCTCAATGTGACCCAGACAGTAGACATTACAGCACACCTGTGCATCTGCATTAATTTCATGTTGGAAAAAAAAAAAAAAAACATCTTAGTGTGGTGCAGGCGTGCTGGTGTCATAAACTGATGTTAATCGAGTTTCAGGGGCGTGGATTTAGTCAGTGTTCTGAACTGGGTATTGTTTTTTGATTGGACAGGAAAAATACCAGCCCACAGAAATTAGAAATTTCTCTTAATTTGCATTGGCACCTCCATGGTGTGTATGGACTCGCTGCTTGATGTGTCATGTTTTTTGTAATAATCATATTGGGGGGGGGGGGCTCCCAAAGAAGTCAGATTATATATATATATATATATATATATATATATATATATATATATATATATATATATATAACTGTATATATACTGTATATACGGGCTCCTAGGTGGTGCAGTGGTTAGTGCTGTTGCCTCACAGCAAGAGGGTTGCAGGTTCAAATCTGGCTTGGGTCTCTTCTGTGTGGTCATCTGCTTTATTCCTTGTGTGATTTAGTTTTTGACTCCCATTAGATTTGTTTTCGCCAACAGCTTTAGAAGTAAAGCTTGCCTTTTGTTTGCCTGGTCTCTGCGTTTGGGTCCACCCCTAAACCAAAACCTGTCAACCTGGCAGTGTGCAAGTGCATGAACAAAAGTAATAAAATGTATTTAGACCTTTTTTTCATTACAGGCATTTAACATTGTAAAGTGCAAAACCAATTTAAAGTGAACAGTGGGACAAGCATGAACATGTTTAACACCACGGCAACAAAACCATATTATTGATTGTTGCTCATACGGGAAGGTGCATGAGATTGCTAAGAGTTTATATTGCTTGTATTTTTAAGATACTACATTACACTTCCCTTGGCTGCCTCTGAAATTGTGCCATTGAAATAACCAATTTGACTTGGTTCAGCGCACACGGTAATGGCCACGCTCTCCATCGATGGCATTGTGCTTTGATTGCCCTGTCAACTTGTTGTTATTCCTTTTCAGAAAACAAATGGCAATTTAAGTTGCTGCTCGCTTATATGAGATAGTCTTGACAAACCTTTTCTTGTCTTGTCTTCCTCGCTCGTCAATTTGTTTTATTCTGCATGCGACTTAATGAGGACCATTTGTACGGTCAAACAAAACTTCCACTAGCGCTGACGTTGATGTCACTTCAGCAGCATCTGTTTGTACTCCTGGCATCTTTGGTCTCTAAATATAGACCGCAATGCTTTGAGGATACTATAAAGGTGCAGATGTCTCAGAAAGTATTTGATGAAGTGATGTTAGAGCTAAAAGTAGATTTTCCTTTCTGGCAAAAATCTAGATTGATGCAGAGAAGACTTTATCATAGAAGGCCACTGCTTTTAATGAAATGAAATGCACACTACATGACTGCATTTCCTCCAGAAAATGTGTGTGAATGCAGACAGCTGACATTAATTGCAAAGCATAGCTGAAAATACATAAATCTTAAAGTGCAAATGCGGAATACACTTCCAAAAAGTAGTATCTGGGTGGAAACTATAAGTAATTAGAAAGTATTTGGCTGGAAGGAATATTTAAAACTCTAATTTGTTCGAAAAAGTAGTACTTGTGTGGAATAAATCTACAACTACAAGTCTTCAGACAAAGTGGGTGGATGAACCTTTAAAACTGTAAGTTGCTAGACAGAAAGTTGTATTTAGGTAGAATGAACTTTTATTTTGAAACATTAGGTCTATCATTAGTTTACGTAACATACAGTAAGAGTTGGGGGCTTTTATTTTGAAAAAAACAAACTTCCTGTTAAGAAGCTAAGTTACTCTCTGGGACTTTTATTTCTTTTTCGGTGGGAGCAGAATCAGACGATGAATGATGAAGATTCCTTTTAATATTTTAAAACGTAGAAAAAAAGTTGAATACAAGCATCAATGTTTAAAAAAATATACGGACAGTTGAATGGTTTCTGTAGCTTAAAGTATACAGAAGTAGTTAGAGCCCAAAAAACATACAGAGGAAATAGAAGAAGTAAACAACAATTAATAAGCAATTTCAAAATGAAGCCAGGACCAGTGTGTGTCCTGGACAGAGCAGTCCACAGTATCTCCTCCCTCTGCAGTGTAACCCGTCGCCTCTCTCCGGCGACATGCCGAAGCCCTTTTGCCCTGCGGCGAAGGCTTTAAGAACACGCTGCTTTCAGATGCCAGCACCCGCTGTCTGTGAGGCCTGACATGCCATGTTGAGGAGATGGATTTGGGTAATGGTCCAGCAACAGTCTGGGCATTAAGCTGTCGCACAGAGGAACCCACGGAGAGAGTGGGAAAAAAGAGCGGGACCCAGGACTCCCACAGACCTTTGGATGAGAGGAGGTATTCCCCTCCACGTCATTCTGCCGCTCGATTTCACTTAACGGCTGCTGAGAAACATTCAGCGACGTTATAATGGAGTTAAAGGTTTGTCACGGTACATAAAACTGAATAAAAATGCCATTTTAAGTCTTTTTTTCTCCTTTTTTGGACGTCTAATTTGAAATGTCCCAAGTGTTATTAATTAGCTTAATGAAAAACTTGCGTAATATTTTTCTTAATTAACATTTGCTTTGTATTTTAAACATAAATTTTCCATTAAACACAAAAGTTCATCCCAAACCCCCTAAACAAGAGCGGTGTCTATGTTCTGTGGGAAACCAAGAGTCAACACTGCCTTATTTTAAGTCATGTGTAATAAGTTACATAACATAGAAATGTAGGTTACATAATGTATGATATGTAACATTATGTAACATACTTAACATATGATGCGTATGTAACATATTTAACTATGTAACAAATGTTACATATAATATTTTCCTAAACCTAACCAAATATTTATTATTTTTTTGCCTAATCCTAACCAAGTTATATCCTGTGAACACAGAAGGTTATTTTGAAAAGACTCACCGAAACAAGCAGAATTTGGCGAAGGGTACGTAGAGTGTCATAGTGTAGGGCCATTTCATTTAAAATTGCAGGTATACTGGTGTTTTGGTGGCTTTAGTGTTTAGATGCTGTCTATGGGTCCCTACCCGGGACCTTTGTTGCATGTCATCTCCATTTCCTGTCAGCTGTCTGTTCATTCACCCTAACACTTTCTGTCCAACAACAACAAGTTTTAAATGTTTATTCCACCCAAATACTACTTTCTAGAAGTCTATTTTGTATTTGCGCTTTAAGATTTCTGTATCGTCAACACTGCTTTGCAAGCTATTTCAGCTGTCAGCGTTCACACACATTTTCTGCAGGAAATGCAATTATCTAGTCACTATATGTAGTTCTGAATTTAAAATTATATTTTATTATGTTTAGAAATCCCACAAATCTTGCAGAAAGGGAAGCAATCATAATGTCTAAGCTCTAATGAAGACCTCCATACTGTTTTAAAACTCTCTACACTGCCAGAAAATAATGAATCCTTCATTGATTTGTTGTCCCAAAAGTTGTTAATGGAGTAACGCAAACTGCCCTGCAACTCATGGAGATGACCTCTGTCCTCAATCATAGCTGCCGCCCTGGTTGCAAATCATTGAACAACTCTTCATCATGCTTAGAAAACATTTTGTTGTGACAAAATAATCCTTACCATCTATGTGCATGTGTTTAAGGCTGTGGGGGTGTAGTGGAAGTGGACATCTGGGTGCTGTCAGGATAAAGGACTGGTGTAATCGCCCTGCTTCCCCTTCATACACGACTGTATCACACACAGGATATCAACACGGTTCTGAGATGAACTCCCCCATGAAGCCAAGCAGCCCTTGTGTCTTCTAGTCCATGTAGTAATCCTGTACTTCTTTTCCTCTGTTTTAATTGTGTTGCTGCTCAGAGACATGTAGAAAATAGATCATGTCAGGCGGGATTAGCATGATGCATTTGAAATTTGGATGCAGCTTATTAATTGCTATAGGATCCTTTATTTCTCGTAAACTGCTGTTAGGGAACGGGGTGGGAAGGGACAGCCCCGTCATCATTTCACCTGGGGACCAGGAGCAATAAACTGGATAAAGTCTGGGAAAAGGACAGGAGAAAACATACTCTGCATAATGTGTCTGGTGGACTTCCCAGAGTTATACTGCATACACCACCCTGTAGACCCTTTGAAAAATAATGAAGATGTACATAAGTGTGTGCACGCATTTTGGCAACAGAAGTATGGCAGAGTGCAATAGCTTGAAGGTCAATAATCACCAAACATCACGAATGCAACCTGAATAAAATGACTTTCCAGATCTGTGTGCTATTAGAGAGTAGAGAGGGTTTTCCTTAACAAGCCCCTTTTCTCTGGAATAACTTCTCTACAGGCATCAGACAGTCTGAATCTGTGGAGGCCTTTAAATCCAAACTCAAAGCCCATCTCTTTCAATTAGCGCTCACTCCCAGCTCGTCAAATAGCAATGTCTCGACAGGACAGGAGTGTAAACTGAGGACCCTCTCATCAAAACATTGTACAGAACTTCTGTACTTAAGAGCCAGCACTTCAGGAACTATGTTAACCTAAGTTATGAGCTTTTCCTAAACCAAACTAAGTAGTTGTTGTCACGTATGTCCATACTTAAGTTATGTATGTAATTTCCGTACTGATGTTACACCAATTCTGGTGGTATTTTAACCCAAACCATTATTTTTTTTTTAAAAGCTAACAAAGTCACTTTTTGTCACATATTTTGCAAACTTAAGTTACACTTCTTGCAGCGTTATTTTAACCCAAACCACAATCTTTTCCTAAACTTTGTTACCTTGCCTTAATTTCCTTAACATAACTAATTTATGTCTAAACCTAATCCAAGTTGGTCGAAGTAGTTTGTTGCCTAAGCCGAACCAGTCCATCTATTCCTAAACCTAACTAAGTAGTTTGTTGCCTAAGCCTAACCAGTCCATCTATTCCTAAACGTCAGTAGTTTTATTTTGAAAACACTGGAGCTGAAATTGACGTGTCACATGTTGATGAAAAATATATTGTTGAAAGTTTTGCTGAATGTCACGAAAAAAGGGAAATTCAATTCTATGTACCTATTGTGTGTATGTATTGTATGTATTTGTCTAACTGCCATAAGTCTATGTTGCTATAATTATTCACCCCCGTGATAAAAATAAGACTCCAGATGTATTACCCTGTCATCTATTTTGCTTTGAAAATATCAGAACCACTTCCCAGAGTGTAAATTATTAATGCTCAAACAACTTGTTTTCAGACCATGAGCCAGATTAATATTATACAAATATTTGCAGAAGTCACCTTTGTGGAGTCACCTTTTCCTGGCCTATTTTCTAAGCAACACAGGCATGTTTAGATGAGTGTAGAGGTTGTGATCAGGAATCACGCCTCCCTCCTGAGGATTCAGAAAGCAGGACAGTGTATATTAATGGCCAACCCAGATGTCTGGAAATAGAGCAAAACAGCCTAAATTTGTAGCAGACATCCGGTGGGGATGATCGTCTAGACAGCTCTGCAGTGAAGCACATCTCAAGTACCGCACCGCCTCTGGTCGCTGTCCTTCAGGAGACCTTTCACCTTCAGCTTTGACGTGTATTTGCATGATTGACAGCTGACATTGTGTCTCACATGTTCACCGTGGCCTCTAGATAAGTCAGACAAATGTTAAATTAGACACTGATTTGATGTGATGGTTGACGATATTTCTCTTTTTTGTTCTCTCACATCCAGAGAGGTCAGAGTGTGAAGTAGATCTGGCCTGGCAGGGACTTTCTGACTGTGATGCACAATACACAATACTATATATATATATATATATATATATATATATATATATATATATATATATATATACATATGTATATGTTAGTGGGTGGGACATTGGCCAAACTAAAAGTAACAGTACACGTCCCATAAATTTTTCACGATTGACTCATTTTAGGCTCCTCTTACGCTGATGTTCAAGTGTTTATTTTTCTGAAAAGTTTGGTTGTAATATTAATTATTGAAATTGTAAAAGGGCGTGACAGCTATGAGTGTCGCGCTGACAGGCTGTGGCTGTTTTCAGCTTGCAGTTTGGTTAAGATTGTGGCCTCCATATTGTGGCTTCACCACCTGATCGCTACTGAGCAGACTAGCTCCAAATTACATCAAAATCTCAAGTTGGCAGCTTCTGTATCAGGATATTTTGGCTTCGCTTCTGTACAGTGGGAGGAAGTGGAGAAAAAAAAGATAAATAAAAATATGGTGGAGAGACAAATATATATACGACATATGATATTTGACAATTTACAATAGAATTTTGCAAGTCAAGAAAGTCAGTTTGTAGTCTGCTTGTCGTCGTATCCTCTAGTTTTGTGTGAAACCGTTCAGTGAACTGTCTCTGATTTTGCACAATGTACTGTACGTCGCCAACATGAGCTAGCTAACTTAGCTATGTACCATGCACAAATGTAACATGATACGTTTTATTTTATTTATTTATTTATTTATTTATTTTTGAGCATTTTTTATCCTGTTTTTATTGACAGTGATAGAGTGACAGGGGGAGAGAGAGGGGACAATATACAGCAAAGGACCCCAGGCCGGATTCGAACCCTGGGCTGCTGCAGCAAGGACTTGGACTGGACTGGACCTTGGTACGGGGGGCGCCCGCTCCACCAGGTGAGCCACGACAGCTCCCCGACTCCTGCTATTTTTCATCATCCGGGAAGAGCGGGAGCCCATTACAGGTTTGAGGTCATCCCAGTAGGAAACACACAGGCATTGCAGCTTTTGGGTGTGTATCATATCAAGTCATATAACAGTTTTATAACAAACAAACTTTTAAATTGACAAACGTACAGTATGTGATTCAATTCAAACAGGTCAAAAACAATATTTGTCTCTCACCGTTGACTATCGTTGAGGTTAAATAAGGTCCACCATAAGGGGCTGGACCTCTGTCTATACAGTCTGTGGTGTGCACACATTCTACATGCTAACCCGTTAAATGACAGTTTGTTTACATAATGCCGCTGCTGTTATGAACAAAAATGAAACAAAAATTGAATTATCTTCTGTATGCTGGGAGGATTTTTTCCACAGTCTGGGATTTGTCAGTGATTAGCAGCAGCACTGATTTTGATGCATTTTAATGAGTACAAAAACTCCAAAGTTTTCTGAATTTTAACCCATTCAGTTCCAGTTTGTTTACATGAAGTCAAATGTTTTTTATAAAAAAAAAAAGAAAAAAAAAACACAAAGTGTTACTGTTATTTTTTCAGTACAAGGTTCCTGGCTGCTCCACACTAGGTGCACAACGCTGATGCCGCTATTTCATTAAAGTGCAGTACTTGCGATGTGCAGAGCTTCATAAATACTTATATTATCAACGGGAGTGCCAATCTCTAGATGGAGGTCAACTTGAGGTCACTACGACTCATTTGACCTTTGAACTCAATTCTGCCCCGTACGGTTCTCCAGGGAATTGACTGGGCCAGTTGAACCATGTGTATGTTTCTCCCGTCAGTTAATTAGTGGACAATCCCCGTCCCTGTATTCACGACTCACTGCACCAGTGGATTTTAACTGAACACTACATCACTCACACTGTCCTGCTCCCCAGAGACCGTCAGCTCAGTGATCAGATGATCCTGAGGGGTTGAAGATTTAGGCAGCTAACATCAAGAGGGTTACTCAACACAACCAGAAAATACTTTATTTCCTTTTTATATGTGAGAATTAGTCATTTGTCATCATTTGCTTTTAATTAAGGCTGTCAAAGTTGTATGCCACTAATTTTGTTAGAGCATTAACGCAACTCCCGATTTTAAGGATGTAGTTTAAGAGTGAAGATAGTGACATCATATGAAATCAGAAAACCTGAGGAATCCATTAGTACCAACCAATTAGTATATTAGCTTGTCATGACAGAGGTTAAATATATACAAACATGCAAAATTTTGGTGAGGAAAAACTGTCATGGCCATTTTCAAAGGGGTCCCTTGACCTCTGACCTTCAGATGTGTGGATGTAAATGGGTTCTCTGGGTCCCCACCAGTCTCCCCTTTACAGACATGCCCACTTTATGATAGTCCCAGTCAGTCTGGATCAAGTCATAGTCAAGTCAGCACTCTGACACACTGACAGCTGTTGTTGTCTGTTGGGCTGCAGTTTGCCATGTTCTGATTGGAGCAGATTTTTGATGCTAAAGTCAGAACCTGTGAGGGTTTCTGGACAATATCTGGCACTGTCTTGTGTTGTTAATTGATTTCCAATAACAAATATATGCATGCATTTGCAAAAAGCAGTATATTTGTCCACTCCCATGTTGATAGGGGTATTAATACTTGACAACAGATTAACAATGTGATTAAATGCGACTAAAGATTTTAATGATTGACAGCCCTACATTTAATTTGTTATCTTAAATTTGATGTAATGTGTTTAGTTTTTGAAACTACTGAAACACAAAAACATCAGAAACACTTTATTGACTGATGATTTGAGTGTTACAGTTGCTCGTGTATAAACATAAAGAAAGGTAAGAGGTTGAAATAAAGGAGTATATAAGATGTAAATTATATACATAATGCTACAATATAAGCACAATATATGTAAATAAATATAGTAAGTACTAAAATAAAAAATAATAAAATGAGAATATGTGCAATGTTTTTACATTAAGATGTGCAATAACAAATAGTCCAAATAAGTCAATACAAAATGCTGAAAAGTGGGATTTATTCAGTGAATAAAATATAAATAAATAATTTAAATACAATTGCCACAATGGCATAAATAAGAAATTAATAAGACTATTTCTGAAATATACAGTATTAATTCCAGTAATGCATAGTTAAATTGCTGCTCAAATTATTTTAAAATTCATTTTTTTCAGAAATTATTCAGAAATTATTGTCCAAGTCATGGTTTTGGTCATCCGCAGAGTCCTTATGAGATGTAGCTCACATAATATTTGTTAGATACTTCATTTTCGTCACACAATGTTGCACCTACAGAAAAAAGCAACAAGATATAAAGTGCCAAAAAGGGATAATGTGATGTGTGTCAACACATATTGGGAGCAGTTTTCATTCAGAGATCCTGTATTGATTTGTTCAAGACGAGGATTCACGTGTGGAAATAAATGAACTGGACTGATGCTTATTGATAAATCTCTGAAAAGTGTTGTTTTTTTTTAAATTTTATTTTACATTTATTTCCCCATATCAACTTTGTTTGAACCAATCCAACAGCATCCAGTCAAGTTTTAGGAGACAACCATGAAGAATTAACGTTACGTTACAGAGCACCAGTTGGATCCAGTTACTCTGTTGAAATGACATTAAATTTTAGTGAAGAGGGCAAATGGCTTAGCCTTAGGCAATGCAAAGATATACAGTACATATGTTTATATATATCCTGTTTAATCATCCTGCTGTCTTTGTGTATTTAGTCTGTTCTCTTGTTTCTCTCCTTATGTGTGATGTTTCACCTGTGTTTAAGTTTTTCTCCCAGTATTTTTGATCTCAAAGTTATTATTTGTGATCAAACCTTTTGGATTGGCTTTTCTGAAACCTGCCGGTCAGACCATCTGCATTTTGTGTTCATAAAACTGATTTTGAGGACTTTTGTGAATGCCTGTGGAACATTCACACGGGGAAAAATAATATTCAGACAGACCTCAATTTCAACCATTTCCACCTGCGTAAATATGTTTCGTCATAAAAATGTTGCAGTGATTCCACCTAATAATTTGCCATGCCGTTCTGTTTGTTGCAGAGATTGAATTTGTATCTTAGAAAAGTGGGTGGTTGCTTTTGGGTTAAGAGGACTGTCAGAAAAATTGGCTTTTTCAATCAAATTGGATATTTTTTTGGACTATTAGTGTTTCAAAATAACAATGGACGCTTTTTGACTCTATGAAACAAATCCATTTTAAATAATGTTATGATATTGAAATTATACCCCTCTCAACATTGAGGACACATGAAGAAAAAGTGGTGTTTGGACTCATAAAATGCTTCATAAATTTATTAAATCACATTATTTAATAATTTTATGTCAAGATGGGTTATAACACTGTATATATTTATCAAGCATTGCATTGCAAATTTCAACAGAAATCCAAAATTTCATTTCTGGGACTTAAAAATACCGGTAGTTGCAGAAACACCCATATATACACACAATAAATACGACGACTGCAACTACCAAATAAAAGAAAATATATGGCTTGAGGTCGCCCAGCTGCAGGGATACAATGAAGATATTAATGTAGCTGATATGCACTTGCTAATGTTATAGGTTGGTCATGAAGCAGAGCTACAGCTAGCGTTAGCATCAAACTTGGGGTCTGATTAGTTTATGTATTGTGTAGTTGACACCCTTAAACATTGTTTGGATACATTTTTGTTGTGTGGAGTGGACACGGGCACAATTTATGAGGAAACTCATTTGCACCGGACCCAGTGTGCATAGTTGTCAGAGCAGGAAATTTGAATTCCCACACAGATTTTTTGCACCACACTGGTGAGAAACAATGAGAAAATGTTTAACATCTCGCATTTATCTGTGTTAATGTTTAAATTTGCTTCAAGAATTGAGAGCATTTTTGACATTGTGCAAGTATAACAAAATTACATTTGCCCTCAGATGGTGCATTGTTGCGTAGCCCACACATGGCAAAAGAGGAACAGATGTTTAGTCTGTGAGTCATTTTCGATTATGCTACATATTGTTTTGGACCAAAAAATAGTATTTTGGTACTGACCCAATATCTGGTGGTGCCAATCTAGAGGACCGACACCATTTCTGTTGGACAGCATAACGAGCCGTGAGGTGACGTCTCACTGAGTGACCCCACTCTCTGGTTTCTAATCGGCTTTGACTGCCCTTGCTTCCCTGTAACCCTTGGATGGTGTTATGCTCCATTCACCAGGTAACCAAGTGCGAAATGATCATCGGATCCCAAAATGTGATATCTGGTATTCTGCTGAGGCTCTGTGCTGGTAGGCCAGTTTGGTTACAGGCGTAAATCAGGTGAAGGGAGTGGAGTGGAAGGGGGCTATTTTCCAGATGCCATCTAATTTTAGACAGGGACAGAGATGAATGGAGAGGGGATGAGAGGTGGAGACTTATTCATACAGAAACAGAGAGCGATTGATACAGGAAGGAAGAAAGAAAAGCTCAGATTAGAAGAACAAAAAATAGGAAAGAACAAAGGGAAGAGGGCGACGTAGGGGGTTCAGAGGCTTAATGACCATTTGCACAGCTCATTGGTCAGGAAGAACAACCTCGGCAACCATGGTGCAGCCCAGGAAAAGCTATCCATATATCTGGTACTTTACAAGGTGCATTAGCTTCCTTATCCAGCGGTATTACCTGCCTGCCATCGACATGCATCATCAGTCCTGGCCGACCGCATCATCAGCGCCTGCAACATCAGCCTGAGACGATGCCTCAATCGGTACTGCCAGCAGCTGTCTGCCACAAAAATGGCTGCCTTCATTAAAGGTGCAACGGGTAACATCTGGCTAGCATTTTAGTTTTTAAAAGGCATTTGAATTGGTTATTTAATCATGATTAAACATATGATTGTTTATAGTCAATTAATCACAAATTAATCGCACATTTTTTTCTGTTCAAAATGTACTTTAAAGGGAGATTTATCAGGTATTTAATACGCTTATCAACATGGGAGTGGACAAAACGTGTCAGACTGCAGCCCAACAGGCAACAGCATCTGTCAGTGTGTCAGAGTGCTGACTTGACAATGACTTGATCCAGACTGACTGGGACTATCATAAAGTGGGCATGTCTGTAAAGGGGAGACTGGTGGGGACAAAGAGAACCCATTTACATTCACACATCTGGCGGTCAGAGGTCAAGGGTCCCCTTTGGAAGTGGCTATATGTTTTTTCCTCACAAAATTTAGCACAAGTTTAAAGTGTTATATAGCCTCCTTTGTGATAAGCTAGTATTAGTATTAGATTTACATACACATTAATATCCCACAATTATTCTGAATACAACAATATTCAAGATTGGATAGTCCGAATTACTGTAGACTTTATTCCTAATGGAGCACTTGTGGATTAAGACCTGTGGGATATGCCAGTATTATTCAGGTTTTAGGAGTATTCCTCAGACATGTATGCATTGCATTCAGAATATGCATTCCAGTCAGGGTTTTACTGCAGTTAGCAACTAACAGTTGCAGCGATACATGCCCAAAAGAAAAGCCCACATTTCTGGTCAGAAAGAGAAACATTATGAAAGACTTTGTGGATATGCACAAATAGCAAAACACCAAGAAGGTGGTTGAAGGAAACAAAGAGGAAAACTGTGTCCATACGGTCCAACAAGTCCGCCACTGGTTACGTTAATCAGAGTATGCAAGGCTGCACGTAAAGGGAAATAATAGTGGAACATTCATTTTCAGTAGCCATGTAAATAGCTTAGTAGGACTATTGTCTTTTTCAGGATAAGTGCAAACACCAGAATATTATGTGCATGCAAATGTAGTCAAAATCATTGACTTGGAGACAGACATGAAGGTTTCCCACTCGGTTGCTTTTGGTCTGAATTTGTCTGCTTTTGACTGCAGGAACTTTCCACCAGAAATAAGAACCTTGTGATGAACTCTTTGCATTGAGGGATCAGGGTCTAAATAAGTTCTGGGGACAATTTTAGGGGACCTTTTACCCCCCAAAAATACTCTGGTCACAGGATAGTACTTTATGAAAGTCACAGAACTTTCAGAGTGGGGATTGCAGCATCGAATTTTCTGATTGGTTGAGTAAGCTATTCAATTTATAGGATGACATAATTTTTTTAAAAATCTGCAGCTATTAAAAATCTGTTTTGTTCAATGCACACTGCTTTGACACAGCAACATGGAGCTATGGAGTAAAACCTTTGGACTGACGACGAGGTGAAGATGTAATCCGCGACCCGCAGTGATGAGGTGTAGATGAAAATCTCCAGCAAGTTAAGAGAGCTGAATATTGTCCATGCCGGGAACAGTCAAGGTAGGAGCTAAGTAATAAGACTACAGGAAAATCAAGGACCACAATAACAGGATTGGCTCCGAACGGTGAACCAGCATGTGGTTTGACCTTCTGGATTCATTGCTGGGCACAGCTGAAGCCATAGACCCAGGTTGAAAAATACCTGTTTGTTTTTTAATGTACTGAAAATAACATGTTATACAAACCCACCTGGATACAGTCCAGGCATCAACACTCCATAACTGTATCTATAGTTCACCGATTGACATGATTCTCACTTCTTAAAAGTTACTTGATTCATCGGGTGCCATTTCAGTTCAGTTCTTCACAATGAATTTGACCTTTATATAATGAGCTTTCCCTTCATGCAACACAGAGCTATGCCATCAGTCAGTTTTTGCTTAGCCAGGCTGTCTGGCGCACCATCAGGTGCAATAACAGAGCAGGTGCAGGCGTCTCATCGCTGTGATTGTGTTTCGAACAAGGTATTTCCTCAAGGCTCCCCCTGGACGCCTCTGTGCTCACCTGATTAAAATAGAAATGCTGTTGTCATATTTTTTGCTTTATTAATACATAAAGTAGTTTGTAGTGATTTGCACATAGGGTACTAAAGCCAAGTGTCCAAAATATTAAGGGCTTAATCATCATATCTTGTTTCTTCATCATTCTCTATAAAGATATTAAATGTTAGATATATTTTGTGTGTTATGTCTATACAAACAGCATGTACACAGTATGTATGGTGACCAAATATTACATCAGGGGTTCACAGTGTTTTAGTGCACCTGGTTTTGATATAATGATACATATGAAAAACAATGCAGCTATTATGAAATAATTCACCATATTAATTTGTGATGCTATTTATGGCTGCTACTGTTAGAAACAGCCATGTAGTGTATTCGCACTATTAGTCAGCAACAGTGGACGGATCAAACAAACACAGGACTTTTAACCAGGAGATGGATGTTGAAGACCGTGGTGTTCGTGTCTCAGTATTGCTGAGTAATGTTAGTGATGTGTTTTCCATTTCTGTGTTACCTGCTCATGTGCGTATTTTCAGCCCAACCATGATGTTTTTCTAAATTGTGACTGTTGTGCTACTTATAAGCTACACCTTCCCACGAGACTGAGATCAAGTTGAAATTGCAAACCCATGCACAAGCAACCCACAGGAAATGATGAATGCAGTTACTTGACGTGATGTGAGGGACAAAGTTCATTGTAACCAAGTTGGACAGCTGTCTATGATAACCTCCTTTATTAAAACAGCTCCTTTAAAGTTTGGTTGAATGTGCTATAAAACAAAACAAACACAACACAACACGACGTGTGCCGGTGCAAAGGCAGGCCTGGCGCGGCAGTATCAAATGACAATAGCTGTGACGAAGCTTTAGTATTTGACGTCCCGGGAATGAGAGCAGGATGGAATATATTACATATAATGTGTGGTATATATATACAGAATGAGTATTTTTATCTTGTGGCCATCCACAATGATATGAATCGATTTGAAGAAACATATCTGACATTTCAATCATGTTTTCTTCAATAAAAACAAGCCATTTTGGGTTGAAGAAATATCTGCTGCAACAAAAAGTATTCACCACATAGACCACCATGTCTGGAGGACACCTCCACAAATATTTATTACATACTCATAAAACTTTGCCAGAGCCTAAAAGAAAATTATTTTATGTGCATATCAATTTTCGCTGAAGGGATTGGTGCTATTCTGGAGTACAGCATCTATTTCTAATAAAACATCAGTCATTTGTTCACTGACTTTGTTCACTGATCGGGCTTTCTTTCCAAGCTGAACAAAACTAAAATGTCTCGTTACCACCACTATTAAAATAATAATTATATTATGCTAGTTTTTATGGCTTACATAGAGGTTTGTCATGTTCTGTCTCACTCATTATTACCTCACCTAGTACCTGCTGAGTTGTCAGCATGCGTATCAATCAATCATTGTGCAACTGTCAAGGCTGTTGCTATGATGCTAAAATGAAAATGCTGCATTCTGCCCACACGGCAGCGAAACATCTTCTGCGTAACCACTTCCATGCATGAACGTGTGGTACACTTCAGGGTCTGAAATGTTTGGGGGTTATTTAGTTAAAATACTAAAAGGAGCAGTCTGGCATATACGTATACATACACATAAAGCTACAGCCAGTTAGCTTAGCTCAGCATAAAGACTGGAAGAACAGGTCTGTGCCATAAACTGTGAATAAGAACAGGACATAGTCACTGTGACACTCATTGGTTTGTGGACTGCTACTTTGAAGCCTCAAGTTTGATATTTTGGCTGTCGCCATCTTGTTTTTTGGTTGCTTTTTATGAAGAAGAAGAAGATAGTCCTTTATTAGTCCCACTTGGGGAAATTCAATTTTTTCACTCTGTTGTTAACTTATACACGGTACATGCAGACCCGAACACACACATGCACAAACATGCAACAATGGAGAGATGTCAGAGTGATGGGGCTGCTCCTGACAAGCGCCCCGAGCAGTTGGGGGTTTGGTGCCTTGCTCAGGGGCACCTCGGCAGTGCCCAAGAGGTAAACTGGCACCTCTCCAGCTACCAGTTCACACTCAGTTCTTGGTCCATGTCGGGACTTGAACCGGTGACCCTCCGGTTCCCAAGCTAACTCCCTACAGACTGAGCAACTGCCGCCCCCCTGCAACTAGAAGTAACATGAGAGGGTGGAGCTAAATGCTGAATAAGATATTTTTTGGCAACCAAAATGACTAAATGACAAAATTAACTTTCATGAACTGAAAACACTGTAAAACAGGAACAACTCCCACACTGGACAGCGCCATGGTAGCAACCTGTCAATCACAAGGTAGCCACGCCCTAAAGCATCCTCTGCTTTATGGTGTATTTGACTCGAAGACAGACGTTAATTTAGTGATCGAACATCATGCTGCATTGAAGAAGACTTGAAACTAGCGATTCAAGTGAGAATTAGGCAAATTTTTCATAGACTTCTCTACAATCGGACTGCTTTTCGAGGCACTTTCACATTGGCTTCACTTTATAGAGCTGGAGGTTCATGCTGGACTATTTCTTGGCCAAGTGCAATCATTTATTTAATAATTTAACCCTTACTTTAAAAAAAGGTTTTTATATTAATATTTACAATGATATACAAACCTCAATGAAAATCAATTTAAATTGATTTAAATGTCCTGAAATATTATCAAATAAAATTTCAAAATGTAAAATTGTGAACGAAGTGATTAAAACCATAAAATTAAACACGCTACAGGTTAAAATCTTAGCTATTGTATGTCATTTTGTCTTCCTGTTTATATGCATTACATACTCTCAAGGTTCAAATTAAAATTCATAGAAGTTGTCTTTAATTTGGAAGAGTCAAAGGTGACCGCCTAGTTGAAAAAACACCATTTTTCTTATGATTATCATGCTGCCTTTTATCCACAGAATTGTGTATTATGAGAAGAAATAGCTGTTTTTATATTTTACATAATGATTCAGTAGACCTGCAACGTTACAGCCATTAATTAGTTGAAATTAATGTGCCCTAGAGATATTATCTTCCCTTTATTTCTCCCTCTGTATCCTACAAATGGTAATTTTATTTTAGCCAGATTGTGTTGAGAGACATATTTGGTGATCACTGTTGGACTTCAGTCATAATGTAGCATAGAGAGGCTCTTTCCTGCCTCGATATTGCCAGCGGCCATGTGTTGGGTTGCAGCATGCACCACCTGTTCTGGCATAAATAAAACATTCTGCCACGTCAGGCTTTTGCTTCTTGTAGTTTCTTCTGAAATCACACAGCACACTGGAACGATGGAGAAATCAAAAGTAAACCAGGACATCTAAAATGTTTTTCGGTTGAAAACCTGCTGTCGATTCACAACACATTTTGCAAATGAGACTGACAAATTCAAAGTGTTCTGTTGGAAATATGCTGTTGTTTGAGCCGGGATGGAAGAAGACAGGAACACCAGTTCTTTGGTTCAGAGATAAAGCAGAATATTTCATCTTGCATAGTGTGTAGCCAGAGGAAATGGGTTGCATTTTAATGTTCTGTGTGTCAAGGTGCAGAATACTGTATATAGAGCTGTTTTCTCCATTTCTGTGCAGTTTGCTGTGTTTCATTTAGCTGCAGGGACTGTGTTTGGGCTATGCGGCACCGGATGTGTCCAGTTTTGGGAATCCCTTTGTGGCACTATAGTATTTCCTGATATCATTTGGCTTTAATCCATTATAATTTCAGACACACTCTGAGACCCAGCGCCGGAGTTGGGAGTCCTCATTAGTGATAATAATTTCCAGCTGGCCCCTCTCGATGCCTACCAATGAGCCGGAGGCCTATCGACGAGGAAAAAGGTGCCGCTTTTGACTTGGTGCCAGACATGGAGGGGGGCTGTGGGATGTGTTGAATGTGGGAAAGAAAATGGGGTCAAATAAAGGCCCGAACACAGCTAAAGAATAAAAATGAAGCACTGTGAGGAGTATGTGGTTACCAAGAGACACTGATGCCTTCCTAGAGTCACTGTCTAGTGTTTCATCTCATCATTTGGGCCGTGGTTTACTCAAAATTTCTCTGAATGTTCAGCAACACCAATGATCATTGCGCCTCTGCAAACCCCTGCATGTTTTGGCAACAAAACTACTAGTAAAATGCTTTGGGTTAAAATAATTATGAACGTGCCATAACTCCAATATGGAAGTCATGTGCCAATGATATGGTACAGCAAGCAGGGAGTGAGTGGGGAAAAAAAATCATTTTCAGGAGTGGCGAGGAGGGCAGTAGGACAGTGGCGTCAAGTGTTGCAGGGCAGCATGCCAATGACTGAGAGAAAACAAACATTGATTCTATCATATAAATAATAATATAATAAACTTCATTTATATAGCACTTGTCAGGCACAAAATGCAGCTCAAAGGACTTCACAAATTTAAAATAAATAAAATAAATTCAAATAAAATAAGGTCAAACATATGTATTAGGGCTGTCAATCGATTAAAATATTTAATTGTGGTTAATCATGATTGTCCTTAGTTTATGATTAATCACATTTTTTATCTGCAAATATATGTACAGTAAATATACTGTATATAAAGATACTGTATAGATATACTGTATGTATACTGTATATTCTGTATACATAATTAGACAGTTGAAAATATCTCTACAACCTTGTCCCAGTTGCGTAAATGATGACTTTGGCAGAATCAGTCAGTGCTCCACCCATCGCTCACGCAACACCAGTGTTGACTCATCCATAATGAATATTCATGCTTCATGGTTATCTGTGCTTTTGTGCTGATGGAGGCATTTCCAGTAGGGTCTCTGGTGATGTCAAGGTTGTTGGCATTGTGCTGGCCAGTTGTACAGATGCATACACTGAATCTGATAATACTACTCAATATGTTACTAGTGACTTTATTTTAAAGCAATTGCAACAATGATTATCAGCCCAATTTGTAAGTAGTATATTATTATGCAGTATGTTATTCTTTCCCTTCACATTTCAATATTGTACTACTTTTCCAAGCTATTTGAGTTAGATAAAAATAAAGCAAAGACAATCTTGAACCAGACAACGACCTATGTGCTTTGTAATATCAGCAATACACAGTATGTCTCTGAACATAAACAATGAGGAAAGCTGCCAGATTTAAAAAATAATAGAATAAAATGGGCGTTGGATGTGGCCACTGCAGCATCTTTGAACCTGGTTTCCATGCTGCTGGGGCTGGTCGTGGCGCTGGTCCACCTTCCTGGGGATGTCCACACTGTTATTATGTCATCCAAAGCTGAACCCACCACTTCAAAACTCATTCTTCACCTGCAACCACAGTCATCATTTTGGACCGTGGTCTACTGAATAAACACTTTTTTTAAATCCATATATGTGTTCCACCTGCAGGTCTGGCCTCATATCCTCATATAATTGCATGTTGGACATACAGTATAATCTCTCTCAGTCTTTTTGCTGCTTTCTTATCATTTTTGCACATGCTGCAGTTTAAAGGAGAACGCCTTTCTTGACTTTAGGCACAACGCCCAGAACGTGAACATCCTGTTTCACAAACATGACTATTAATCTGTCCACAGGTCATCAGTGGGGGGGCAGATAGTGTTGTAACAAAGAAATGAACAAATGTTTTTGAGCTGCCCAGGGATAGACTAGGAGGAGTGCTCTCAACTCCTTTTGTAACACAATATGAGACATTATATTTTAAGGCTGCACGGTGGTGCAGTGGTTAAAACTGTCGCCTCTCAGCAAGACGGTCGCAGGTTTGGATCCAGCTTCTGTGAGGAGTTTGCATCTTGCATGTTCTCCCTGTGTTAGCATTGGTTTTCTCCAGGTTCTCCAGCGTCCTCTCACAGTCCAAACACATGCAAAGGTTGATTTCTACCACAACCACAATGTTATGTGGCGTGCTGCGCTGGGTCATGTATTTGACCAATCACCACACACTCAGTCACGTCACTCAGTAGGGAGGTAATGATTTATCTACTTCATCAGTGCATTGATTTATATTCCTACAATTCAACGGCAAGTTGTCCTTCATGGGGGACGTACAGTATATTGATCTAAAATCAACTGGCAAGGTAAATAATTGATTGCATCAGTACTAAGAATTGGCACCTTGTATTTAAGCATGACAAACGTTATATGGATGTTTTATTTAGCCCTGCACGGAGTAAAGAAATGGTAAACGTTCTGTTTACTGTATGCGTCAGCAGAGCCAATCTCAGGAAGACGACAACAAAACAAAGCTGATTGTGAGGAAGAGCCACTTGAGGGAGAGATTTACAAGCTGTGTTTGCTGAAACATTTTGGCTTTTGCAAAAAGGGAGATGTCCATAGATTGCTCACTGTTAGCAGTATATGCAAGAGCCTGATAAAATACAACGTCAACATGACCTATCTTTGCACGCACCTACTGACAGTGGTTTAACCTGCTGCTTCTATTCTCATTTTCACTATTACACTACCTACAATGATTGCAAATTGCACATTTTCTTCTGTTCACCATCACCTACCTTCCTGTACTATCTAAGTACTATCTGATCTTATCTTAAACCTAACTAAGTGGTTGCGGTTAACTAAGCGGTTAACATAACTATGCTAAATAATGTAAGGGGGGCTCGAAAGCTGACAAACAGGAGAGTGAAAAACTGCCGTAGAAAACACTGTGAAAGTGTTGTGACCAGGGTGATATCTACCAACCCATTTTCATGTGTCAAACAACTTGATTTTAGATTTTAGTGGACATCAAAGTTAATAAAGCAGTTTTTACAGGGCAAGTTGGGGGAAATGTGAATACTGAATAATACACCAGACCTCACGAATAATTCTGTTTGATGTACTGATGTACTAAAAAACATGGCATCGTCGCTTTTAATATTTTAACATACGATAAGCATCACAGAGCTCATTGAGGCACGACTGAAAATATATTGCCAAACCACGTGAAAACAAACTTTCGCAACGCTGAATTTAATAGAAAAGCAGCCTTGAGAGGTTAATGAATTGTTGTTTAACTGTCTGATTAGCTCATGTTTCCATCTAACTTAGCATGAATTTTGCACAAGCCTTTAAAATACTGTCCGATGTGGTAGTTGAAACCAACATCTGTTTCCTGACTGTCAAAACAGCTCACATCCATCTAGAAAAAGTAAAAAACTCTTCAGGAAATGTTTGCCAGGCTGATGTTTTCGAGTTTGTAAAGCTGGTTTCAGCTACTGATCCACTTATGCTACAGTCACAATGCCTTTAAATCTATTCCTAAAAAATACACATAGCACGTAAAGTCGAAGATATATATTAGGGTTGTCAGGTAACGCCCCCAAAACCCCCAAAATGTTAATAACGTGTTAAAGCAAATTCGTTTTAACGCCATTCATTTCTTTATCGCATTAATGCAATTTGTGGCTTTTAGGTTGTAGCGGCTCAGTTTTAAAGCTGGACTGAAGATCCTGGTATCATATGAAACTGGAAAAAATAAGGAATTCATTGGTATCACCCTTTTTCTAACTCATACTAGCTTGTTGAGAAGGAGGTTAAATAACGCTCCTAATGTATGCCAAATTTTAGCAAAGAAAAACTGTCATGGCCATTTTCAAAAGGGTCCCTTGACCTCTGACCTCCAGATATGTGAATGTAAATGGGTTCTCTGGATCCCCACCAGTCTCCCCTTTACAGACATTCCCACTTTATGATAGTCCCAGTCAGTCTGGATCAAGTCATAGTCAAGTCAGCACTCTGACACACTGACAGCTGTTGTTGCCGTTTGGGCTGCAGTTTGCCGTGTTATGATTTTATGCTAATTGTAGTACCTGTGAGGATTTCTGGACAATATCTGCCATTGTTTTGTTTTATTAATTGTTTTCAAGTAATAAATATAGACATACATTTGCATAAAGCAGCATATTTGCCCATTCCATGAATATTAAATACTCTCCCTTTAAGGTACATGTTGAACAGATGAATGATTTATTTGCAATTAATCACAATTAACTATGGACAATTGTGATCAATACCTATTATACAACTATTTTTACTAATATTAATAACCACTATTATATTGATATCATTAAATATTACAATTGATCACCAGCCCTTTATATATATATATATATATATATATATATATATATATATATATATATATATATATATATATATATTAGGATCTGAAGTGAGCTATATTGAGGTTACTATTGTAAAATGGTCATCAAGTATGGTAATAAAAAGCTATAGAAAACAGTCCAGCATAAATAGTTTTATTAATGAATAATAATTTTGAATAATAATGTTCAAATGAAATAGGCCCTCCTGTCGGCACATAGTGAGGTGGTTGCTATTGGATATACACTAGCAGCTAGCATATTTTGTTTTTTTAATCACAGGCTAGCATTCTATCCATTACTTGTCTCTGTATTTACATTGCTGTGCGTTGCCATTTATTATGCAATAGTTGACATGGAGATGACGTTGCCGTACTTGATGATGTCATTCTGCATAAAAATTAGCCATGTGCCTCTGTTTGTTGCACAGAGAGTGTATTTTCAGACCAATGGGCTGTCCCCATTTTTCTAGTCCTAATTCTTGTTTGGATTGAGTACATACAGTTAACTGGAGAGTTGTTGCTGACCTGGCTTTGTTGTGGTTGTTCAGCGCTAAAATAGTTATATGGACTTCATTAATATTCATGTTAATCTCTGCCATATGTTTTGCAGACTCTATATCATCATATCAAGTGTAGTGAGGATAAACTGAGCCATTCCTGCCAAGCTTACGCCATGTTTTATTCAACAAATGATCTGTAATTTGGCTTTTCAAAGACAATCCATCATAATGAAAAACACTAATAATACTTGAAACACTTGAGAGTTCTATTGGAAATTCATCATTTACAGATGGGATGCTATCAGTCAGGATTCTTTTCAGGACATTTGGGAAATGTAAACCGAGACAGATGCACACACAATGTCAGGCACACACACACACACACACACACGGTCTCTGAGGACAGAAGGAAAGCTCAGCACCACGTCCGAGTCGTAAACCAATCGATTTCTGTATCCTCACTGCCTCCCCTCGCGGGGCTCAGGGGCAGGACAGCAGCAGGAAACACTGTAGGAGTCAATAAGCTCAGATATCTGACACACCGTTGACTGCGACAACGAGAGCGGATAGCATAACCGAGTATCTATGAGTGTGAGTAAGAGAGATTACCAGAGACCTCCAGTAATCTGGGGCACAAACTAATCTGAATAGGCAGCTAGGCCGATATTGGCTCAGACAAATTACATCAGATGTCCCCACATTTTCTTCTGTTCACCATCACCTAACGTCCTGTGAAAACAGACATTTATTTTGACACGTAACTGATATACAGGGACACGCCGTCCCTGGTCCGAAAAGTAGCACGAGAAGGATGAACAAGCAGCAGTATTTGAAGAGTTGGAAGTGAGAATTTAGTGGTTAGTGACATTTGCGACACGTTTTCTGCACTGATGTTAAGCTTTGCTTAGTCTCTGTAGTTATAACTCCAAACATGATGTCTTTCCTGAATTTCCCCCCTGGGGATCAATAAAGTACTATCTGATCTTATCTTAAACCTAACTAAGTGGTTGCTTCAACATAACCATGACTGTTTCATGGTAATGGCGTGAAATGACATATGAAAAGCCTAAAATGCGTTATAATGATGCATGGAATGTCTTTAAAATGTCATGCTCTTTATACCCTTTTCCATTAGATCAGATTGGCTCTTCTGCAGACATAAAAAGTGGCTTCATCTGCTGGGGTGATGTGCACATACTGCACACAACAAAGCCAAATGGATGCTCAGAGTAAGCCATGCATTATGCATATGATGGGGTTCAATTGAGGATCATGTGACCTGGGGGACTTTTGCAGTGCACAGTAAGAAATGACTAATTTTCACACTGTTTCCAGTGTTGTACCTTGTAAGCACCAAATATTTAGAGCATAATATGTTTCTCCTTTCATTTGAATTGGCCGATTGCTACTCCTTTGTTCTGCATAGGCTTGTTTTGTTCCACTACAGTCTACCAGTGGGAACAAGTAAGTATTTTAATAGTACCTGATACAACTAAATTACACTGTAAATTGCAGACTGTATTATGATCACCAGTACCAGCAAGTAAACGGAGACTTATTAACTGCAGTTTTGTCAGACAGCCCTCTTAACAGCAGTTACATAACACATACTTTTTTTAAAAACCCAAACCACGATATTTTCCTAAACCTAAACAGGTTCTAGTGCTGTCTGTCTACTTATTATTAGTGGTGCTAAAATTTCAGTTATTTTATCACTAGTAATGAAATAATTAGATTATAAAGCCTATGTTGTGTTGTTGCTGATAAGAGACAATAATAATTACTTTCTAAATACATAAGTCAAGTATTTATTATCACTTTATTTTTGCACACACATTATAACACACACACACACACACACATACAACACATATACAATAATAACTTGTTTGTTAAACATCTATGAACATTAAATAGATGTATAGATAGAGTATTTTTTAACAACTGACAAAGTATTAACTAAATTATGTTTAGAGATGCTTTACAAAGTATTTATGTACCATTTAGCAAAGTATTATAACCATCAGATGCTAGTTTGTAATAGCATCCAAATATTTATAGATTTATTTATTTATAGACAATTATTAACCAACCAATATCACAAACACTGTATATGTCACAAATATCTAAGTAAGTCTATGTTGTATAAATGTGTGCAACAATAAGCTGTTTAAATAACAAATTACATCATTATTACTAAAAAGTAAATATATTACCATGTCATTAAAATATCGTTAAACTAAGTCTAATTAACTATGTGTTTAGTATTTATAAATTATGGTTCTTATACAGTGTAATTATTTTAGTTATTTAGAAGTTTTTTACCAGCTTGACAGGCTGAAATATCAACTGCTCTCCCCTTTTTACTCTTTAATTACAAAGTTAGTAATTTTAGTCATACCTGATTCATACAACTTCATTACACTGTAAATTACAAGCTGAATTATGTGTGTGTCTTTCTTGAAGCATTTTAGTAATTTGTTCTCTGTGACTCGTTTAATGCTGTTCACTTGCTATTTTCCACTTATTCCCAATGATGACTCAGCTTCTGGCCTTTCTGTCAAAAAGGAAAGGAAAAAAAAACATTGAAGTACAAGTACAACTAAATTGAAGCTGACCATAATATGCTGCAATCACCAGGAATCACTGCACAAAAAGCCTCGCCCTGCTACTGGATGAGTAGGTGATGATGGCTTTTCTATTGCAATTTGATCTACCTGTGATTGAGTGGAGTGCACCATTAAGATTGGGCATTTCGGCTGATTCATTCCCCAACAGCCGGTGTCCTTGAAAACATCTGTCAGCGATGCCAGGGATGGATCGGCTCCCAGAAAAAAACATGCTGCAGAGTGATGAGGCCCACGGTGAATTCTGGGGGAATTATGGTAGCTGAAAAGTCAAGAGAAGTTGTGACTTGTAACTGGAAGTTTTCCAGTTGTAATCCCAGTTGAAATATATCCATTGGAGAGGTGAATGAAGGCTTCTCTTTCCTGTTGTGTACAGTTAAATGTGCACTGGAGCACAGCAATTAACTCCCACTTTTCCAATGGACCCATTCAGTGGCAAAGATGTAGACAGATGTATATTGATGCAACAGGAATAACCAAACCAAGAGAAGAAATGCAAATTTATGAAGGGTGCTCCAATCAGGATTTTTGGGGCCAATCACTGGGAGCAGATCGCTGATCTGATCTTGGGGTGTATTTGAAAGCTCGGCATTAACTTCTCCAAGACTCTGCAACCAGGCAGGTGAGGCAAACTATTAGGCTAATCAGTCAAAGCAAACGACTGGCCATCAGTGCCTGTCAGTGGGATCCCAGCCCACCGAGCAGATGACCAAGGGGGAATTGGGGAATGACCAAGAGAGCTCAAGATTCAGCAACCCGGACAGCAATCACAACCACAGAAAGTTCAGAATAGCTAAAGCATTTTTGTAATGTTGAATATGTCTGTTAGCATTGTAAATATCTAATACTAGCAAAAGAAAATCTAAATATATGATAAGCCAATAAACACCATGACCACACCCACTTAGACAGGAAGTATCTAACATTTCAAAGCATTGGCAGAGCTTTTAATGCATCCTTTATTTTAACGCATCTCTTTTGTGACATGGGGGAACATGAATATCTATATCATACAGTGGTTAATGGCAAAGCATCCAATTGTTGTTGAGATATTTCATTTTGAAGGCCGACCTGCTGGAGGTGCTTTGGTGGATCCCCAAAGTCATTAGAAACTACTGTCTAGGAAATATCTTGAAAACAAGCTTAGTAGTAGTGTTTAATTTCTCTTGAAACCTGATTTCTTTTTAATTTAAAGCATTATTTACATTTTGTTTCATAATTATTAGCATTATCGACCCAAGGTTATTTGGCACAGACATCTGTACTAAATTGTGTGCCAACATGTAAATCTGGAGATATTTCACTGAATAATTGAAAAAAATGTGGCCTGCTGGTGGTGCAAGTTGTTAGTCTATCCTCTGGGGAACATGAGCTGTTCAAAATGTTATGGCAATCAAACCTAATATTAGTAGAGGACTTGATCCTATTACTCAGAAAGCACCTCCAAATGCAGACAGAGAGAAAGACAAAAACAGCCGCTGCCGCCATTTTGGACTGAAGAAGCATATTATATTTAGAATATTTTATTTTTCAACACAGGCCATTTTGGCATAATATGTTAATAAGGTAGAAATGTTTTTGTACGGCACTTTGTAGGCGGATGTTTAAGTGGCATCTAGCAGTCGCTTTCAGTCCAAAATGGTGGAAGTGCAGCTCTAATGCTGGACGCTGATGTTACAATGGAATGAAAAACTGACTTCCCCTTCTTATCAATATACGGCAATATAATATATAATATCTTTGATGCAGATGCAGACATATTAAAAAGGCAGCCTTGAACAGACAACCTCTCACTCTTTGCAATAACATGAAATCGACAAATTCGCTGACCTTCAAGCTTTTCTTGCCACCTCTGTTTGAATTAGATTCAATGTCGCCGTCATATGTTGCCAACTGTGCAGCTGCTTGAAAATAGCTGAACAGCCACCCACCGTGAAAGCAGCAATTTTGGGATATTTTCCCAGCTACGGTGTCATAATCAATTACCAGCAATGTGAATGCTTTACACACACAGTCAAATTGCTGCTGACACATTGACATCTTATCTACCAGCACCAACAATGATTTTATCACGTCTCTGCTCCTCCCAATTACTCCTTTTAGGAACAGCCTTCCCTGTAATCACCAGGCGATTAGAAAGTACGCTGTCATTTATACCGAATGGAATCACACTGGCTGCTGCTCATCCGTGTTCGACACCCTCCATTTCCTCAAATCCAGCAGCATCTTACCTACTGTATATTCAGTCAAGGTTGTTACATGTCACGTCTCAGCATTTCTGCACATAATACAACTTACACACCAAAATGTTTTATTATAGTAACTTTTGGCAGGCTCTAATGAAGTAATAAATCATCATTTCTGTCAAGGCACTGGATCTGACAAAGTGTAGCACACCCATAAAACATGTATGTGTGTGAACAGCTTTACTGCCTGTGTATGGAATACCATTTTGTTATAATTTGTTATGATGATATAAATATATATATATATATATGCCTTTGAAATACATACAGTAAATATGGCTATGAAATAAATCCTGACAGAAATACATGTAGCAATAAATATAGACGTAAATACAGAAATATATATGTAAATGTATAAATATGTTATTTAAATATAAATAAAATATATTCATGAAATACATACATACATTATGGCTATAATGGCTAGGGCTATACTGTAACTACTCAATGTAACTAAATAAATAAATATGCCTCAATCTAATCCTAATCCTGATCCTAATTGTAGTTCTTTTCTTCCTCTTCTCACCTACCCAGTTGTAAATTTAGACGTCAGTTTAATCTTGGAGTGCCTTATTCCAATGCTTATTTAGCACCTGACTCCATCACGCTGTTTCTCACACAATAGTATCCTTACAGAGTAAACTCATCCTATTCTTCTTTATTCTTTCTTTCCGTGCCGCCGAGGTTCCGCCCCCTCCTCCACATGCAACTATTGCTTCATTTATTCCTTTCAGTGGTCCACAGATGATTGAACCCCGTCCACCAGATCACTCTTAGTGCCAGTCCAGTAAGGATATATGACCTTCTTGTCAGTGACCCCACTTCTTACCTACTCTAACTATCCTGTAAACCCTCGACCTGTTTTTAGATCACAGACCCTCAGGTGAATGATCCCTAACTAGTCTATATTCTACAGACAGTTTTTCCTGAACTGTCTCCTTTCCTGAGAGCCAAGACTGTCTACTAGAAAACTGATCCCTTCTTGGATAAGCTACCAATCCTGACCTTCTGTAGTGAACTTCAAACTAGAACCACAGGAGCAGTAATCTGGAGGAATCAATCAATCATGCCAATCAATAATGAAGTGATATCCATAGGACTTTTAAACATGATACGATCAGCAGACTGGCTGACTCTTCATTCACTGGCAGCAAACACCCAAGTGATTTCAACTTTCTGTCTTTCTTTGGAATATGAGTCCTCACCAGTAGCGATTGCACACTGACCATCAACCTTCAACAGGTTGGCTGACTTGCTGATTCATCATTTACTGTCAGCAGACAGCGTTTAAGAAGTTATTATTGTGATTGTGAGTGCAGCATGCATGCACATGTCAGATATAATTTACACTGAACAAAAGTATGAACACAACACTTTTGTTTTTGCTCCCATTTTTTATGTGCTGAAGTCGAAGATCTCAGACTTTTTCTATGTCCACTAAAGGCTTGTTTCTCTCAAATAGTGTTCATCAGTTTGTCTCAATCTGTTATTGAGCACTTCTCCTTTGCCAAAATAATCCATCCACCTCACAGGTGGGTTTTAGACTGGTCAAAATAGAAGTCCACTCTAACGTGCAGTTTTATCTGAGACATTTACAGTATTAGGCAGTGAACGGGGGGTCGGACCATCATTCGCCATCTCCTTCACACAGAGCTGATCAGGTTGTTGACTGTGGCCTGAGGAATGTTGGTCCACTCCTCTTCAATGGCTGTGTGAAGTTGCTGGATATCGGCAGGAACTGGAGCACGCCGTCGAATACGTCGATCCAGAGCATCCCAAACATGATCAGTGGGTGAGATGTCTGGTGAGTATGCAGGCCATGTAATAACTGGGAGGTTTTCAGCTTCCAGGACCTGAGTACAGATCCTTCAACATGGAGCCGTGCATTATCATTCTGCAACATGAAGTGATGGCGGAGGATGAATGGACAACAATGGGCCTCAGGACCTTGTCATGGTATGTCTGTTCGTTGTCCATAGCATGAGGCTGCCCATACCATGGGCCACTCGATTCTTCAACGTTGACATTAGCAAACCGCTCATCCACATGACACCATACATGTTGTCTGCCATCTGCCCTGTACAGTGAAATCCGGGTTTCATCTGTGAAAAGAAGACCTCTCCAAAGTGTCAGATGCCACTGAAGGTGAACGTTTGCCCACTCAAGTTGGTTACGATGACGAACCGCAGTCAGGTCAAGTAGGTCAGGTGAGGATGACGAGCAAACAACTGAGCTTCCCTGAGATGGTTTCTGAGGGTTTGTGCATAAATTCCTTGGTTATTCAAACCGTTTGTTGCATCATCTGTCTGGGCTGCTGGTCTCAGACCATCTTGCTGGTGAACATGTCGGATGTGGAGGTCCTGGGCTGGTGTGGTTACACGTGGTCTGCGGTTGTGAGGTCAGTTGGATGTACCGGCAAATTGTCTGAAACGCCTTTGGAGACGGCTTATGGTAGAGAAATGAGCATTCAAAAAAATGGGAGCAAAAACAAAAGTGTTGATTGATATTCTTGTTCAGTATATTTTATAGATCAGTATGGTGATCCATATTTGGATGAAATAATTTCTAATCATTATTTTGAACCTCTGCCATCAGTGTATGAATGTGTGTGAGTGAATGTGACCTGTAGTGTAAAGCACTTTGAATGGTCAGAAGACTAGAAAATCGCTATATACAGTATATATATATATATATATATATATATATATATATATATATATATATATATATATATATATATATATATATATATAAAAAAAATGGACCAACATTGTTTCATAAATAAATGTGCCTATGAATTACATAATTATGGCTTAAAATGAATCTTAAAATAGTTAAATTATAATACAAAATATATATGGACCAACATACAGTAGTTCAATAAATAATAAATATGTTTTTATGTCAAATGGACATTCCAAATGACTACTTTTATTTATTTCAGGGGACATTTCATAATAATGATAATAATAATAATGTGGTTATCTCACAGATTACCACAAGAACTAGCTATCTAGCACCAAGGTGTCTGTATGAGATGCACTGGGCTTTCAACCTCACCAGTGTAAACCCATCCACCTCATTGGATACTCAGAGCAACAATTGTAGTATAAAAAGCAAGAAAATCAGCTTAGGGCAGGTGAGAGTGGGAGTTGGATGGGTCAAAGAAACAGGACTTTCACCCAGGAGACCGCTGCCTGTGTCCCACGTGAAACTAGGTCAGTGTTGACTTATTTTAACTTAGTTTTGTTACGTAACTTTGATACTACGAATGGCAGTTATGTAACAAGCATAGTTATTTTATGTAACAAACATACGTATTGTAACCCAAACCACAGTCTCTTCCTAAACCTGACAAAGTTAACCTGAAATCTGGGTAAACCTATGTTGGCAGGTTATTTTTAAAAGAGACCACATGCATGTAACGAGCAGAAACTCACATGCCGTCCCTGACCTGCCACCCCCGACAAGTCCAGGACTGGTGCTAGAGGAGTACCTAGAGCGTCGCAGTTTAAATCGTACGATCACTGACCAAACACCAGTGTTTGACAAGCTGGGAGTGAGAGTGTTTTCAGTGGAAGCTGTTGGAGGCTGAGACATCAACTGTACGTCCTCAATAAAATATATCTGCTTACTTGAAAATATATTATATTCTGCGTGTGCCTGCATGTCAGACCGGACAACGGCGTGGTAGTGACCTGTCAATCACAAGAAAGCTCAAGCGTCCCCTGCTTTATGGTCTATTTGACTCTAAATGGGACCTTAATTTACTATATAAGCATCACGCTGTATTGAAGACTTGAAACTAGCGACTGAGACCATAAACTCATGTTTCCAATGTTTACTGAGGTCATAAACCAAGTGAGAAGTAGACTCATTTCCTCATTGACTTCTATACAATCAGACTTTTTTTAACGACCAGAGGAGTCGCCCCTGCTGGATATTAGAAAGAATGCAGGTTTACAGCCCAGAGGTTGCTGCTTGGCAGCACCATATTGTATCTCTCCTCCAAACAGAAACTTGGAGATGTGTCTTTAGACAGGGCTGGCTTAAGTCATAGGCTGAATACAGTAGGCCTCACCTTCTTACCAACTTTCCTCCCGGAGTCACAATTCTCTCATCTTTCTCCCAATTCATAGTAAACTTTTCCACTTTTTTCCCCTTTTCATTATCACAACTGGTTTCTGGTTCACTGTACAGTCTGTATAACCTCTACGGTTTCCACCCAGGCGACAGCAGAGCTACACCAAATGTAGTTTCCCAGTGAAAGAGAGCAGTCTAACATCATGACACACTGCAGTTTGAGCCCATGTTTGCACTCGCCACATCACGGCGTGCAGTGCCCAACGTGATACTCGATACAGCGAAAAGCTGTTGTGATGTGGCACAAGCCATTGGAAATAATAGGGTTCGGAGCACAGTGGTGCTGTTGTCACTTTGTGCCTGAGAGGACCTTCAGTGAGTGAAACTATTAAGAGAAAGAAATATTCAAGCAGGGGCATAAAGATAATATTAGTTTATGCCAGAGATTCAAACAAGTTCATGCCAGAGGAGCAAACTATTATGAGAATTAAAGGTAAAATAAAAAGTGACATAGAAATGTTGCAGTGTACATAGCAGATTGTTATTTTGTCATTTCCAGTCTTTTAAAGCCACCAGAATGCAAGAAATTCCTACCTTATTTTAAAGTCTCCACTGAAAAAACAAAATAATAATAATAATAATAAAAAGATGCCGGTGGGCACCCATATTGGTAAATGGACTTGCATTTATATAGCGCTTTTCTAGTCTTCTGACCACTCAAAGTGTTTTACACTACATGTCACACACACATTCATACAGTGATGCCAGAGGCAGCTAACTGCCAACTTTGCCCATCAGGATCTAATCTAAATACACACTCACACCGATGGCTATGCCTTCGGGAGCAGTTTGGGGTTAAGTGTCTTGCTCAAGGAGATAATATAATATCTATATTATATAGATAATAAGAATAAATCTGAATTCCTCATATGGCACCAAAAGGACTGGATCTGGCCCTGCCCTCAGCATTATTTTAGCATAAAACATCTTGAAAGAACAGTGTTTTATTTGTAACTTTGTTAAGTAATATATTAAATTACACATATTTCTTCGATGACATTTCTAGTCTATTTTCCACCATTTAGTGTTAGTTAGCTTAAATAAAATAAGCTTTTTAAATTCCTTTCATTCATAACTTTTTTTTTTAATCCCACATGGGGAAATTCATTTGGTCCACAGCTCAAAACATGAGGCCACCATAAAATGATTTGATTAATTATAGTATCTGATTATTATATAGATTATTGTAACTATCTGTCTCTGATTTTTGTAACATTTTGGAAAAAAAGAATAATAAAAATGTGAAAAAATGATTAAAAATAGCTTCAAATTTTGTAATTAAATAAAAGATTCAGTGGCCTCATTTCTAAATTATTATGAAATATAATTTCTGCTGTACTCAGAATTTCAGACGTTTCTTCCCTTTGTATTCGTGCATTCCCAGGCGCTATATGCCCTACTTTACATTGCTGGTGAGGAGCCTCATTAGAGAAATTAGACATGATTAACTCCCCATCCAGTTCTTTCATCAAAGCAGCCTTCCTTCAATTTGGTCAAATTTTCTCTCTAGTCCACAGAAAGGTTTCTGGCATTTTCAACATCTGTGCAGCTTTTGTAATCAAGACTCTCTCCTCTGTGCCAGCGGAAAGGGAAGGGGTGGAAAACAGAAACAAAAAGCCGAAACAGAGAAACTGGGACAGAGCAGGAAAGCAGACAGACGACAGTGAGGGAAACATCCGTCCCGTATCTATTTGAAAAGCTGTGATGAAATGATTGCTGATCATCTGGGAATGTTATTGATTTCACAGCTGGTGTCAGAGGTCATGGAAATAGAATGGCTCGTTGATTCAATGAGACGAAAAGCTAATTTTTCCTGCTGAGTTGCATCATAACCATGAAAACATGAGAAATTTTATTTATATAGCATTTTCCTAAATTGATTTTGAAAATTTCTAAATTGTTTAAAGGATCTAAATGTGTGGTTGGGAGCATTTTTATTGCCTCCACACAGCTCTCAATATGGCGACAGCTGGTCCGATAGCTCTCAGCTAATGGTGCTAACAGTGAAAACAGCTGGGGGGTTTGAGCTGTGATGAGCGCAGTGGGGTGCACATGTTAACATATGCAAATGTCCAGGTTTCCACTAGGGGCATGTTGTAGCTGCTGTATTATGGAGCACTGCAGTGGCTGATGCAAAGCATTACAAGCCAGTATTCAATGTATTAAATTCTGAAAATTAATATTTAGTATTTAGTTATCATCAGGACTGGTGGTTAAAAAGTATAAAGTAATACTGATATATAGTATTTTTGTAGCAGTTTCATTTTAAATCTGACACTGCACAAAAAATAAAAATGCATATATCATCTATTAGTGTTGTTGCTAATCATTAACATATTCCAGACAATGAAAAAAATGGTTAATTTTAGCTTTTAGTATACAGAAAATAATTTACATTTTTGTGGTTGTCATGCTCAAAATATCAATGCTAACATGCAGAGGGTTTACATGGTAATATTTACATATTCACCTTCTTAATTCAGGATGTTAGCATGCTAATATTTGTGTCGATCTACTTTAAGTTTTGATAAAGAGAGTTTAAGTTTAAACTTCCTGCCTTCCTTCCTATGATGGAGATGTGATTCATATTGCTGCTCTACTGGTCCATCCATCCATCCATCGTCAACCGCTTATCGGTCGCGGGGGGGCTGGAGCCGATCCCAGCTGGCATAGGGCGAAGGCGGGGTTCACCTGGACAGGTCGCCAGTCCATCGCAGGGCACATAGAGACAGACAACATAGAGACAGACAACCATTCACGCTCACATCCACACCTACGGGCAATTTAGAGTAATCAATTAACCTAAACAGCATGTCTTTGGATGGTGGGAGGAAGCCGGAGAAAACCCACGCTTACACGGGGAGAACATGCAAACTCCACACAGAAGAGCCGCAAGCTGGAATCGCACCTGCGACCCTCTTGCTGTGAGGCGACAGCGCTAACCACTACACCACCGTGCAGCCCTGCTCTGCTGGTCTACCAGCTAAATACCAATACATCAACCAGTCCTCACTCCCATCCAAATACCGTTTGGCATAGACATGAATTTCACTTTTCATTTTTTCATGATGGTCAACATGAAATCAATTTGTATGTAATCCTTATAATTGGTCTTTCATATCCCATGTGAAACCAAAGTGAAAAGTCACAGTTTGTCACATAACTTCGGTATGTTACAGCACTTCAGGGATTATTTTTAGTCCAATATGCAATCTTTTTCGAAAGCTAATGAAGTAGTTTTGTTGCCTTAGCCCAACCAAGTCGATCTATTCCTAAACCTAATTAAGTGGTTTTATTTTGAAAAGACTGGAGCAGAAATCTAACACGACCGGGAAGTATAGAGAGTGGCAAGTGCCATTTAAGCCGAAGCCTAACCAAGTCTATCTTTTTCGAAATCTAACTCTGTATTTTCATTTTGAGAAGACCGGAGTGGTAACTGACGATGTTATAATATGACACATATTGTGGACATTCGTGGGAAAACACAAAAAGCACATTGTTAAAAGTCGTGCTGAGCGTCACAAATAAAAAGGGAAATTCGTATGTATGTACATGAATCAAACATGAAATTTCAGACTACTTTCTCAAATTGCTGTGAGACTGTGTTGAGTTAGCATGAAATGAGTTTGTATGAAATCCATGTAATTGTGAAGCAGTAAGTATTTAGAGTGGCAAACGCCACCGAAGCCTAACCAAGTCAGTCTTTTCCTGTTTAACTAAGTAATTTTATTTTGAAAACATTGGAGCAGAAATTAACACATGCATCACTTGTTGCTGTACATACATACTTTAGGAAAACACACAAAGAACCTTGTGAAAGTCATGCTTAGTCCTAAAAAAATGGAAAATTAGTGTGTAAAAATTGAATTTGTGTGATTATTTCACAAACTGCTGTGAGACTGTGTTGCCTTCAGCAACAAACCTGATAATGAGTGCTGCCACTGCAGTAATTTTCTGGCACCGGGGAATGAAACCTCATATAGAAGTAACAGGAAAGGTTTGGACGAAGAAAGATGAGTGCCATAGAGTAGAGAAACCGGCACCAGAGGTAAATGTGAACAAAATATTTACATAGAGTGAAGAGAAGGAAAGAAAAGAGTAAGTGGGAGGGCCATAGACAGTCCAGACAACAGTGGAGATGCTAGAAAAAAGAGTGAAAGGGAAAGTTAGGTTTGCATTCACAGAAAAGACACTGGGAGAGCAAGAAATTTTGCATTCACTACCCATGAAAAGCTTACTGTGTACTGTCAGCCACGACGGATAGACATCTCCATTCAAAAGCTTTTTAACAGCTGCAGTAAGTCAACTCCTAGGTTCTCCCCTATCATCACAGGCTGCCATTCACATGTACAAAGAAATTACTGAAAAGATGTCAGCAGCCATAATAAAGATAATTGCTTGGTGTTTGAAAAAAAAAAAAAAACATTTTTACAGGCATATTTTGCTGCAAGTCTTGCATCATTTCTGTTAGAATAAAATGGCAAAGTTCATTAATTTACACTAACTGGTCTGAAATTAGTATATAGTACATCCTGTATGGCATTGCAACACACGTCAGACTGTTTTGGTCAAATGGACAGTTTGGTGTGAAACCAGTCAAATGTCCACACTGACAACACTGCATGTCTTAATAAGAAAGAAAAGAAAGAAAGATATTCCTTTATTAGTCCCACAGTGGGGAAATTCAGTGGTGGTGTAGTGAAGGGTACATACAGTTTATGAAATACATAGTGTCCCCTCCTTTTTGAAGGCAGTTTACATTATACCCATCTATCAGCCATTGGAATATTTAGGAGAGTATAGCCACTTCTGCCTCCTCTGTAACCACTCATCTCTACCAGTACACCCGCCTTATCAACACCACTACACCACTGGTCCAGGGCCATAGACTGTATATAAAGATGGACGTTGTGACAGCTCCCCAAAAGTAAAGCCAAAACATCTGGATCGCTCCCCTGGTGGCTGGCTGCAGTATAGGTCATAAAGTCCACCTCCTCCATATTATTGAATGGAATATGGCCAAATCAAAATGTCACAGTACAAGTCAAATCATTTTTCGTCAAATGGTTTCTGTCATTTTAGGTAGTTCTCATCACGCTGATGTATGTTCAAGTGTCTTCTGAAATTTGGTTTTAATCAGTTATTTGATGCTATTCAAAAGGGAGTTAGACGTCATGACGTCTTGCTCACAAGCTACAACTGTGTTTGGCTTGTGATTGGTTTGGGCAGTTGACCTTGATATCGCTGCTTTATCACTGCTGCACAGACTAAAGACTACTCACAATCTCAAGCTGACAGCTCCCATATTCAGGATATTTTGGCTTCATTTCTGTACTGTATTTCACTTCACTTCCTTCCAGAACCTGAAGGCCTGGCTCTGCTCCCATCCTTTAAGTTATTGACCATAAGAGACAGTTTGCTGTGGAAATGGAGGCCTCCGATGTTGGGGTTGGAGCCATCTTGTCCCAGCGGGCTGCCAACGACCAGAAGCTCCACTTCTTCTTAAAGCCACTTTTCTGGCAGAGAGGAACTACAACACTGGGACGTGGGAACTGCTGGCTCTCAATCTGGCATTGGAGGAATGTCACTGGCTTGAAAGGACCAAGCTGCCTCTCTTGGGCTCTGGACTCGCTATAAGGATCTTGACTATATCTAGTCAGTCAAAAGACTGAACTCATGACAATCCAGATATTCGCTATTCTTCACAAGGCTTCATTTTTTCCCATAGCGTCAAACCTGACACCCTGTCCTGCCAGTTTGTGGGGAAGGATCACTCCACCCTTGGCCCTGACATTATCCTTCCTGCTCCACATCTGGTAGCTTCGCTCACCTGGGAGGTGGAGAAAAGAGTTAAAGCCATGAAGGCCTTGATCTGCACTGTGCACTGCTTCACCTGCCTTGCTGTGTACCTTCTGAGTGTGAGTCATTATCAACTGTTCCTGGTCTCCTGTGTGCTGCAATTAGGTCCTACCACTACTTTTTACAGGTTGTTTGGTCTACACTAGAGTTCCAGTCCGGTGTTCACACCATGCCCCACAAATAATACCAAAGGGTTAAACACTCCAGGGGTCAGTTCTGGACTATGTGCCCCAAATGCCCAACAAGATCATGCATATGGATCAGTGTTGTTCTTGGTGTTCTGTGAAAGCCTCATTGTGCCAGTTTTGGTGTGTATGCTCATGATTTTTTACAATTAGTATGACAGTTTTACTAGTTTGTAATATACAGTTTTTTTCAAACCCCTAAATTTGAGCTTTTTTGAATAGTACAACATCATTTATTTCATCAGTGTTTGTAATTTTACTGTCTTTTCTTCAGAATCTATTCATGGAAGAAATCATCTCCTCAATCTGGTACAGGCACGAGAGAGAAACTGACGGTGTTAAAAACAGTTTCAGTTTATACATGCAAATCACATGACTCCTCACTTATCTCTGTATTTTCCTTCCCTCTAGTGTGTATGTGTGTGTGCTCTACTGTGTATATGTACATAGCAATGTATATTTTCATTTATTGAGTTGGTGTCCTTCTTGCACCGCACATTCATACACACAGCTGTGCACCAACCTGAAAACAGCTGATGAGTGTAATGGTTTCATCCAGAGCTCAGCCCTGCAGTATGTATGAACACACACACCGTGGCATTGACATTATGATGAACTGGAGCAGTGTGGCAGTACATCCAGGCACAGATGCATTCGGACACCCACACATATTCACCCTCACACATCCATTTACTCAGCCACTACTATATACATACTGTATGAAACTTAACATGCATTCAATTGTATGCATGTAGGACACAGAAACGTATTCATACGATAATGGGCATGTTTCAGTGAGAATAGCTGCACATACATGCCGTATATAAGCAATACGTGATCGTAAGGATGGAATGAAATGATTGACTATACTGTTCGCACCAGAGACTTAACAGTTCTCCTCTTTCAGGAAACCCCTCTAGATGTGAGACAATCTATCCTTTATTAAGTGTCTTTCTCCCGACTAAGCCATGGATTTATGCTGCTGTGAGCCCAGCAAAGGCTACCCACTCTGTGATCGCTCAGTCCTCCTCCTTCTCCACAACTCTTCAGTGGACCCCCCTTCTTCCCCCACGACAATCAAATGACCTTCACCCAGACAGATTGTTTCAGCTACATGATCAACAGCAGCCACAATGAGTCATCTCCACCAGAGTGACGAAGGAAGGGGGAAGAAAGGGGTGGAGGGTTGTTTAATGACATGGGGAGAAAGAACACCAAAAACAGAGGGGAAAGGAAAGTGTGAGGGATAGGAGGATAAGAAGATAAGTATGGGAAGGAAGGAGAAGAAAATATGTAATGCTGTTGCATTATTCATCATCAGAGTGGGGGAGAAATAACCCTCCCCAGGAAAAACCTCAGTCAATTAATTAGCAACTCCCCACATGTGGAAGATGGAGGTGTAAGGAAGGAGGAGAAGAACGCCAGAGGAGTAAAGGGAAAGCTGCTGAGGCTCTGGGAGTCTGGAAGGAAGTGGGAAAAAACAGAGCTGGTAGAATGGAAAAAAGAGGAGAAGATATAATCACAACATAATCTCTCTTATTGAAAATGTTAATGTTCCGACACCAATATAAAGAACACATACGATATTGCCTTTAATGGGGGATCTGGTATTAGTGAGTACACCAGTCTAAGAACTGATCCAATATCATAATTAATTAACCAAGAAAAAAATCAACATGTTTGACTGGAAATCAATTCTTCTTCACTGCTCCCCACTGTGCTGTCACCCTGGATGTATCATGGCTGCCACTGGCTACTACAGTTTTACAACAGTGCAGAACTGATTGCAGGTAGTTTGTTTTGTGATTATAACAAACAGCAACAGTAATACTGTAATACTGTAACCTTAATGTAGTGAGGAAAATGTCATCCATTTGGTAACATTTCACAGTAGAAAGTCCAACAAGTAAAATGAGGACATGATCAGTACGTAAGGGTTCTGATTGGAGGAGTGACAGTACCATAGTAAGGTGTGTTAATGTTTTATAAAGGGTTTAACCAGAGCCAGGAGCCAACAAACATAGTAATCACATCACATCCCTACATGGTCTGTAGTAAACAGCTGTTTTGGTATCTGATCGGTTCTCTATATAATCTTATACTCCAAGTTCAGGTATCAGAAATGGTATTGAGAAGAAACATTTATATAATTTCTGTTTTTTTCAGAGATGATCTGTCCTGGTCAATTCTCAGGATATAGTGACAGTTTAAGCAACTACAGTTATTTGCTTTAAATGTAACTTTAAAAGACCTCCTGATCTTTTTATGTCATAAAAAATGATCAAATTTATCTTCAGTTTGTGAGTAATTAAAGTGAAGGATTTGTACTTTTATTTTTCATTTTCAAGTCCAAAATGTCCCTTTTAGCATTTTAATAAACATGGGTCCTGATGGGTCCTGATGGGGGGGCCGTGGGCCGGGGCCTGGCATAAGATGATGAAGACACATGGAAATACTCCAAGTGAATTTTCTGTTGTGTAGAGTCTGAAGAAAACACACTTTGCATGCCAAGTTGTCTTTATTGAAAAGTAGGAAATGTGCAGAATAAAGTGATACAGAGCCTTAACATCCAATCATTCATTAGCATTGTTGAAAATCAGCGAGTTAAAATGGTTTGATTTCACTAACAGCAAGTTTAACAGTAGAACCCACATACCACTGATACTTTATGTTAATGGTAGATTTACTGTAATATAACTGATCACATTGTTTTGTATAGGAAAAGATAAGAAGAGAAAGTTATGGAGGCCATCACCAAAATGATTAAACAACATTGTTGGACTTTGCTTTCCACTTCAGTGAGTGTTGAGGATCCTCAGCTCTGCCACCATGAAGAAGGCTTTCTCAGGCTTTCACTGGTAGAAACACAGGTACTCTACCTTGCCATCATTGCCTGCGTTCAGGTTTCTTTTGATGACAGTGACACCAGCCTTCTCGTACACTGGAGTAGCATCTGTGTTGACAAGCAGGCTCATGGACTTAATGGGATTTTGGATGGCGTCTTTCTTGTACCACATGTACACCTGGTTCCCTCCGGTTCCCTCATTGAGGTTAACACTCACTGGTGTGTAGTTTTGCTGCTGAAGGGCCTGGTACTCTCTATCGGTGGTGGAGACTTTCAGATCACTGAGTCCACGCTGGGGGTCGGTGGTCTGACGGTACCAGGTGAAGACAAAGGCTCCCCCTGCACCCCTGTTAGTATCTTCACTCACACGGATGTAGCCGTTCTTAAAGTTGTCACGATCTGATCCGTAGGAGTCAGTGGCAGTAACATCACAGATGTAGGTTTTCTTCTCTCTCTTCACCCAGGCGTGGATGTAGTTCCCTCCAGCCTTACGGTTCAGATCACAGGCCAGTCTCTCCCAGTCGTTCTCAAACTTCACAGCTTCACTTTGTGCATCTGTACTGACATCAATCTCCACTATGGGAGTATCGTACTCTCCGGACCCTCTGAAGTACCAAAGGTAGAGGAAGTCACCTCCTGATCCAGCATTGAGATCTTTAGGGATCTTCGTGTACCCTGCATTGATCAACCCAACAGCCATGTTGTCGTTGAATGTAACTTGAAGCCTGGTGATTGGGACTGAACCATACTTGTACCAAATGTAGACGTAATTTCCTCCTGCACCTTTGTTCAGATCAACATCGATTTTCTTGAAGCCATGGTGTTGGAGCCTCTGCTCATCAGCATGATCAAGGGACACGTCCAGCTGTGAGATGTATTTGGCCATTGTGGGTGACTGCAATAAAGAAAGACAAACCATGAGTACACTGAATATGACAAGTTAGCAGCATGACTGCCTTTTCAGGTGAGCGCCAATACAACAATGAGACATCATTACAAATATGGATTGTTGTCAATATGGATCACAATGCTATCAAAAATATTATATTTTAAATGTGAATGCATATAACACCCATTTACTCTATTTACACTAAATAAAATCAAATAAGATCTGAAACAGAAAAATGTTTCACAGCAAGAAAATAATCAACTCTTAATCACTTACTGTACGTGTCTGCTGAGTGACTGGTAGAGCGACAGGAAGAAGTCAACAGGTCTGCTGAAATCTGTTGTACTGACCACAAATCAACTACCTTTATATAGAGACCAGAGATGTTGTTGGTCATTAGGCAATCACTACTTGTGATGAGTCATAGATAAAACCCCTTACGAAACCAGATTCATTTCATGATTATTTCCAAGTAAATGTTGTCACACTCAACCTCTGAAATCCAGCTGAAAGAAGCACAAAAGCTACCTTGGCCCATGCCTTGTGTGTGTGTGTGTGTGTGTGTGTGTGTGTGTATGTGTGTGTGTGTGTGTGTGTGTGTATGTGTGTGTGTCTGGAGCTCTCGACACAGGAACGACCATGACGATCATTTTAACAGTTTTGAAATTTATTTGTGCAAAATATTGTTGAATAAAACTCTTTTCCTCCCTCCCCCCCCTTTTTTTTTTTAATTTTTTTTTTGGGCTGTCGGTGGGGTGGTTGTGCTGTCGCCTCAAAGGGTCGCAGGTTCGAATCCGGCTTGGGACTCTTCTGTGTGGAGTTTGCATGTTCTCCCCGTGTTAGCGTGGGTTTTCTCCGGGTACTCCGGCTTCCTCCCACCATCCAAAGACATGCTGTTGAGGTTAACTGATGACTCTAAATTGCCCGTCGGTGTGAATGTGAGCGTGAATGGTTGACTGTCTCTGTGTTGTCTGTCTCTATGTGTCCTCTGATGGACTGGCGACCTGTCCAGGGTGAACCCCGCCTTCACCCAATGTCAGCTGGGATCGGCTCCAGCCCCCCCGCGACCCCTAACGGATAAGCGGTTGAAGATGCATGGATGTTTTTTTACAAAGCTGACACTAAAGGCAAAGAAAATAAACCATTTTTACCTGTTTCAGCAAGACGTCATATTGGCTGCACCAATTTTTGTGCCATTATATTTTTTTTTTTTATTCTTTGCATGGTAAATGTTGCATTTTGGTTGCTAAGCAATGGCCATTGTTTCTGTAGCTTTGCTAGAGGGTAAAACAGTAAATGGACTTGCACTTATATAGTGATTTTCTAGTCTTCTGACCACTCAAAGTGCTTTACACTACATGTCACATTCACCCATTCACACACATTCATACACTGGTGGCAGAGGCTGCTAAGGTGCCAACTTTGCCGTCTAACCTTCGGCAGCAATTTAAGAGGTTAAGTGTCTTGCTCAAGGACACGTCAACATGTGACTGGATCGAGCCACCAATGATGATGATGTTGAATGAAAAGGAGATAATTTATAACCCTGCTAAAAATGTTAACTCTACAGTATGGGAATTTATCTGGTCAAGTCAATCCAACCTCATTCAAGATCAGCGTCCACTTACCACATGGTTTCTAGATATGTCTGAATTTTGATTCATTAACTTAGTCCTATAAGCAGTATGTTTTCCCCTAACATGCACCACACACACACACACACACACACACACACACACACACACACACACGCATTTCTCTCTAATATATGGACAACACACTCATCACATTTTCTGCATTTCCTCACAAATCTATAAATTATCAACGTCCTTGAGGACATGTCAAAAGTGCTGAAGCCACTCAGAGCTTTCACTGATTCGCTGGCTGCGCTTCCATGCCTGTTATCACTCAATACGACCCACTGAAATGGTGGAAAACCCATGAAGAGGAGATTCCCTGGCTGGAAAAAGTGGCATGAAAGATCCTGTCACTCCTGCCACGGCTCATCAGCTTCATCAAGGGACACAGCAAGATGTATGAGATGTATTTGGCCACTGTGGTAACTGCATTAAAAGATGAATACGACAGGTTAGCAGCATGACTGTGCCTTTCCAGGTGAGCTCCACCATACTGATCTATAAAATATACTGAACAAAAATATCAATGCAACACTTTTGTTTTTGCTCCCATTTTTTTGAATGGTCATTTCTCTACTATAAGCCGTCTCCAAAGGCGTTTCAGACAATTTGGCGGTACATCCAACTGACCTCACAACCGCAGACCACGTGTAACCACACCAGCCCAGGACCTCCACATCCGACATGTTCACCAGCAAGATGGTCTGAGACCAGCAGCCCAGACAGATGATGCAACAAACGGTTTGAATAACCAAGGAATTTATGCAAAAACCCTCAGAAACCGTCTCAGGTAAGCTCAGTTGTTTGCTCGTCATCCTCACCTGACCTACTTGACCTACTTGACCTGACTGCAGTTCGTCTGGGTGGCGGCAGTAGCTCAGTCCATAAGGACTTGGGACCAACTGGTTGCTGGAGAGGTACCAGTTTACCTCTTGGGCACTGCCGAGGTGCCCCTGAGCAAGGCACCAAACCCCCAACTGCTCTGGGCGCTTGTCAGGAGCAGTCCCCTCACTCTGACATCTCTCCATTGACATGTATATGTACTTTTTGAACAACAGAGTGTAAAACTGAATTTCCCCACTGTGGGACTAATAAAGGAATATCTTTCTTTCTTTCTTTCTTCTAACCAACTTGAGTGGGCAAATGTTCACCTTCGGTGCCGTCTGACACTTTGGAGAGGTCTTCTTTTCACAGATGAAACCTGGATTTCACTGTACAGGGCAGATGGCAGACAACATGTATGGTGTCATGTGGATGAGCGGTTTGCTAATGTCAACGTTGAAGAATCGAGTGGCCCATGGTATGGGCAGCCTCATGCTATGGACAACGAACAGACATACCATGACAAGGTCCTGAGGCCCATTGTTGTCCATTCATCCTCCGCCATCACTTCATGTTGCAGAATGATAATGCACGGCTCCATGTTGAAGGATCTGTACTCAGGTCCTGGAAGCTGAAAACCTCCCAGTTATTACATGGCCTGCATACTCACCAGACATCTCACCCACTGATCATGTTTGGGATGCTCTGGATCGACGTATACGACGGCGTGCTCCAGTTCCTGCCGATATCCAGCAACTTCACACAGCCATTGAAGAGGAGTGGACCAACATTCCTCAGGCCACAGTCAACAACCTGATCAGCTCTGTGTGAAGGAGATGGCGAATGATGGTCCGACCCCCCGTTCACTGCCTAATACTGTAAATGTCTCAGATAAAACTGCATGTTAGAGTGGACTTCTATTGTGACCAGTCTAAAACCCACCTGTGAGGTGGATGGATTATTTTGGCAAAGGAGAAGTGCTCACTAATAGATTTAGACAATTTGATGAACAGTATTTGAGAGAAACAGGCCGTTAGTGTACATAGAAAAAGTCTGAGATCTTCGACTTCAGCACATAAAAAATGGGAGCAAAAACAAAAGTGTTGTGTTCATACTTTTGTTCAGTGTAAATTATATCTGACATGTGCATGCATGCTACACTCACAATCACAATAATAACTTCTTAAACGCTGTCTACTGACAGTAAATGATGAATCAGCAAGTCAGCCAACCTGTTGAAGGTTGATGGTCAGTGTGCAATCGCTACTGGTGAGGACTCATATTCCAAAGAAAGACAGAAAGTTGAAATCACTTGGGTGTTTGCTGCCAGTGAATGAGGAGTCAGCCAGTCTGCTGATCTGCTGATATAGGAATATAGAGATGCTGTATACACTTGTTACACTGGACTGTTGTGTAATCAGTTAATCATTAAATTGTGGGAGAAGGGTGTGTGATGGGAGTTTGTTAAAAATGACTGCAACATCCTCAAATGACTGCCACATCCTCAAATGACTGCCACATCCTCAAATGACTGCCACATCCTCAAATGACTGCCACATCCTCAAATGACCGCCAAGCTAACCTTCCATGTCCAAAGATAACGATGGCATGACTTAATATCAGGGCAAACCAACCCAGGATCTAACGATGGCTTCTGCAGAGTTGTCTCTGCATTATTCAGTGTTAATAAAGTTTATCAGATCCACAAGTTCACTTCCATAGAAGTGTGTTTCTCCTGTGTCTTTCCACCACATAATTTGGCCTCACAAACTGGATTGGAAAAGGTCACCTTCACTGGTCCTGGCATCCAGAACAAACTACTCAAAGGAGAATCTCATGTTAAAGGTAGAGAGTGTTTAAGAGCTTTGGAAAACCTACTGTGCTTTTTATAACAGTGCTAGGAATAGTTTTCCAAAGAAATCTTGAGTAACAAGTAGGAGAGATATTATTTGGGACACAGCTAACTCCAAAATAAAGTCGTGACATGTTCAGCTGTTATATTCATAGTCAGAACAGCTTTTTCAAGCAGTGAAAATATAAGACTATGGTTACTACTCCTAGAAGAGGAGGTCTGCTCGGATATATCATGAGTAAAAGTCCTATGGATATCAGTTCATTATTGATTGGCATGATTGATTGATTCCTCCAGATTACTGCTCCTGTGGTTCTAGTTTGAAGTTCACTACAGAAGGTCAGGATTGGTAGCTTATCCAAGAAGGGATCAGTTTTCTAGTAGACAGTCTTGGCTCTCAGGAAAGGAGACAGTTCAGGGAAAACTGTCTGTAGAATATAGACTAGTTAGGGATCATTCACCTGAGGGTCTGTGATCTAAAAACAGGTTGAGGGTTTACAGGATAGTTAGAGTAGGTAAGAAGTGGGGTCACTGACAAGAAGGTCATATGTCCTATACTGGACTGGCACTAAGAGTGATCTGGTGGACGGGGTTCAATCATCTGTGGACCACTGAAAGAAATAAATGAAGCAATAGTTGCATGAGTTTACTCTGCAAGGAAACTATTGTGTGAGAAACAGCGTGATGGAGTAAGGTGCTAAATAAGCATTGGAATAAGGCACTCCAAGATTAAACTGACGTCTAAATTTACAACTGGGTAGGTGAGAAGAGGAGGAAAAGAACTACAATTAGGATCAGGATTAGATTTCTAGGATTCTGTCACACTTATATCTACACAATCAGTACACACACATACACACACATTTGTGCATTAAGTGTACACACCCGCTGCACTGCCATCCTCCCTCCTGAATGTGGTTAAAGTAATAGAGCACAATAGTGAGATAGGCTGCATAGGTCCTATTCATTATTCTTTTATTTTCAATATTTTATTAATTAAAACTATTATTTTTCTATTATTTTAGTATTATAATTCTTACCCCCATATATATATATATATATATATATATATATATATATATATATATATATATTTTATATGATGATATATTCAGTAGGCAGAAAAGAATGTTTGCTTACATGCTGCAATATGCAGCCAGATATAGTAGACTGTTTTTAGTGACTATAATTAGGTGGATATTTTTGGCCTATGTATTGGGACATAATAAACCGTTTGTCTGGCAGACTAAATAATATGCTAGTATGAATACTGGAACCCACAGTCAGATTTAAGTGTCCAACAGGAGGTGAGCTTGCTCTCTACCGATGGCTTTGGTATGAAGGCTCGTCCCTGTGATGCACTTGTTTAGCTCAGTAACCAGCTGCATTCCCTTAGCTGTTAGCCTGTTTAATGGATACTTGTTCAGCCTCAACAACTAAACTGCTAAGTCCACACGTTTGGCTTACTAAGCATGTGTTTATTGCACACGGTGGAATGTGTGTTTGAATAGCGATGTGATTGCTAAGCTTAGAGACAAAGGAACAAACATTAATAAAAATATATGAACTGAAGTGAACAAAATGATTGAAATGAACAAAGTGATCTGTAATTTCTTTCTGTGCAACACAAGAGCTTGGAGAGCCAAAGCCCCGACATCATGTCTGGGTTAGCGGAGCCATGCCATTATTCTGTGTGTGTGTGTGTGTGTGTGTGTGTGATGTTAATAAAGGCATACTCCAGCCAGTGGGCGGTGCTTGTTGTTGGCTCAACTGTTTTCAACATGGCTGCCGGTCACAATGTTTCTCGGTCTACAGCTAAACGGTACATTAAACTATGTTTCCTGGTTCATGTTTCATCAGCGCTGCCTAGTTTGACTGTTTGATCAGAGTTCACAAGCAGTGATTGATAGCTGCGTTTCAGACTCCTCAGATCTAACTGGTTGTTTTTCTTTGAGTGTGGGGTACTTTTGCAATTTGTAAATGCCATTAGGAGCACTAAAACAAAGCAGACAAAATTGATTATTGTTTTATTTATTTGTTTTAGACTAGCTGTAAGGGTTCTGATTGGAGGAGTGACAGGACCCTAGTAGGGGGTGTGACTGTTGCAACCTGCAGGACTAACTAGCACACAGGCTGTCCACTGAGGACACAGCTAATATAGGATTCTTATGGATTCCTAGCTTCTTTTATTTATGATCTTTGTAACCTACAAATTGAATAATAAAAGAAAGTTTGATTGCACTCATTCTCTGTACGTATTTGTTCATGTTTTATAAAGGGTTTAACCAGAGCCAGGAGTCAACAAACATAGTAATCACATCACATCCCTACATGGTCTGTAGTAAACAGCTGTTTTGGTATCTGATCGGTTCTCCATATAATCTTATACTCCAAGTTCAGGTATCAGAAATGGTATTGAGAAGAAACATTTATATCATTTCTGTTTTTTTCAGAGATGATCTGTCCTGGTCAATTCTCAGGATATAGTGACAGTTTAAGCAACTACAGTTATTTGTTTTAAATGTAACTTTAAAAGACCTCCTGATCATTTTATGTCATAAGAAATGATCAAATTTATCTTCAGTTTGTGAGTAATTAAAGTGAAGGATTTGTACTTTTCTTTTTCATTTTCAAGTCCAAAATGTCCCTTTTAGCATTTTAATAAACATGGGTCCTGATGGGTCCTGATGGGTCCTGATGGGCATAAGATGATGAAGACACATGGAAATACTCCAAGTGAATTTTCTGTTGTGTAGAGTCTGAAGCAAACACACTTTGCATGCCAAGTTGTCTTTATTGAAAAGTAGGAAATGTGCAGAATAAAGTGATACAGAGCCTTATCATCCAATCATTCATTAGCATTGTTGAAAATCAGCGAGTTAAAATGGTTTGATTTCACTAACAGCAAGTTTAACAGTAGAACCCATATAACACTGATACTTTATGTTAATGGTAGATTTACTGTAATATAACTGATCACATTGTTTTGTATAGGAAAAGATAAGAAGAGAAAGTTATGGAGGCCATCACCAAAATGATTTAACAACATTGTTGGACTTTGCTTTCCACTTCAGTGAGTGTTGAGGATCCTCAGCTCTGCCACCATGAAGAAGGCTTTCTCAGGCTTTCACTGGTAGAAACACAGGTACTCTACCTTGCCATCATTGCCTGCGTTCAGGTTTCTTTTGATGACAGTGACACCAGCCTTCTCGTACACTGGAGTAGCATCTGTGTTGACAAGCAGGCTCATGGACTTAATGGGATTTTGGATGGCGTCTTTCTTGTACCACATGTACACCTGGTTCCCTCCGGTTCCCTCATTGAGGTTAACACTCACTGGCGTGTAGTTTTGCTGCTGAAGGGCCTGGTACTCGCTATCGGTGGTGGAGACTTTCAGATCACTGAGTCCACGCTGGGGGTCGGTGGTCTGACGGTACCAGGTGAAGACAAAGGCTCCCCCTGCACCCCTGTTAGTATCTTCACTCACACGGATGTAGCCGTTCTTAAAGTTGTCGCGATCTGATCCGTAGGAGTCAGTGGCAGTAACATCACAGATGTAGGTTTTCTTCTCTCTCTTCACCCAGGCGTGGATGTAGTTCCCTCCAGCCTTACGGTTCAGATCACAGGCCAATCTCTCCCAGTCGTTCTCAAACTTCACAGCTTCACTTTGTGCATCTGTACTGACATCAATCTCCACTATGGGAGTATCGTACTCTCCGGACCCTCTGAAGTACCAAAGGTAGAGGAAGTCACCTCCTGATCCAGCATTGAGATCTTTAGGGATCTTCGTGTACCCTGCATTGATCAACCCAACAGCCATGTTGTCGTTGAATGTAACTTGAAGCCTGGTGATTGGGACTGAACCATACTTGTACCAAATGTAGACGTAATTTCCTCCTGCACCTCTGTTCAGATCAACATTGATTTTCTTGAAGCCATGGTGTTGGAGCCTCTGCTCATCAGCATAATCAAGGGACACGTCCAGCTGTGAGATGTATTTGGCCATTGTGGGTGACTGCATTAAAGAAAGACAAACCATGAGTACACTGAATATGACAAGTTAGCAGCATGTCTGCCTTTTCAGGTGAGCGCCAATATAACAATGAGACATCATTACAAATATGGATTGTTGTCAATATGGATCACAATGCTATCAAAAATATTATATTTTAAATGTGAATGCATATAACACCCATTTACTCTATTTACACTGAATAAAATCAAATAAGATCTGAAACAGAAAAATGTTTCACAGCAAGAAAATAATCAACTCTTAATCACTTACTGTACGTGTCTGCTGAGTGACTGGTAGAGCGACAGGAAGAAGTCAACAGGTCTGCTGAAATCTGTTGTACTGACCACAAATCAACTACCTTTATATAGAGACCAGAGATGTTGTAGGTCATTAGGCAATCACTACTTGTGATGAGTCATAGATAAAACCCCTTACGAAACCAGATTCATTTCATGATTATTTCCAAGTAAATGTTGTCACACTCAAGCTCTGAAGTCCAGCTGAAAGAAGCACAAAAGCTACCTTGGCCCATGCCTTGTGTGTGTGTGTGTGTGTGTGTGTGTGTGTGTGTGTGTATGTGTGTGTGTCTGGAGCTCTCGACACAGGAACGACCATGACGATCATTTTAACAGTTTTGAAATTTATTTGTGCAAAATATTGTTGAATAAAGTGCTGTCGCCTCACAGGGTCGCAGGTTCGAATCCGGCTTGGGACTCTTCTGTGTGGAGTTTGCATGTTCTCCCCGTGTAAGCGTGGGTTTTCTCCGGGTACTCCGGCTTCCTCCCACCATCCAAAGACATGCTGTTGAGGTTAACTGATGACTCTAAATTGCCCGTCGGTGTGAATGTGAGCGTGAATGGTTGACTGTCTCTGTGTTGTCTGTCTCTATGTGTCCTCTGATGGACTGGCGACCTGTCCAGGGTGAACCCCGCCTTCACCCAATGTCAGCTGGGATCGGCTCCAGCCCCCCGCGACCCCTAACGGATAAGCGGTTGAAGATGCATGGATGTTTTTTTACAAAGCTGACACTAAAGGCAAAGAAAATAAACCATTTTTACCTGTTTCAGCAAGACGTCATATTGGCTGCACCAATTTTTGTGCCATTATATTTTTTTTTTATTCTTTGCATGGTAAATGTTGCGTTTTGGTTGCTAAGCAATGGCCATTGTTTCTGTAGCTTTGCTAGAGGGTAAAACGGTAAATGGACTTGCACTTATATAGTGATTTTCTCGTCTTCTGACCACTCAAAGTGCTTTACACTACATGTCACATTCACCCATTCACACACATTCATACACTGGTGGCAGAGGCTGCTAAGGTGCCAACTTTGCCGTCTAACCTTCGGCAGCAATTTAAGGGGTTAAGTGTCTTGCTCAAGGACACGTCAACATGTGACTGTATCGAGCCACCAATGATGATGATGTTGAATGAAAAGGAGATAATTTATAACCCTGCTAAAAATGTTAACTCTACAGTGTGGGAATTTATCGGGTCGGGTCAATCCAACCTCATTCAAGATCAGCGTCCACTTACCACATGGTTTCCAGATATGTCTGAATTTTGATTCATTAACTTAGTCCTATAAGCAGTATATTTTCCTCTAACATGCACCACACACACACACACACACACACACACACACACACTCACACACACAGAGGCATTTCTCAATTACTCAGTGCCATAGACTTCTACTGTGAGTCTAAAACACACCTGCACAGCAACAAAATAACAACTTCTTAAACGCTGTCTGCTGACAGTAAATGATGAATCAGCAAGTCAGCCAACCTGTTGAAGGTTGATGGTCAGTGTGCAATCGCTACTGGTGAGGACTAATATTCCAAAGAAAGACAGAAAGTTGAAATCACTTGGGTGTTTGCTGCCAGTGAATGAGGAGTCAGCCAGTCTGCTGATCTGCTGATATAGGAATATAGAGATGCTGTATACACTTGTTACACTGGACTGTTGTGTAATCACTTAATCATTAAATTGTGGGAGAAGGGTGTGTGATGGGAGTTTGTAACAAATGACTGCAACATCCTCAAATGACTGCCACATCCTCAAATGACTGCCACATCCTCAAATGACTGCCAAGCTAACCTTCCATGTCCAAAGATAACGATGGCATGACTTAATATCAGGGCAAACCAACCCAGGATCTAACGATGGCTTCTGCAGAGTTGTCTCTGCATTATTCAGTGTTAATAAAGTTTATCAGATCCACAAGTTCACTTCCATAGAAGTGTGTTTCTCCTGTGTCTTTCCACCACATAATTTGGCCTCACAAACTGGATTGGAAAAGGTCACCTTCACTGGTCCTGGCATCCAGAACAAACTACTCAAAGGAGAATCTCATGTTAAAGGTAGAGTGTGTTTAAGAGCTTTGGAAAACCTACTGTGCTTTTTATAACAGTGCTAGGAATAGTTTTCCAAAGAAATCTTGAGTAACAAGTAGGAGAAATATTATTTGGGACACAGCTTACTCCAAAATAAAGTCGTGACATGTTCAGCTGTTACATTCATAGTCAGAACAGCTTTTTCAAGCAGTGAAAATATAAGACTATGGTTACTACTCCTAGAAGAGGAGGTCTGCTCGGATATATCATGAGTAAAAGTCCTATGGATATCAGTTCATTATTGATTGGCATGATTGATTGATTCCTCCAGATTACTGCTCCTGTGGTTCTAGTTTGAAGTTCACTACAGAAGGTCAGGATTGGTAGCTTATCCAAGAAGGGATCAGTTTTCTAGTAGACAATCTTGGCTCTCAGGAAAGGAGACAGTTCAGGGAAAACTGTCTGTAGAATATAGACTAGTTAGGGATCATTCACCTGAGGGTCTGTGATCTAAAACAGGTCGAGGGTTTACAGGATAGTTAGAGTAGGTAAGAAGTGGGGTCACTGACAAGAAGGTCATATATCCTATACTGGACTGGCACTAAGAGTGATCTGGTGGACGGGGTTCAATCATCTGTGGACCACTGAAAGGAATAAATGAAGCAATAGTTGCATGAGTTTACTCTGTAAGGAAACAGCATGATGGAGTCAGGTGCTAAATAAGCATTGGAATAAGGCACTCCAAGATTAAACTGACGTCTAAATTTACAACTGGGTAGGTGAGAAGAGGAGGAAAAGAACTACAATTAGGATCAGGATTAGATTTCTAGGATTCTGTCACACTTATATCTACAAAATCAGTACACACACATACACACACATTTGTGCATTAAGTGTACACACCCGCTGCACTGCCATCCTCCCTCCTGAATGTGGTTAAACTAATAGAGCACAATAGTGAGATAGGCTGCATAGGTCCTATTCATTATTCTTTTATTTTCAATATTCTATTGATTAAAACTATTATTTTTCCATTATTTTAGTATTATAACTCTTACCCCATATATATATATATATATATATATATATATATATATATATATATATATATATATATATATATATATATATTTTTATCATTCTTTTCATCATTCATATTTTGGCCAATGTATTATTAAGCAATAATAAAAGCCTCAAAAATTGACAATATTCAGCTCCCTTTTATGAATATTTACAGTTTTTTTGTATATGTACAGTATATATGTATATGGCTCTTGCATGCAGACATTTTAACACTTGTAAATATGTCCCCAAAAACTGTACTTATTTAACAGTTTTGTTGACTCTGTACTCAGAGGAATAAGTGTGGATCAACTGAAGAAAGCAAGTTCCTCTTTTTTTTTCCACGTAATTCTTAATTGTGTGTGTGTGTGGGGGGGTGGGTGCAGGCGTGGCCCTGTATTACTAATGTTGTGGGGATGTAAATCTTTTGACACAGTCACATTGTGGGGACTCGACTTCCACATGGGGACAGAATGCATGTATCCACTATGTAAATCCTCATATTTAATGGTGAGGACTTGGTTTTGGTTTTTGGTTTTGGTTGGGGTTGTGTTTTGCATTTTGGTGTGCTGGCCTACTGATCTGTTGTTACTATGTGTGAATGCTGTGGATATTTGCATTATGTTGGATTTTCGTTCCTGTGGATGGATGGGTGAGATGGCAGGATCAGCTCCCAGTATAATATACTTACAAGGTAAAAAATGACAACAATCATAATAATTTATAGGAATATAAATCAAAAAGTGTAAAACTGTGTTATAAATGCTAAAAAATGGCATGCTGATGGATCATGCACAAAATCCTACAGTCGTATGCATGCACCTTAAATATGATAATATAAATAACAAATTATGATAAGTGGTCATAATCACAAAGATTAAAAGCATGCAAGTATGTGTCATCACAAGATTATACAAGATCCACAAATCTCTTAAATAAGTGAAATTTATATGGATATATATATGGGTGAGAGTGTGTGAGAATGATTAAAAACAGAATTTTAAAAAATTATATTTATATATATATATATATATATATATATATATATATATATATATATATATATATATATATATATATATATATAAAAATAATAGAATAATGAAAAAGACCTATGCAGCCTATGCTACTATTGTACTCTATCAATTTAACCACATTCAGGAGGGAGTATTGCAGACAATATACATAAATAATTGATATGGAGAAATAAAATGCATACTGAAATGTCTGTTAAAAACCTCTGTATTTTTGTGTTTTCCTTTTCGAGGGGGCGTCCCAGGTAGCAGCGATGGGGAGAACAAAGAAAATACATGAGATGGGATGGCTGGGAGAAAATACTGTCATTGAGTTGGTTAAAACACAGCACTCTTACTGAGTGCTATGAAGTGCACAGGCACACAGGGACCAGGCAAGTAAAACATTCATCATTCATTCATTCATTCATCGTCAACCGCTTATCCCGTTAGGGGTCGCGGGGGGGCTGGAGCCGATCCCAGCTGGCATTGGGTGAAGGCGGGTTCACCTTGGACAGGTCGCCAGTCCATCAGAGGACACATAGAGACAGACAACATAGAGACAGTCAACCATTCACGCTCACATTCACACCTACGGTCAATTTAGAGTCATCATTTAACCTGTTTTTGGACGGTGGGAGGAAGCCGGAGTACTTACACGGGGAGAACATACAAACTCCACACAGAAGAGTCCCAAGCCGGAATTGAACCTGCGACCCTCTTGCTGTGAGGCGACACCACTGCACCACCGTGCAGCCCGCAAGTAAAACACCTTTTTAAAAATGCGATAACTATCTAAGGTTTTCTAAAATCTCTGTAATCTTTTGGGTCTACTTGCTCTGAAACTCAGCCCTGCCTTAAAAGCAAGCAATGGTAAAATAGCAACTTCAATGAACAGATAAAATAAGTAAAATAAATATGAAGTATGTAAAAAGTATTTCATTAAAATAGATATATACAGTAAGTGCTGTAAATCGAGATGCCATGTGAAAATCATTTAAAGCACACCAAATAATGCACACACTGGGTTAATATTTAAATATATATATATATATATATATAATGTAAGTGCTGTTTTAATAAAAAAAATATATGTATGTATGTATAATAAAAAAAAAAATATGTGTACAAAAAATAATTAATGCTATAAAAACAGTTGCTCAAAACTGCTTATGAATGATTTATTTAAGAGAAGTTTTCACCTGCAGATGGCATCCTTATATATAGAGACATTAAGTTTTTTTTTTTTTTTAAATAAAAAGAGAGAGAGTTGTGTATTTATAAAATATACAGTATGTCCGTATATGCCAACCCTTGAAGTGCCAGGTTTATGCCAATCCTCACTATTTAATTAGGGTTCAAGTCCTAAAGGGGCAGAACCCCACTGAGTTTGAGCTAGTTTATCTGGGTTCAACCCTAATAAACACAGAACCCTTCTATGTTTGTGCTGATTTGTTATTTGCTGTCTTTGAGCCACAGCTCAAATTGCTGTGAGCTGCAATGAGCTAGAAACATGAAACTTGGCCCAATAACTGAAAGTGAGGTGCAAGTGCTTCTCAAGAAATATGACCCAAATCAGCCACATGATGGGGCTATAATTAATGCCCAAACATGCAATTTTAGAAAAGCAGCGCCCCTCAAGTCACCTTGACTTTTCTGCCATTTAGATTTTTTTGAAAAACACATTTTTGACTTCAGTTGGTCTGATTACTACCAAATTTTATGTGGATCATTACTGGATGAAGCTTACTAAAAGATATCAAAAGCTTTTTGATGTCTCACAAGACAATGACCAACAAACTTTGCAAAGGGCGGAGCTTAGCAGGAAGCAAGCCATAGTTCATTGATCATTAGTCCAATCATCATAAATCTTGGTACGTATCTTCAGTACGAGATCATTTCCCTTCGGGGATTAATAAAAGTTCATCTATCTATCTATCTATCTATCTATCTACCTGTTTGGAAGCAAGTTATAGCCAAGGTCTGACTCATATTGATTGGTGCATGTGGGCAAGGCATATTTAGCATTATATCTTTATATTATATTATATTAGATATTATATACCTTTATACCTTTGTTCAATTTGCTGTGAGCTGGAACAAGCTACAGGCATAAAACTCATAATAATATAATTATAATATAACTGTCCATGATATCCTAATGCTTCACGTAAAACATGATCCAATTTAGTGTGAAAGTGATGATATATTTGACAGCCAAATTAGTGAGAATTTTTAAAGGTCACATATGTTTTTTTTAATGCACAAAAGGAATGAACCAAACCTGTCTAATACCTCTAAGAGTGCTTGTCCTCTTTTCATGCTACACAGCACAGAGCAGTGATTTTCTTATTTACTGTAATGACTGGTTCTTTTGGAAAAAGACATTAATGTCATTTGTTGATGGGGAATGTGATGCACAGGCTGTTCGTCTTTTTGACCCCTGCAGGGTTACACCATGGCTTTACCCAGATCAGCTGCATCTAGGCTGACTAGGTCCCACTTCTCTGCCACACACAAAGAGTTTTGGACACAAAAAAAGATATATTTTTTTTTTCTTTTCATCGTTGCTTTGTGTAATGAGCATGCACCAGAAATAATAACAAAGATGGCGGCCTACCAGCTTTTTTACGTTTCGTTAGCGCAGCTTGGACTAATTATAACTTTACATTTGAAAAATGATCGAGTCATAAGAGGCCAAAGCAGGAACAGACTAAACATGTGGAGGCTGACAGTTTGGAGCACTCAGAAGGGCCATGGATATAAACCTGAATGACCTCTATTTCATTATTTATGCATGTAAAGAGACAGTTGATGACAGCAAAGTGATGACAGGAATCCCAGACACCCCCTCCCATTTTACATTCTAAGAAACAACAATCAGAAGCCAGCTGTTTTGAAACAACAAAAAGGATGCAACATTTTATTGAGGTATATAGCAGAACTTGAAGAGTGCAGCAAGTGGGTTATGAACTGTATGTGCAATGTTTTTTGGCCTCACACATTTGAACTAAAAGAAATGTTGAGAAGGCAGATCAAGAGGTAGCACTACTGTAAAGAGCCTGCAGGCCTGTGAAAGAATTCAGCACCATGGAGAGTGACAATTGTCTTCAAACTTCAGCATCATGGTGAGCGAAAAGTGTCTTCAAACTTCAGCACCAGGGACAGTGACAAGTCTCCACCAACTTCAGCACCATGGAGAGCGACAAGTGTCTTCAAACTTCAGCACCAGGGACAGCGACAAGGCTTCACCATTTTCAGTACCATGGAGACCAACAAGTGTCTTCAAACTTCAGCACCATGGTGAGCAACAAGTCTGTACCAACTTCAGCACCACAGAGAGCGACAAGTGTCTTCAAACTTCAGCACCATGGAGAGTGGCAGGTCTCTACTAACTGCCATCCCATTTGACTGATAAAAGGGAGAATACATGAGAAGCCAATTTAACATGAAACCTGCAACTCAGCGAGCAACTTCTATGAATGTACCTATACCACTGACCAGAAATGTTCCAAGTACATTATTCACAACATCATAGCACATGTTCACATCACTGAAGCACACTTACTGTACACTTACAAACTGACATTCTGTTCAAGTTACACTGTGCGCATTGTGTAGGCTTTTAGCCTAATCACTGCTGCTGTGACTCTTTATGAGACAGTGCACAGATCCAGATCCTGAAGCAGATCCATTCTGGCAACTTCAGAGTCTAGTAAAAAAAGAAAAAAGTGCAGAGGTGATTGGGACTTTGCCATCCAAGCTCTTAGGTTTTTACTGAATGCCTTAGAAGCTTAGAGCCAGTGATCTGTTCACATCACAAGCTTTTATATAATTAATTCTGTATTATATTTTGATTGGATTTGCTGTTGTACCACAGCAGCCTCTTATTCTGCAATTAACTGGTCTACAAAAAACATTCGCTGTATGTTGTAGCAAAAGAAGATTCTCAAAAAGGCATTTGAGAAGCAGTCATATATTTGTTTAAACAGAGCATATTTTCCATTTGTTTTCCTCAAATAAAAGGTCTTGATGGATTTTAAAGTATCACTACATACATTAATACATGTAGGTTTACTTAAATCAGCATATAATCCTACTGCCTTTCATTTTTACTCTGCCAAGTAAAAATGAAAAGATTTGTATTTTTATCTCTGTGTGTTTAAAGGTACAATATACTGTATCTTTCAGTTGCTGTTTGTCAACACCCAGCATTCAAAGGTGGAGACAGTAGCTATGGTAGAATGAGCTGTAGGGTGAATGAAGAGGGGAGCGGACTTAGTGGGAACAAAGTAGTGAATAAAAATTGATAAACTAAATAAAATGTTATTTTCAGATTGTGTCACAGCGGTTAAAAAGGAGACCGGAGTTTGTGTTCCATGTTAAAGTAAAAGACACATTGACATATTTTGTCACATTAGTCTTTAGTCATGTGACGTATCTGCCAGTACAACTGCCAGTAGCCTACAAAGAAGAGATGGTGCTTGACGAGTATGACACGGAGGTATGTTTTACAGCATTGTATTGTATTGTATTGTATCTGTTACTTGCAAGTCCCACTCTCATAAGGACACTGCTCAATGCTTTCTGTTCTCCCTGCAGGTAGAGTGATGTTAGCAGCAGTGAAGCTCAGAGGCCAGAAAGATGCTAACTCTGCACAGTAGCAGCGGTCAACTGGTGGAAGAAACCCAGGAGGGTATCTCTCTTTCTCACTCTCTCTCTCTTACACAACTTTAAATCCAATCCTTTAGGGGGTTGTTATGTATTACATCTGCAGTTTCATAAACCGTGCTCTGCATCGTCCTGAAATGTGAGCGCTGCTGCATGTTCATAGATCAGTTATTAATGCTGTGCATTTGTGTTTTCCACAGTTATTTCCAAATAACAACACAAGGCTCCCAGCTGCTCTCAGCTTACAAAGCGGAACCAACATGGCGACTCATTTGAAAACATTTTTCTCTTATATCACAAAAATGGTTCACAGAAATAATCCATGCAGTCGCTGAATTTGGTTTCTGCCTCCCAACCAGAATGCATTGCATGGCTGCTTACATAGACAATGAATGGGAGGCATGGTTCTGTCTTTCAAAGACAGAACAACAGACCTGTGACAAGTGTGGGGGAAAACAGTGCCAATACCAATTAAACACAGGTACAGATTAAATCAAGGGTACCAACGGTTGTTTGTCTTTAAATGTGTGCATTTGTGTGTTTGCATTAACGTGTGTTTATTTGTACTGGTTTTGTGTCTTGGAGTGTGTGTGTGTGTGTGTGTGTGTGTGTGTGTGTGTGTGTGTGTGTGTGTGATTGTAAGGTCTGTGTCACTTTATGAAAGTGATTTTCTGCCTCAGTGGTTGTTTCCCAAATGCTGGCACTGTCCTGTAATCCTGCAGGGCGCTCCAAGGGCTCTGGAGTCGTCCTCACTGCTAATCAAAGCCATTCATCAGCACCTCCACACACACACACACACACACACACACACACACACACACACACACACACACACACACACACACACAATACTGTACCACACAAGACAGTCCTTACACTAGGATGCTCAAATGCAATTTTATGCACATGAAATACAAGACAGATGCACATGCAAGCACAAATATAGACATGCATACATCTAGAGATGTTTGTTGGTGAAATCACACCCATACATGTGTCCTCTGGAGGCTTAAATAATCTCACTGGTTGTTGTGTTAAACCTCAATTTTCTCCTTTGGAACACAGTTTAGTTAACTGGCAAAGTGGGGTGGCAACAAAAGCTGCATGGTTGTATAGAAGAAGAAGAAGAAGAAGAAGATAGTCCTTTATTAGTCCCACGAGGGGAAATTCAATTATATATAGTATAGTATAGTGGTTGAAGTGGAAAAAAAATATTTGCCAATACTTTTTTATTCATATTTGGGAGTGTGTATCGGCAGGCATCAGCAATCTCTTAATAAAGGTTCATCTTATCTTATCTTATCTTGCGACATGTTCCTATTTATTATTCTTATATATTCAACATTGTTGAATGTTCGATTCTTATTGGACAATCATGGCATTGTATGGTCTGTTATTTCTTTATAGCAGACTGCTGCTATGAATAACAGACAGTTGCTGTGGGTGCTGTTCTGATGTCAGACCAATTTTGTGTCAAGTTATTGATTTCTTAAGTAAGTAGCCATGTAATAAGTGGGATAATGTACAGGGTGACGTACTGTCCGGGTTTATTTCACAATAATGACCAGTTTGTTGTGCATTATCCCTTACTTCCTCATGTTTTCTTTGAGCCTGTGGTTTTATTGGTATTATTATACTTGGGCTATGCATCTTCTATAGTAGGCCTATAATACTCCAATAATATTCACGCTGGAACATTATAGGGTTAAAGAGGAGTGTTTAGTGTATTATACAACAGGATAACGACACACATTTTGTATTGCTACAGTGAATAAAAGATACCAATAGTGGGTTTGAGGGTCCTCCCCCAAGAAAATCTGAAGGTTTTTGATTTAAAACTATGCAATTTTACATCATTTTGGACAATATTATGATTATTTACTTGTTTTATTATTTACACAGACTTTGTCTGAACATTTAATTCTTCTAGAAATGTTTGTCCTAAAAGAGCAGATTCAGGAAACTTTTAGATAACATTTTATTGATTATATTTGTTTACAAATAAAAAAAAGACAATAATTATTTTATGAAAAGGACGGAGAAGGATGAAGATTGTACTGATAAATTACAGCACCCTCATTCTCACCACCCATCCCCTGCTTGTCCAGATGCTCCCAACATAGTTTTATGTTCGTACGGCTTATGAAGCACAGATATGCTGGCACTGCACTGTTATGAATTGCCATTATGTATCTCCCAGAGAACCTGATATGGAGAGGGCAGATAAGATTACCAGCAGCTTGTGAAAAGTGCTGGTAGGTAAGAAAAAGTCACGGTGTGCTAAGGAGTAAAATGAAGAAGTGCATACTGGTTAGTACCAGCCCACTGGTCTTGTTTAAAAATAGAAATGATCTAATGAATCTGTTATTATCTAGTGCTGACAGAAGCAGATCTGGTGTAGCTAACTAGCTAGTTATATGAGAATTATTATAAGGTAGTACTTCTAGGTGTTATTTTAGAGGGGAAATAGAGCAGTGTGTCACATGTGAAAATGAGGAACATGGAGGATCTTGTGAAGATATTCTTTAGTTTAGGTTTCACAAATGACAAAATACTTCATCTTTTGGCTCATCAGCATCACATTATCATCAGCATCAGGACCTTGAAAAGGTCTGTTTATTCTGAAGGAAGAACCATGTGGAGCTGGAGGAAACTGCCTCTTCTGTGGAGGAGGACATGACTTTTTAAAGTATGACTTTATTCTTGTAATATTACACCTTTATCCTTGAAAAATTCCCCTCAACATGACCCTTACACTCATAGTTACTTGAAAGAACATGAATGAGGACAGGATCCAGAACCTGAATTGCAGAAAACTCATTGTGAGTTGCTCTTCACGATCTGTAGCTCACATGAACGTTATTTTGGCTGGAACACATAGTTGGTCTTAATTGGTAGCATTTTTTTTTTTTTTAATTTTTATTTCATTTTTTTTATATATATATACACTAGCGTAGGTGTCTTGCCTTAAGTAGAACCCCAGTTATTTTTAAGCTGGTCCTCATTTTCACAGCTTTTGCAGGCCACAGGATTAAATATGTTTGGAAAATTGCATCACATTTTTCACTGCAGAGCTTCAGCTGATCATGATTCATTTAAATTTAAACATTTTAGTGGAAAAATGTACATTCTACTTTTTGTTTTAAGAAGGGTAGTTCTTAAAGCCATATATCTGTTATTGAAAACATTATTGGGTTTGTGATTTGTAACTGAAGATGTTATATTGATTGGACTGACACATGTTGGGAATTCTGGCTGAATAGATTATTCCTACAAGGACATATAGCTCTTATTTCAGTAATTGATAAAATACTGTACTTCATGCATATGGCTTTACACAGAAAAACCCTGGCAGTTTTTCAGTGTGACCAGACTCTGTAAACACATGGTCGTACATTTTGAAATTTACCCTCATCATATAGAGAAATGTGATTACATTTGGGGGGTGAACGTTTCCTTGTGTCTATTAAAACTTTTTGTGTTTCAAGTGGCCACAAGTGTGATTATTATATAAATATGAATATGTTTCTTTAAACGGTACAGGTGTATATGTCTTGTTTGGACATAATGCTTTTGTGATATACATAATCTCTATATGTTACTATTTTTATATGCAACATATGGTTAAAAAACAATTTGAGTATTGCCTGTTTACAAACACCAATACAAAGAGTTTTCAATAAAAACATATAAGACAAAACCCTGCTGGTAAAATAAACCCATCTGCGTCATTATTTGATGGACAAAGCAACTGTTGAAGTATAAAGAGTAAAAAAGTCTCCAGGACAAACAGGAATTAAAGATGGATGGGTCAAACAAAACCAGGACTCTGACCCAGGAGACTGATATTCATGTCTAACTAACATCAGTTATGTAATAAGCTTATTTTTTAATGAGCAAACATACTCAACACAAACCACAATGTTTTCCAAAGAGTTTTTTATGTAAACCTAATGTATGTTGGAAGTTTATTTTGAAAAGACTCATCTATGTGACAAGCAGAAACTGATGTGTCAGCCAAGGCTTGCATACTGTAGTTTTAAGCATAGGGCCGCTGACCAAGCTTTGAATTGGGAGTGAGAGCGTTCGCTGGATGACTAAAAAATGCAGTCAAAACACATCCAGTGTGGACAGGAGGTAAAATGGGTGAGATACAGTCAGAGTGGTGAGGGGGATGGGAGAGTCCCAATGGTCAACGGGTTGCGTTGTCCTTGGGTGATACAAAATGCCTGGTTCACTGGTTGCTGTACCTGGACCACATCTGGAAATGAAAGACTCCAATAGCAAATGTACACAACACTTCTGCATTTAGTATAAGGCCACGTCTCAATTTCCAGTCAGCAAGGAGTGCAAATCTTTCCAAATCATTGTTGCTTTAAGTATTTTGATATGGTCCCAAAAGTTTACTTTATTTCTTACATGGTTACTTAGCTTAAACTGGAAATGAGCAAACAGCTAGCCTGGCTCTGTCCAGTGCTAACAAAATCCATCGACCAGCACTTTCAAAATCCACTAAATAGCACATTATGGACTGTTTGTTTATACAGTTGAAAGCCTAGCCAGACTAGCTGTTTCCCTCTATTTCAAGTCTTTGTGCTAAGCTATGCTAACCGGCTTTCTGTAGCCTTAGTAGGAGTAGTGTCGAGCTTCTCAACTCTGAGAACTGCCAGAACGCAAACAAGTGTATTTCCCTAAATGTCAAACTATTCCTTTAAGTCCTTATGTATTTCATCTGAAGTTTCGTTTGCATAATGTACCAGGACTCTGATTAAGATCTGATTTCTGACAATATTAGTGTTATTATTATAGTCCAATGACTTGTCTCTCGGAGACTTTTGAATGTCAGCTAACATTTAATTGCAGATTCATTGCATTTGATGTATAAAAGTGATGCTGAAATCAAATGGATACACATCTGCCTCCCTGAAAATAGCTCACAGTCAGCTCGAGGAACAACAGCAAAGTGACATTCGCATCCCAAAAATACCTGCGGACGATGAGGAGTTTTGATTCTATTTCTGTCTTTTCTCTGTCTATAACTTTTGGGGAATAGCGACAGTTAATGAATGCCTCCTGAAACAGCTGAATCCATCCAGTGGAGCTCTGCACCGCGTGTAGCAGTTGTTTTTTATTGGTTGATTGATACAGTAAATACAATACACAGACTCCATCTTATTATGTCAAACAAAACACAGACCTTTGTCACTAGATTCAGACTTCAGCTTCTACTCCAATGACCATTAATCTTCAGAGACAGACTTCATCCAGTTTTAGCTAAATTTAACAGCCTCTCGGGCCATTCATTCACTAGAAATCTTAATAAGACCAAACTTTCTCATCTGCCTATTAATGTGACTTTGTGAAGAAATCATTAGGGTTTGCTTAATGAGGGTTCAGCAGTGGATGTCACTGACTGATTCGGCTTGTATTGTACTGTTCCCCAAAGACGAGACCCTCATGACTCCTCTACTGTTCATGGTAGCCCACTTAACCCAAAGTGGGTGTCATTACCTGGCCTTCACACCCTGCTCTACAAGACTAAAGTAATGTAATCATTGTTGTACATAGACACAAATTTTACATTTTTTTCACGATGGTTCAGCAAGAAATCAATTAGTAAGTAATCCACGTAATTGTAAACTGGGAAGTATAAAGAGCGGCCAACGCTGCCTAAGGAGGAGGTCGAGTGGATGGCTAGGTCCATAAACACCAGACTTTCGCCCAGGATACTGGTGTTTGTGTCCCACATGAAACCAGATGTCAAAGTTAATTAGTCACATAATTTCCATGCTTAACTTGTAGCACTTCTGGAGTTATTTTAACCCAAACTGTGATCTTTTCCTAAACATAACTAAGTAGTTTCATTGCTTAAGCATACCCAAGTCAATCTATTCCCAAGCCAAGCCAAGTATTTTGTTGCCTAAGTCTAACCAAGTTGATTGTTTCCTAAACCTAACTAAGTAGTTTGTTGACTAACGTGCCACTCCTGTGAAGATTTAGGTCCTGTTTATCTTGTCTATTCATTCATGTGTGCACTTCCTGTTTAATTTTGTTATCCTAACTCTCCCTCTTGTTTCAGAACACTTCCTGCCGTCGTGTTTCCTGCATGATTGACATCCCCTGACCTTCCTATCATCTGCGGTCACCTGTGTCTGATTGTCAAACCGCCCCTGATTGTGTCCACCTGTCTGTCGTCAGTCACTCCTTCACCAGTATATAATGTGTCTCTTCTTTCTGCGCCAGTTCATCTTTGTTCACCCGTGAGAAAGCGTTCCAGCTTTATTTCCTTGTGTTTGAGTCCTCATGCTTTTTGAACCTCTGCCTGATTTTTGACCTTGCTCTGCTTTGTGATTTGGATTTGTCTGCCTGCCTGATTTTGACTACCCATGTACCAAACCCTGCTTGAACCAGTAAAGATTTTGTCTTCTAATTTTATTTTGAAAAGACCGGATTGCAAATTGACATATGCGTCATGTATTGCTGGACATTTGCAGGAAAAAGCACGAAAAAACGCTGTTGAAAGTCATGCTAAGCGTCACAACAAAAAGGGAACTTTGTGTCTATGTACACAAATTGAATACATAAAATTTGGTGAATATCTAACAAACTTCCGTGACGCTGTGTTGATGGTCTTTACATCACAAGGATGGTGGCAGGCAGTGGCTGAATTGGACCAAAAAAGGTGTCAGTCCCTATTTCAGCAGTTGCATGACATGATCATATATGTACTGCATATATTTTCACGCATGTCTTGTTAAACTGTCCTACTTCAAATGTATTTTTGTATGCATTTCATTACGTATGACATAAATTCCCACAGTTTGTCCATAAATACATATGATTATTAAAAAACACTATTATATTATTATTATACAAATTAAATTGTACACAACTAAAGTATTGCACATATGCTGCAATGAAAACAACTGAAAGTATGAGATCTGATTGGCCCACAATCAGATCGATTGGATAATGAGAAGGAAAACTAGTCCAAAATGTATGGAGAAGACTGCAGTTTAGCTCCAATGATCAAATGTCACCTTGAAGTACTTTGTGTCAAGTCAACATAAACTGAGTATAAGTGAAAACTTATTTATATATGGCAGTCTGCAATAAGAAGTAAACATACTCATGTGGACAAAAGTCAGAAGTGCCGGTAAGCCTACCGGTGATAACCGGCCCATTTCAGACTTTTTAGAAATCATCATCATTATGCAGTAACTTCGGCATCCATTCGATCCATTTATTGAAATTTAATCAAAGCAATGTTTATTTTGTGTTCATAGTGCTGTAGTAAACTGTGAATACTTAAGTTCACTTCAGTTCAATTTAGGTTATTTGACAAAATACCAAATACAGTGGCAAAAAAATACAAGCAAATGGGGCAATGCCAGAGATAAGTTGACAGTCCAGTACTCACCGGGGTAACTATTGTTCCACTGATTCGTCATACGAACATTTAATGCTACTAGAGGTCAATAACTGCACAGAGAGCCTTTAATGAACAGGCACAAGGTTGATAGAAATATCTTGGGGACGAAGCAAAGAAGTGTATTTCCCAATGGTTTAACTTTTCGTCTAGGTCGGACTGACATTGCCTTCTCTGTTGGTATAGTCTAATCAGCAGCTAAACATGCACACATCTGATTTGGTGTTGTTTTCTTGTAGTTTTCAGATGCACCATATGTCTGTTTTAAATGTGCAGTATGTGTCCTTTCCTGCTTGACTTTGTCCCTTGTGTTGTTATTTAGAAGTAACTGTGGAACACACAAATGCACAGCATTAATAATTGATGTACGAACATGCAGCAGCACTCGCATTTCAGGACAATGCAGAGCACGGTTTATGAAACTGCAGATGTAGTGCATAACAACCCCCTAAAGGATTGGATTTAAAGTTGTGTAGGAGAGAGAGAGTGAGAAAGAGAGATACCCTTCTGGGTTTCTTCCACCACTTACCCACAGAAAGAGCTTGTTTTATTCCATAGGGACGGAGCAGTAGAAAAAAAAGTGGGAGGTAGATGATGGAAGTTGACTGCTGCTGCTGTGTGGGGGATGGAGGATACTCTGTGCAGAGTTAGCATCTTTCTGGCCTCTGAGCTTCACTGATGCTAACATCACTCTACCTGCAGGGAGAACAGAAAGCATTGAGCAGTGTCCTTATGAGAGTGGGACTTGCAAGTAACAGATACAATACAATACAATACAATGCTGTAAAACATACCTCTGTGTCATACTCCTCAAGCACCATCTCTTCTTTGGAGGCTACAGGCAGTTGTATCGGCAGGCCCTCAATAGACACATTCTCACTTCCACTTGCCAGATACGACCTCTTGGTCAGTGCCATTAAACAGTAACTTCACTGACTTGACTTACGTGACTCACAGAAATGACGATACAGATACGTCACATGACTAAAGTGACAAAATGTCAATGTGTCTTTTAGTTTCACATGGGACACAAACTCTAGTTGAAAGGCTTGTTTGTTTGACCCGTCCACCGCCCTCCTGCCTACTCTAGGACTTTTTTATGCTATAAATACTACATCACTTGCTCCGACTATCACATAACGCAGTGGGTGGGTTTACACTGGAGTTAGTTGAAAGCTCAGTTCGTCACATACTGTTGCTTAACCCTAGAACACTAACGTCGGGTGATTTTCACCCACACAATTCTTGTTATGTGATTTTCATTGTGTTGCCATTGTCTGAGTTTCATGGGTCCTTGGGTAGCGGACCGAAGAACAAGTTCCCAGCTCCATTTGTTTTTTTGTTCTAAAATGTATCGTTCAGGATTACCTGTTTTTTCAATAATTTTGCTGCCTTTTTAAAGGGTCCGCCATGGTACCTTTTTTTTTAATTTATGTGATATTGCATATTTTGAAATTAAAGAAGAGTACTACAATTTGGCATACAGTGTTGTACTTTTACATAAATTGATGAAAACTGCATTTTATCAAGGATATTGTATTGGGTAAAATATACCCAACGTTAGTGATAGTGTGACTTATTTTAACGTTAGTGTTCTAGGGTTAAGGGTGGTATCAGTTTCCAAAGTAGGGAGGCGCTGCCCAATCAGCGGTGTTCGATGAGGTGGGAGTGAGACCGAGTTGGCATGGAAGGGTTGTCACCTCAAGTCGAGTCCATTTTATTTGTGTAGCCCAAAATCACAAATCACAAACCCCAAAAAACACTTTTACTAGGGGAAAAAAAATGGCAGAAACCTCAGGAAGAGCAACAGAGGAGGGATCCCCCTTCCAGGATGGACAGACGTGCAATAGATGCTGTGTGTACAGAGTAACAACATAATGAACATACAACAGATTTGATTTTCATACAATGTGAGCATATGTGAGAAGGTGGATCCAGGGAGATTTCAAGCAGCTTCCCAGCCTTGCTATACAGATAAAGCAAGAGCAACATGACCTCCTCTCCAAACAGACAGAGAGTAATGATTTGTGATTGATCTGTCAGAAAACAGCACAGTAACACCCACACACATCTATAGAAAAGCGTCAAATAAAACAAGTGCATCATATATATACAAGGTAAAAAATGACAACAATCATAGTAATTTATAAGAAAATGAATAAAAATAGCTTTTTTATAAGTGCTAAAAGTGCCATGTTGATGGATCATGCAGAAAATCCTACAGTCGTGTACATGTTCTCCTATGTGTAGGCACAACCACGGTGGAGATACTGTAATTACAATAAGTACTGAAATTTCTTCATGTAACATGTATGAATAAATATTGACTTTTTGGCATTTTTTTTTTTTTCATTTTCATTGAATAACAATATATTGGCCAAAATATGGGATAAGAATAATAAAAAAAGAACAAAAATAATAGAAATAAATAAAATAATATAAAATAATGGTTTTAATGAATAAAATAATAATAATAAAATAATAGAATAAGGAATAGGACATGTGCATCCTATCTCTCTATTGTACTCTCACCACTCTCTCTGCCCCCCCTCAGTACAAGAGGGACTGTGTCCTCTCTACCAGGTCATGTTTAGGAGATGGTCCAGGTCAGGTGGGCAACTCCTCCTCACCAAAGCCGGAGCTCTGTCTTCAATCACACTCAAACACCGCCACTGCTTCTTACCTACTCTAACTATCCTGTAAACCCTCGACCTGTTTTAGATCACAGACCCTCAGGTGAATGATCCCTAACTAGTCTATATTCTACAGACAGTTTTCCCTGAACTGTCTCCTTTCCTGAGAGCCAAGACTGTCTACTAGAAAACTGATGCCTTCTTGGATAAGCTACCAATCCTGACCTACTACAGTGAATTTCAAACTAGAACGACATGAGCATTGATCAGTCGGATTTTACTGTTAAATCCACGTTTGGTTCCACAGTAGTTTGTTTCTCTTATATGTTGTTGTATTTCTGCCACACTAGAGGTGGGCGTGGTTCATACTGGAAGTCACGTTAAATCAGGTAAATGTTGTATTTTGCAACCTAATATTCACTGGCAGTGAATTTCATTTTGCCTTCAAATCATCACATTGATTAAATAGTTTTGAAATATACTTCCATTCCCTTATACTGTACTTTTTATCTCTCTCTCTTTTAATTTTTTTTATCTAAACTAGGCTTTATAAATTGTCTGAATGTGGACGTCAGTGAGTGACTCGAGAGGCAGCTGAACAGCTACGCTCACTGAACTAGACCAATGAACCCTTCTCTCTAACTGGGCCATCTGCTATGTTCCCAGCTAAATGGAAAATCACATTTTTAACATCATATTGGGCTTATATGTATCGCCTTCCTACATACAACGTTAAGTAATGCGGCAACGGTGATGACTGAATGAGCAAGGACCGACTGAATCGGTCTTGAGTCGAGGCGGACTGCGTGGTGTGTTAATGGTGCATTCTGCTTGGATGGACCCATTTCCAGAGTTGGGACCTTGTTCATCGTGTCCATCCACAAAGATGTGAATCGACTTGAAGAACATAACTGACGCACAGACATGTCAATCATGGCCCCCCCAACTACTACTTCAACTACTGCAGCAATAGCTGCTGTCATAAAGATGCAATCATGAACTTTCACACATGCACACGCCCACATACACTCACCGGCCACTTTATTAGGTACACCTTGCTGGTAAAAGGTTGGACCCCCTGCCTTTATTCTTCATGGCATACTTTCAACAAGGTGTTGGAAACGTTTCTCAGAGATATTGGTTTTGGTCCAGCTGTGGCCCTGAGGACTTTTCCAGGTAATTCTTACTGATGGGAACCTGTTTGGTGTGTGTGTGTGTGTGTGTGTGTGCGTGTAGTTGTGGGTGTGTACTACAACATGCTGTGGGAACATGAATCTGTTTTCACAGGCACATTGTGGGGACTCACCTTCCACATGGGGACAAAATGCTTGTCCCCACAATGTAAATCATTATATTTAAGGGTGAGGACTTGGTTTAGGGTTGGAGTTGTTGTTGATTTGGTTGTGCTGGCCTACTGATCTGTTGTGACTATGTGTGAATGTTGTAGATGTTTGCATTATGTTGGACTTTGGTTTCTGTGTGGATGGATGGGTGAGATGGCAGGATCAGCTCCCAGCCCCAGGAGGCATGGGATTGAACCCCGGCCCAGCCAACCCTCCAATTTTGGCTGATGGTGGAAATGGAGGACCAGGGTTTGGTCCCCAGTCAAAGAGGACCAGTGGGTGAGGTGGCTGCTACCTGGGCAGGGCAGGAGCAGTCATATTAAAAAAATTGTGAGGTTTTAAACAAAGTTTTGGCTACACAGGGCCAAATAAAACCAAGGGAGCTTGTGTCCATGTGCACCCAAAAGGAAACAACACAGTAACATCCACACACATCCATAGAAAAGCATAAAATCAAACAAGTGCATCACATACATACAAGGTAAAAAATTACAACAATCATAGTAATTTATAATAATACATAATTCATATAATATGTATTATAAGCACTACAATCAAATCAAATCAAACAAGTGCATCACATATATACAAGGTAAAAAATGACAACAATCATAGTAATTTATAATAATACATAATTCATATAATATGTATTATAAGCACTACAATCAAATCAAATCAAACAAGTGCATCACATACATACAAGGTAAAAAATTACAACAATCATAGTAATTTATAAGAAAATGAATAAAAATAGCTTTTTTATAAGTGCTAAAAGTGCCATGTTGATGGATCATGCAGAAAATCCTACAGTCGTGTACATGTTCTCCTATGTGTAGGCACAACCACGGTGGAGATACTTTAATTACAATAAGTACTGAAATTTCTGCATGCAAGTGACACACAGTTTACACATATACAAAAAACTACATATTCATAAAGGACGGTGAATCTTGGCAATTTTTGGAGCATTTTTTTAAAGTTTCATTGATTAGTAATACATTGGCAAAAATATAGGATTAGAATTAAAAAAAATGAATCAATAATGAAAAATATCTAAAATAACAGTTTTAATAAATAAATAAGTTCAATTAATAAAATTAATAATTAAAATAAATGATAAAAATAGAACAAGAAAACAACCTGTGCATCCTATCTCTCTACTGGACTCTCACTGTTTCTTACACAATAGTTTCCTTGCAGAGTAAACTCATCCAACTATTGTTTCAGAGCTCATTTCTTCCTTTCAGTGGTCCACAGATGATTGAACCCCATCCAGCAGATCACTCTTAGTGCCAGTCCAGTATAGGATATATGACCTTGTCAGTGATCACAATACACTCACACCTGCCCCTCCTCAGTACAAGAGGGACTGTGTCCTCTCTACCAGGTCATGTTTAGGAGATGGTCCAGGTCAGGTGGGCAACTCCTCCTCACCAAAGCCGGAGCTCTGTCTTCAGTCACACTCAAACACCGCCACTGCTTCTTACCTACTCTAACTATCCTGTAAACCCTCGACCTGTTTTAGATCACAGACCCTCAGGTGAATGATCCCTAACTAGTCTACATTCTACAGACAGTTTTCCCTGAACTGTCTCCTTTCCTGAGAGCCAAGACTGTCTACTAGAAAACTGATCCCTTCTTGGATAAGCTACCAATCCTGACCTTCTGTAGTGAATTTCAAACTAGAACGACATGAGCGTTGATCGGTCGGATTTTACTGTTAAATCCACGTTTGGTTCCACAGTAGTTTGTTTCTCTTATATGTTGTTGCATTTCTGCCACACTAGAAGTGGGCGTGGTTCGTACTGGAAGTCACGTTAAATCAGGTAAATGTTGTATTTTGCAACCTAATATTCACTGGCAGTGAATTTCATTTTGCCTTCAAATCATCACATTGATTAAATAGTTTTGAAATATATTTCCATTCCCTTATACTGTACTTTTTTATCTCTCTCTCTTTTGATTTATTTATCTACACTAGGCTTTATGAATTGTCTGAATGTGGATGTCAGTGAGTGACTCGAGAGGCGGCAGTAGCTCAGTCTGTAGGGAGTTGGCTTGGGAACCGGAGGGTCACCGGTTCAAGTCCCGACATGGACCAAAAACTGAGTGTGAACTGGTAGCTGGAGAGGTGCCTGTTTACCTCTTGGGCACTGCCAAGGTGCCCCTGAGCAAGGCACCAAACCCCCAACTGCTCGGGGCGCTTTTCTGGAGCAGCCCCCTCACTCTGACGTCTCTCCATTAATGCATGTATGTGTGTTTCAGGTCTGCATGTACCATGTATAAGTTAAACAGAGTGTAAATTGAATTTCCCCACTGTGGGACTAATAAAGGTAGATCTTCTTCCTCTTCTTAACAGCTACGCTCACTGAACTAGACCAATGAACCCTTCTCTCTAACTGGGCCATCTGCTACGTTCCCAGCTAAATGGCAAATCACATTTTTAACATCATATTGGGCTTATATGTATCGCCTACCTACATACAACGTTAAGTAATGCTGCAGCGGTGATGACTGAATGAGCAAGGACCGACTGAATCGGTCTTGAGTCGAGGCGGACTGCGTGGTGTGTTAATGGTGCATTCTGCTTGGATGGACCCATTTCCAGAGTTGGGACCTTGTTCATCGTGTCCATCCACAAAGATGTGAATCGACTTGAAGAACATAACTGACGCACAGACATGTCAATCATGGCCCCCCCAACTACTACTTCAACTACTGCAGCAATAGCTGCTGTCATAAAGATGCAATCATGAACTTTCACACATGCACACGCCCACATACACTCACCGGCCACTTTATTAGGTACACCTTGCTGGTAAAAGGTTGGACCCCCTGCCTTAATTCTTCATGGCATACTTTCAACAAGGTGTGGAAACGTTCCTCAGAGATATTGGTTTTGGTCCAGCTGTGGCCCTGAGGACTTTACCAGGTAATTATTACTCATAGATTGTTTGTTTTTGCACAAGTTATTGCACAAACAAAACTGTCAAAATGATTGTCATTGTTGTTCTCGTGTGAAGAGAGCTCCAGGTAGACATCAACACACACACTTCTTTTAGCTGGAATTCAGAGGTTGATTGTGACAACATTTACTTGGAAATAATCATGATATTAATCTGGTTTCGTAAGGGGTTTTATCTATGACTCATCACAAGTAGTGATTGCCTAATGACCTACAACATCTCTGGTCTCTATATAAAGGTAGTTGATTTGTGGTCAGTACAACAGATTTCAGCAGACCTGTTGACTTCTTCCTGTCGCTCTACCAGTCACTCAGCAGACACGTACAGTAAGTGATTAAGAGTTGATTATTTTCTTGCTGTGAAACATTTTTCTGTTTCAGATCTTATTTGATTATATTCTGTTTAAATAGAGTAAATGGGTGTTGTATGCATTCACATTTAAAATATAATATCTTTGATAGCATTGTGATCCATATTTTACAACAATCCATATTTGTAATGATGTCTCATTGTTGTATTGGCGCTCAGCTGAAAAGGCAGTCATGCTGCTAACTTGTCATATTCAGTGTACTCATGGTTTGTCTTTCTTTATTGCAGTCACCCACAATGGCCAAATACATCTCACAGCTGGACGTGTCCCTTGATCATGCTGATGAGCAGAGGCTCCAACACCATGGCTTCAAGAAAATCGATGTTGATCTGAACAAAGGTGCAGGAGGAAATTCCGTCTACATTTGGTACAAGTATGGTTCAGTCCCAATCACCAGGCTTCAAGTTACATTCAACGACGACATGGCTGTTGGGTTGATCAATGCAGGGTACACGAAGATCCCTAAAGATCTCGATGCTGGAACAGGATATGACTTCCTCTACCTTTGGTACTTCAGAGGGTCTGGAGAGTACGATACTCCCATAGTGGAGATTGATGTCAGTACAGATGCACAAAGTGAAGCTGTGAAGTTTGAGAACGACTGGGAGAGATTGGCCTGCGATCTGAACCGGAGGGCTGGAGGGAACTACATCCACGCCTGGGTGAAGAGAGAGAAGAAAACCTACATCTGTGATGTTACTGCCACTGACTCCTACGGATCAGATAGCGACAACTTTAAGAACGGCTACATCCGTGTGAGTGAAGATACTAACAGGGGTGCAGGGGGAGCCTCTGTCTTCACCTGGTACCGTCAGACCACCGACCCCCAGCGTGGACTCAGTGATCTGAAAGTCTCCACCACCGATAGAGAGTACCAGGCCCTTCAGCAGCAAAACTACACGCCAGTGAGTGTTAACCTCAATGAGGGAACCGGAGGGAACCAGGTGTACATGTGGTACAAGAAAGACACCATCCAAAATCCCATTAAGTCCATGAGCCTGCTTGTCAACACAGATGCTACTCCAGTGTACGAGAAGGCTGGTGTCACTGTCATCAAAAGAAACCTGAACGCAGGCAATGATGGCAAGGTAGAGTACCTGTGTTTCTACCAGTGAAAGCCTGAGAAAGCCTTCTTCATGGTGGCAGAGCTGAGGATCCTCAACACTCACTGAAGTGGAAAGCAAAGTCCAACAATGTTGTTAAATCATTTTGGTGATGGCCTACATAACTTTCTCTTCTTATCTTTTCCTATACAAAACAATGTGATCAGTTATATTACAGTAAATCTACCATTGACATAAAGTATCAGTGGTATGTGGGTTCTACTGTTAAACTTGCTGTTAGTGAAATCAAACCATATTAACTCGCTGATTTTCAACAATGCTAATGAATGATTGGATGTTAAGGCTCTGTATCACTTTATTCTGCACATTTCCTACTTTTCAATAAAGACAACTTGGCATGCAAAGTGTGTTTGCTTCAGACTCTACACAACAGAAAATTCACTTGGAGTATTTCCATGTTTCTTCATCATCTTATGCCCATCAGGACCCATCAGGACCCATCAGGACCCATGTTTATTAAAATGCTAAAAGGGACATTTTGGACTTGAAAATGAATAATAAAAGTACAAATCCTTCACTTTAATTACTCACAAACTGAAGATAAATTTGATCATTTCTTATGACATAAAATGATCAGGAGGTCTTTTAAAGTTACATTTAAAGCAAATAACTGTAGTTGCTTAAACTGTCACTATATCCTGAGAATTGACCAGGACAGATCATCTCTGAAAAAAACAGAAATTATATAAATGTTTCTTCTCAATACCATTTCTGATACCTGAACTTGGAGTATAAGATGATATAGAGAACCGATCAGATACCAAAACAGCTGTTTACTACAGACCATGTAGGGATGTGATGTGATTACTATGTTTGTTGGCTCCTGGCTCTGGTTAAACCCTTTATAAAACATGAACAAATACGTACAGAGAATGAGTGCAATCAAACTTTCTTTTATTATTCAATTTGTAGGTTACAAAGATCATAAATAAAAGAAGCTAGGAATCCATAAGAATCCTATATTAGCTGTGTCCTCAGTGGACAGCCTGTGTGCTAGTTAGTCCTGCAGGTTGCAACAGTCACACCCCCTACTAGGGTCCTGTCACTCCTCCAATCAGAACCCTTACAGCTAGTCTAAAACAAATATATAAAATAATAATCAGTTTTGTCTGCTTTGTTTTAGTGCTCCTAATGGCATTTACAAATTGCAAAAGTACCCCACACTCAAAGAAAAACAACCAGTTAGATCTGAGGAGTCTGAAACGCAGCTATCAATCACTGCTTGTGAACTCTGATCAAACAGTCAAACTAGGCAGCGCTGATGAAACATGAACCAGGAAACATAGTTTAATGTACCGTTTAGCTGTAGACCGAGAAACATTGTGACCGGCAGCCATGTTGAAAACAGTTGAGCCAACAACAAGCACCGCCCACTGGCTGGAGTATGCCTTTATTAACATCAACACACACACACACACACACACACACACACACACACACACACACACACGAATAATGGCATGGCTCCGCTAACCCAGACGTGATGTCGGGGCTTTGGCTCTCCAAGCTCTTGTGTTGCACAGAAAGAAATTACAGATCACTTTGTTCATTTCAATCATTTTGTTCACTTCAGTTCATATATTTTTAATAATGTTTGTTCCTTTGTCTCTAAGCTTAGCAATCACATCGCTATTCAAACACACATTCCACCGTGTGCAATAAACACATGCTTAGTAAGCCAAACGTGTGGACTTAGCAGTTTAGTTGTTGAGGCTGAACAAGTATCCATTAAACAGGCTAACAGCTAAGGGAATGCAGCTGGTTACTGAGCTAAACAAGTGCAGCACAGGGACGAGCCTTCATACCAAAGCCATCGGTAGAGAGCAAGCTCACCTCCTGTTGGACACTTAAATCTGACTGTGGGTTCCAGTATTCATACTAGCATATTATTTAGTCTGCCAGACAAACGGTTTATTATGTCCCAATACATAGGCCAAAAATATCCACCTAATTATATTCACTAAAAACAGTCTACTATATCTGGCTGCATATTGCAGCATGTAAGCAAACATTCTTTTCTGCCTATATATATATATATATATATATATATATATATATATATATATATATATATGTATATTTTAGGGCTGTCAGTTTAACGCATTAATTAGATTAATTAATTACGCTGCAAATTAACACGCTATAAAAATTAACGCAATTAATCTTGAATGGCAAGTCAGTCATTTTAAATTTGGCCCATTGAGTGACCCGTACGCTGCAGTGGCGTCACTTCGTACCTCCGCCACTAGTCAAAAGCAGGGTGACTGACAACAGAGATGGACACGACACAGGAGAGCGAGGCGAGCCCACTCGGACCTTTCACTCGGACTCTGACTCGGAAAGGAGGAGCAGGGGCCTCTAGCCCGCTACAAAGCTGAGCCGTGCATTGAATGCATGAGTGTCCACTGGAGTGGTGGCAGCTCACCAGGAGCTGATGAACAGCTGTCCTCTCCTCCTACCTGGCTACCGCTGCCACGTCTGGGCCAGGTGAGAGACTCTTTTCACTCGCAGGTAACATCATTGAAAAGAAGAGGGCAGCCTCACACTCAGACAATGTAAACAAGCTTGTTTGTCTGAGCAACTGTTGTCAGTTCCTGTAACGTTAGCTGACCCTTTTAAAGGAAATGCCTGTTGGCATCTTGCTATTGATGTTGCCTTATTTAGAGGCATGTTATACTATTCATTTTGAATTGCTGTATTGAGTCAGCTTTAGTATTCATTTTGATTGAGAGTCTGCTTATGTGCCTATTTGAGGCTCAGCCTTATTTTATTTCTGAATTTTATTTATTTTATTTAACTGTATTTGTATTGCATTTTTGAGAAATGCACCTGGCCTAATTGGTTTGCTGATGTGCTTGACCTTTTTTCTTTTGAATTTCATTTATAAAGCACACTTAACCAATAAAAATGTGGATTTCAAATCTTCTCTTCTTGGTGTATTCTATTGATTAGTCATACACTACAATTTTGTAATGTCCTAGAATTCAAATTCTTTATTTGGGGGCCTTTAGCAGGTATGAGATTAAAAGGCATTTAATTAGATTACTTAATTACAAATCCTGTAATTAATTAGATTAATTTTCTTAATCGCCTGACAGCACTAATATATATATATATATATATATATATATATATATATATATATATATATATTATTTAGCACCTTACTCCATCATGCTGTTTCCTTGCAGAGTAAACTCATGCAAATATTGCTTCATTTCTTCCTTTCAGTGGTCCACAGATGATTGAACCCCATCCAGCAGATCACTCTTAGTGCCAGTCCAGTATAGGATATATGACTTTCTTGTCAGTGACCCCACTTCTTACCTACTCTAACTATCCTGTAAACCCTCGACCTGTTTTTAGATCACAGACCCTCAGGTGAATGATCCCTAACTAGTCTACATTCTACAGACAGTTTTCCCTGAACTGTCTCCTTTCCTGAGAGCCAAGACTGTCTACTAGAAAACTGATCCCTTCTTGGATAAGCTACCAATCCTGACCTACTACAGTGAATTTCAAACTAGAACGACATGAGCGTTGATCGGTAGGATTTTACTGTTAAATCCACGTTTGGTTCCACAGTAGTTTTTTTCTCTTATATGTTGTTGTATTTCTGCCACACTAGAAGTGGGCGTGGTTCATACTGGAAGTCACGTTAAATCAGGTAAATGTTGTATTTTGCAACCTAATATTCACTGGCAGTGAATTTCATTTTACCTTCAAATCATCACATTGATTAAATAGTTTTGAAATATATTTCCATTCCCTAATACTGTACTTTTTATCTCTCTCTCTCTTTTAATTTATTTATCTACACTAGGCTTTATGAATTGTCTGAATGTGGACGTCAGTGAGTGACTCGAGAGGCAGCTGAACAGCTACGCTCACTGAACTAGACCAATGAACCCTTCTCTCTAACTGGGCCATCTGCTACGTTCCCAGCTAAATGGAAAATCACATTTTTAACATCATATTGGGCTTAAATGTATCGCCTACCTACATACAACGTTAAGTAATGCTGCAGCGGTGATGACTGAACGAGCAAGGACCGACTGAATCGGTCTTGAGTCTAGGCGGACTGCGTGGTGTGTTAATGGTGCATTCTGCTTGGATGGACCCATTTCCAGAGTTGGGACCTTGTTCATCGTGTCCATCCACAAAGATGTGAATCGACTTGAAGAACATAACTGACGCACAGACATGTCAATCATGGCCCCCCCAGCTACTACTTCAACTACTGCAGCAATAGCTGCTGTCATAAAGATCATCAATCATGAACTTTCACACATGCACACGCCCACATACACTCACCGGCCACTTTATTAGGTACACCTTGCTGGTAAAAGGTTGGACCCCCTGCCTTAATTCTTCATGGCATACTTTCAACAAGGTGTTGGAAACGTTTCTCAGAGATATTGGTTTTGGTCCAGCTGTGGCCCTGAGGACTTTACCAGGTAAGTCTTACTGATGGGAACCTGTTTGGTGTGTGTGTGTGTGTGTGTGTGTGTGTGTGTGTGTGTGTGTGTAGTTGTGGGTGTGTACTACTACATGCTGTAGGAACATAAATATGTTTTTAAAAGGCACATTGTGGGGACTCACCTTCCACATGGGGACAAAATGCTTGTCCCCACAATGTAAATCATTATATTTAAGGGTGAGGACTTGGTTTAGGGTTGGAGTTGTTGTTGATTTGGTTGTGCTGGCCTACTGATCTATTGTGACTATGTGTGAATGTTGTAGATGTTTGCATTATGTTGGACTTTGGTTTCTGTGTGGATGGATGGGTGAGATGGCAGGATCAGCTCCCAGCCCCAGGAGGCATGGGATTGAACCCCGGCCCAGCCAACCCTCCAATTTGGGCTGATGGTGGAAATGGAGGACCAGGGTTTGGTCCCCAGTCAAAGAGGACCAGTGGGTGAGGTGGCTGCTACCTGGGCAGGGCAGGAGCAGTCATATTAAAAAAATTGTGAGGTTTTAAACAAAGTTTTGGCTACACAGGGCCAAATAAAACCAAGGGAGCTTGTGTCCATGTGCACCCAAACGGAAACAACACAGTAACATCCACACACATCAATAGAAAAGCATAAAATCAAACAAGTGCATCACATACATACAAGGTAAAAAATTACAACAATCATAGTAATTTATAAGAAAATGAATAAAAATAGCTTTTTTATAAGTGCTAAAAGTGCCATGTTGATGGATCATGCAGAAAATCCTACAGTCGTGTACATGTTCTCCTATGTGTAGGCACAACCACGGTAGAGATACTTTAATTACAATAAGTACTGAAATTTCTGCATGCAAGTGACACACAGTTTACACATATACAAAAAACTACATATTCATAAAGGACGGTGAATCTTGGCAATTTTTGGAGCATTTTTTTAAAGTGTCAGTGATTAGTAATACATTGGCAAAAATATAGGATTAGATTTATAAAAAAATTGAATCAAAATAATAAAAATATCTAAAATAATAGTTTTAATAAATAAATAAGTTTCAATAAATAAAATTAATAAAATTAATAATTAAAATAATTGATAAAAATAGTACAGGAAAACAACCTGTGCATCCTATCTCTCTATTGGACTCTCACTGTTTCTTACACAATAGTTTCCTTGCAGAGTAAACTCATCCAACTATTGTTTCAGAGCTCATTTCTTCCTTTCAGTGGTCCACAGATGATTGAACCCCATCCAGCAGATCACTCTTAGTGCCAGTCCAGTATAGGATATATGACCTTGTCAGTGATCACAATACACTCACACCTGCCCCCCCTCAGTACAAGAGGGACTGTGTCCTCTCTACCAGGTCATGTTTAGGAGATGGTCCAGGTCAGGTGGGCAACTCCTCCTCACCAAAGCCGGAGCTCTGTCTTCAGTCACACTCAAACACCGCCACTGCTTCTTACCTACTCTAACTATCCTGTAAACCCTCGACCTGTTTTAGATCACAGACCCTCAGGTGAATGATCCCTAACTAGTCTACATTCTACAGACAGTTTTCCCTGAACTGTCTCCTTTCCTGAGAGCCAAGACTGTCTACTAGAAAACTGATGCCTTCTTGGATAAGCTACCAATCCTGACCTTCTGTAGTGAACTTCAAACTAGAACGACATGAGCATTGATCGGTCGGATTTTACTGTTAAATCCACGTTTGGTTCCACAGTAGTTTGTTTCTCTTATATGTTGTTGTATTTCTGCCACACTAGAAGTGGGCGTGGTTCATACTGGAAGTCACGTTAAATCAGGTAAATGTTGTATTTTGCAACCTAATATTCACTGGCAGTGAATTTCATTTTACCTTCAAATCATCACATTGATTAAATAGTTTTGAAATATATTTCCATTCCCTTATACTGTACTTTTTATCTCTCTCTCTTTTAATTTTTTTATCTAAACTAGGCTTTATGAATTGTCTGAATGTGGACGTCAGTGAGTGACTCGAGAGGCAGCTGAACAGCTACGCTCACTGAACTAGACCAATGAACCCTTCTCTCTAACTGGGCCATCTGCTACGTTCCCAGCTAAATGGAAAATCACATTTTTAACATCATATTGGGCTTATATGTATCGCCTACCTACATACAACGTTAAGTAATGCTGCAGCGGTGATGACTGAACGAGCAAGGACCGACTGAATCGGTCTTGAGTCGAGGCGGACTGCGTGGTGTGTTAATGGTGCATTCTGCTTGGATGGACCCATTTCCAGAGTTGGGACCTTGTTCATCGTGTCCATCCACAAAGATGTGAATCGACTTGAAGAACATAACTGACGCACAGACATGTCAATCATGGCCCCCCCAGCTACTACTTCAACTACTGCAGCAATAGCTGCTGTCATAAAGATGCAATCATGAACTTTCACACATGCACACGCCCACATACACTCACCGGCCACTTTATTAGGTACACCTTGCTGGTAAAAGGTTGGACCCCCTGCCTTAATTCTTCATGGCATACTTTCAACAAGGTGTGGAAACGTTCCTCAGATATATTGGTTTTGGTCCAGCTGTGGCCCTGAGGACTTTACCAGGTAATTCTTACTGATGGGAACCTGTTTGGTGTGTGTGTGTGTGTGTGTGTGTGTGTGTGTGTGTGTGGGGTGTGTATTACTACATGCTGTAGGAACATAAATCTGTTTTTAAAATGCACATTGTGGGGACTCACCTTCCACATGGGGACAAAATGCTTGTCCCCACAATGTAAATCATTATATTTAAGGGTGAGGACTTGGTTTAGGGTTGGAGTTGTTGTTGATTTGGTTGTGCTGGCCTACTGATCTATTGTGACTATGTGTGAATGTTGTAGATGTTTGCATTATGTTGGACTTTGGTTTCTGTGTGGATGGATGGGTGAGATGGCAGGATCAGCTCCCAGCCCCAGGAGGCATGGGATTGAACCCCGGCCCAGCCAACCCTCCAATTTTGGCTGATGGTGGAAATGGAGGACCAGGGTTTGGTCCCCAGTCAAAGAGGACCAGTGGGTGAGGTGGCTGCTACCTGGGCAGGGCAGGAGCAGTCATATTAAAAAAATTGTGAGGTTTTAAACAAAGTTTTGGCCACACAGGGCCAAATAAAACCAAGGGAGCTTGTGTCCATGTGCACCCAAAAGGAAACAACACAGTAACATCCACACACATCCATAGAAAAGCATAAAATCAAACAAGTGCATCACATACATACAAGGTAAAAAATTACAACAATCATAGTAATTTATAAGAAAATGAATAAAAATAGCTTTTTTATAAGTGCTAAAAGTGCCATGTTGATGGATCATGCAGAAAATCCTACAGTCGTGTACATGTTCTCCTATGTGTAGGCACAACCACGGTAGAGATACTTTAATTACAATAAGTACTGAAATTTCTGCATGCAAGTGACACACAGTTTACACATATACAAAAAACTACATATTCATAAAGGACGGTGAATCTTGGCAATTTTTGGAGCATTTTTTTAAAGTGTCAGTGATTAGTAATACATTGGCAAAAATATAGGATTAGATTTATAAAAAAATTGAATCAAAATAATAAAAATATCTAAAATAATAGTTTTAATAAATAAATAAGTTTCAATAAATAAAATTAATAATTAAAATAAATGATAAAAATAGAACAAGAAAACAACCTGTGCATCCTATCTCTCTACTGGACTCTCACTGTTTCTTACACAATAGTTTCCTTGCAGAGTAAACTCATCCAACTATTGTTTCAGAGCTCATTTCTTCCTTTCAGTGGTCCACAGATGATTGAACCCCATCCAGCAGATCACTCTTAGTGCCAGTCCAGTATAGGATATATGACCTTGTCAGTGATCACAATACACTCACACCTGCCCCCCTCAGTACAAGAGGGACTGTGTCCTCTCTACCAGGTCATGTTTAGGAGATGGTCCAGGTCAGGTGGGCAACTCCTCCTCACCAAAGCCGGAGCTCTGTCTTCAATCACACTCAAACACCGCCACTGCTTCTTACCTACTCTAACTATCCTGTAAACCCTCGACCTGTTTTAGATCACAGACCCTCAGGTGAATGATCCCTAACTAGTCTACATTCTACAGACAGTTTTCCCTTAACTGTCTCCTTTCCTGAGAGCCAAGACTGTCTACTAGAAAACTGATGCCTTCTTGGATAAGCTACCAATCCTGACCTTCTGTAGTGAACTTCAAACTAGAACGACATGAGCGTTGATCGGTCGGATTTTACTGTTAAATCCACGTTTGGTTCCACAGTAGTTTGTTTCTCTTATATGTTGTTGCATTTCTGCCACACTAGAAGTGGGCGTGGTTCATACTGGAAGTCACGTTAAATCAGGTAAATGTTGTATTTTGCAACCTAATATTCACTGGCAGTGAATTTCATTTTACCTTCAAATCATCACATTGATTAAATAGTTTTGAAATATATTTCCATTCCCTTATACTGTACTTTTTATCTCTCTCTCTTTTAATTTTTTTATCTAAACTAGGCTTTATGAATTGTCTGAATGTGGACGTCAGTGAGTGACTCGAGAGGCAGCTGAACAGCTACGCTCACTGAACTAGACCAATGAACCCTTCTCTCTAACTGGGCCATCTGCTACGTTCCCAGCTAAATGGAAAATCACATTTTTAACATCATATTGGGCTTATATGTATCGCCTACCTACATACAACGTTAAGTAATGCTGCAGCGGTGATGACTGAACGAGCAAGGACCGACTGAATCGGTCTTGAGTCGAGGCGGACTGCGTGGTGTGTTAATGGTGCATTCTGCTTGGATGGACCCATTTCCAGAGTTGGGACCTTGTTCATCGTGTCCATCCACAAAGATGTGAATCGACTTGAAGAACATAACTGACGCACAGACATGTCAATCATGGCCCCCCCAACTACTACTTCAACTACTGCAGCAATAGCTGCTGTCATAAAGATGCAATCATGAACTTTCACACATGCACACGCCCACATACACTCACCGGCCACTTTATTAGGTACACCTTGCTGGTAAATGGTTGGACCCCCTGCCTTTATTCTTCATGGCATACTTTCAACAAGGTGTGGAAACGTTCCTCAGAGATATTGGTTTTGGTCCAGCTGTGGCCCTGAGGACTTTACCAGGTAATTCTTATTCATGGCAACCTGTTTGGTGTGTGTGTGTGTGTGTGTGTGTGTGTGTGTGTGTGTGTGGGGTGTGTATTACTACATGCTGTAGGAACATAAATCTGTTTTTAAAATGCACATTGTGGGGACTCACCTTCCACATGGGGACAAAATGCTTGTCCCCACAATGTAAATCATTATATTTAAGGGTGAGGACTTGGTTTAGGGTTGGAGTTGTTGTTGATTTGGTTGTGCTGGCCTACTGATCTATTGTGACTATGTGTGAATGTTGTAGATGTTTGCATTATGTTGGACTTTGGTTTCTGTGTGGATGGATGGGTGAGATGGCAGGATCAGCTCCCAGCCCCAGGAGGCATGGGATTGAACCCCGGCCCAGCCAACCCTCCAATTTTGGCTGATGGTGGAAATGGAGGACCAGGGTTTGGTCCCCAGTCAAAGAGGACCAGTGGGTGAGGTGGCTGCTACCTGGGCAGGGCAGGAGCAGTCATATTAAAAAAATTGTGAGGTTTTAAACAAAGTTTTGGCCACACAGGGCCAAATAAAACCAAGGGAGCTTGTGTCCATGTGCACCCAAAAGGAAACAACACAGTAACATCCACACACATCAATAGAAAAGCATAAAATCAAACAAGTGCATCACATACATACAAGGTAAAAAATTACAACAATCATAGTAATTTATAAGAAAATGAATAAAAATAGCTTTTTTATAAGTGCTAAAAGTGCCATGTTGATGGATCATGCAGAAAATCCTACAGTCGTGTACATGTTCTCCTATGTGTAGGCACAACCACGGTAGAGATACTTTAATTACAATAAGTACTGAAATTTCTGCATGCAAGTGACACACAGTTTACACATATACAAAAAACTACATATTCATAAAGGACGGTGAATCTTGGCAATTTTTGGAGCATTTTTTTAAAGTGTCAGTGATTAGTAATACATTGGCAAAAATATAGGATTAGATTTATAAAAAAATTGAATCAAAATAATAAAAATATCTAAAATAATAGTTTTAATAAATAAATAAGTTTCAATAAATAAAATTAATAAAATTAATAATTAAAATAAATGATAAAAATAGAACAAGAAAACAACCTGTGCATCCTATCTCTCTATTGGACTCTCACTGTTTCTTACACAGTAGTTTCCTTGCAGAGTAAACTCATCCAACTATTGTTTCAGAGCTCATTTCTTCCTTTCAGTGGTCCACAGATGATTGAACCCCATCCAGCAGATCACTCTTAGTGCCAGTCCAGTATAGGATATATGACCTTGTCAGTGATCACAATACACTCACACCTGCCCCCCCTCAGTACAAGAGGGACTGTGTCCTCTCTACCAGGTCATGTTTAGGAGATGGTCCAGGTCAGGTGGGCAACTCCTCCTCACCAAAGCCGGAGCTCTGTCTTCAATCACACTCAAACACCGCCACTGCTTCTTACCTACTCTAACTATCCTGTAAACCCTCGACCTGTTTTAGATCACAGACCCTCAGGTGAATGATCCCTAACTAGTCTACATTCTACAGACAGTTTTCCCTTAACTGTCTCCTTTCCTGAGAGCCAAGACTGTCTACTAGAAAACTGATGCCTTCTTGGATAAGCTACCAATCCTGACCTTCTGTAGTGAACTTCAAACTAGAACGACATGAGCGTTGATCGGTCGGATTTTACTGTTAAATCCACGTTTGGTTCCACAGTAGTTTGTTTCTCTTATATGTTGTTGCATTTCTGCCACACTAGAAGTGGGCGTGGTTCATACTGGAAGTCACGTTAAATCAGGTAAATGTTGTATTTTACAACCTAATATTCACTGGCAGTGAATTTCATTTTACCTTCAAATCATCACATTGATTAAATAGTTTTGAAATATATTTCCATTCCCTTATACTGTACTTTTTATCTCTCTCTCTTTTAATTTATTTATCTACACTAGGCTTTATGAATTGTCTGAATGTGGACGTCAGTGAGTGACTCGAGAGGCAGCTGAACAGCTACGCTCACTGAACTAGACCAATGAACCCTTCTCTCTAACTGGGCCATCTGCTACGTTCCCAGCTAAATGGAAAATCACATTTTTAACATCATATTGGGCTTATATGTATCGCCTACCTACATACAACGTTAAGTAATGCTGCAGCGGTGATGACTGAATGAGCAAGGACCGACTGAATCGGTCTTGAGTCGAGGCGGACTGCGTGGTGTGTTAATGGTGCATTCTGCTTGGATGGACCCATTTCCAGAGTTGGGACCTTGTTCATCGTGTCCATCCACAAAGATGTGAATCGACTTGAAGAACATAACTGACACACAGACATGTCAATCATGGCCCCCCCAACTACTACTTCAACTACTGCAGCAATAGCTGCTGTCATAAAGATGCAATCATGAACTTTCACACATGCACACGCCCACATACACTCACCGGCCACTTTATTAGGTACACCTTGCTGGTAAAAGGTTGGACCCCCTGCCTTAATTCTTCATGGCATACTTTCAACAAGGTGTGGAAACGTTCCTCAGAGATATTGGTTTTGGTCCAGCTGTGGCCCTGAGGACTTTACCAGGTAATTCTTATTCATGGCAACCTGTTTGGTGTGTGTGTGTGTGTGTGTGTGTGTGTGTGTGTGTGTGGGTGTGTATTACTACATGCTGTAGGAACATAAATCTGTTTTTAAAATGCACATTGTGGGGACTCACCTTCCACATGGGGACAAAATGCTTGTCCCCACAATGTAAATCATTATATTTAAGGGTGAGGACTTGGTTTAGGGTTGGAGTTGTTGTTGATTTGGTTGTGCTGGCCTACTGATCTATTGTGACTATGTGTGAATGTTGTAGATGTTTGCATTATGTTGGACTTTGGTTTCTGTGTGGATGGATGGGTGAGATGGCAGGATCAGCTCCCAGCCCCAGGAGGCATGGGATTGAACCCCGGCCCAGCCAACCCTCCAATTTTGGCTGATGGTGGAAATGGAGGACCAGGGTTTGGTCCCCAGTCAAAGAGGACCAGTGGGTGAGGTGGCTGCTACCTGGGCAGGGCAGGAGCAGTCATATTAAAAAAATTGTGAGGTTTTAAAAAAAGTTTTGGCTACACAGGGCCAAATAAAACCAAGGGAGCTTGTGTCCATGTGCACCCAAAAGGAAACAACACAGTAACATCCACACACATCTATAGAAAAGCATAAAATCAAACAAGTGCATCACATACATACAAGGTAAAAAATTACAACAATCATAGTAATTTATAAGAAAATGAATAAAAATAGCTTTTTTATAAGTGCTAAAAGTGCCATGTTGATGGATCATGCAGAAAATCCTACAGTCGTGTACATGTTCTCCTATGTGTAGGCACAACCACGGTAGAGATACTTTAATTACAATAAGTACTGAAATTTCTGCATGCAAGTGACACACAGTTTACACATATACAAAAAACTACATATTTATAAAGGACGGTGAATCTTGGCAATTTTTGGAGCATTTTTTTAAAGTGTCAGTGATTAGTAATACATTGGCAAAAATATAGGATTAGATTTATAAAAAAATTGAATCAAAATAATAAAAAATATCTAAAATAATAGTTTTAATAAATAAATAAGTTTCAATAAATAAAATTAATAAAATTAATAATTTAAATAATTGATAAAAATAGAACAAGAAAACAACCTGTGCATCCTATCTCTCTACTGGACTCTCACTGTTTCTTACACAATAGTTTCCTTGCAGAGTAAACTCATCCAACTATTGTTTCAGAGCTCATTTCTTCCTTTCAGTGGTCCACAGATGATTGAACCCCATCCAGCAGATCACTCTTAGTGCCAGTCCAGTATAGGATATATGACCTTGTCAGTGATCACAATACACTCACACCTGCCCCCCCTCAGTACAAGAGGGACTGTGTCCTCTCTACCAGGTCATGTTTAGGAGATGGTCCAGGTCAGGTGGGCAACTCCTCCTCACCAAAGCCGGAGCTCTGTCTTCAGTCACACTCAAACACCGCCACTGCTTCTTACCTACTCTAACTATCCTGTAAACCCTCGACCTGTTTTAGATCACAGACCCTCAGGTGAATGATCCCTAACTAGTCTACATTCTACAGACAGTTTTCCCTTAACTGTCTCCTTTCCTGAGAGCCAAGACTGTCTACTAGAAAACTGATGCCTTCTTGGATAAGCTACCAATCCTGACCTTCTGTAGTGAACTTCAAACTAGAACGACATGAGCATTGATCGGTCGGATTTTACTGTTAAATCCACGTTTGGTTCCACAGTAGTTTGTTTCTCTTATATGTTGTTGTATTTCTGCCACACTAGAAGTGGGCGTGGTTCGTACTGGAAGTCACGTTAAATCAGGTAAATGTTGTATTTTGCAACCTAATATTCACTGGCAGTGAATTTCATTTTACCTTCAAATCATCACATTGATTAAATAGTTTTGAAATATATTTCCATTCCCTTATACTGTACTTTTTATCTCTCTCTCTTTTAATTTTTTTATCTAAACTAGGCTTTATGAATTGTCTGAATGTGGACGTCAGTGAGTGACTCGAGAGGCAGCTGAACAGCTACGCTCACTGAACTAGACCAATGAACCCTTCTCTCTAACTGGGCCATCTGCTATGTTCCCAGCTAAATGGAAAATCACATTTTTAACATCATATTGGGCTTATATGTATCGCCTACCTACATACAACGTTAAGTAATGCTGCAGCGGTGATGACTGAACGAGCAAGGACCGACTGAATCGGACTTGAGTCGAGGCGGACTGCGTGGTGTGTTAATGGTGCATTCTGCTTGGATGGACCCATTTCCAGAGTTGGGACCTTGTTCATCGTGTCCATCCACAAAGATGTGAATCGACTTGAAGAACATAACTGACGCACAGACATGTCAATCATGGCCCCCCCAGCTACTACTTCAACTACTGCAGCAATAGCTGCTGTCATAAAGATGCAATCATGAACTTTCACACATGCACACGCCCACATACACTCACCGGCCACTTTATTAGGTACACCTTGCTGGTAAAAGGTTGGACCCCCTGCCTTAATTCTTCATGGCATACTTTCAACAAGGTGTGGAAACGTTCCTCAGAGATATTGGTTTTGGTCCAGCTGTGGCCCTGAGGACTTTACCAGGTAATTCTTATTCATGGCAACCTGTTTGGTGTGTGTGTGTGTGTGTGTGTGTGTGTGTGTGTGTGTGTGGGGTGTGTATTACTACATGCTGTAGGAACATAAATCTGTTTTTAAAATGCACATTGTGGGGACTCACCTTCCACATGGGGACAAAATGCTTGTCCCCACAATGTAAATCATTATATTTAAGGGTGAGGACTTGGTTTAGGGTTGGAGTTGTTGTTGATTTGGTTGTGCTGGCCTACTGATCTATTGTGACTATGTGTGAATGTTGTAGATGTTTGCATTATGTTGGACTTTGGTTTCTGTGTGGATGGATGGGTGAGATGGCAGGATCAGCTCCCAGCCCCAGGAGGCATGGGATTGAACCCCGGCCCAGCCAACCCTCCAATTTTGGCTGATGGTGGAAATGGAGGACCAGGGTTTGGTCCCCAGTCAAAGAGGACCAGTGGGTGAGGTGGCTGCTACCTGGGCAGGGCAGGAGCAGTCATATTAAAAAAATTGTGAGGTTTTAAAAAAAGTTTTGGCTACACAGGGCCAAATAAAACCAAGGGAGCTTGTGTCCATGTGCACCCAAAAGGAAACAACACAGTAACATCCACACACATCTATAGAAAAGCATAAAATCAAACAAGTGCATCACATACATACAAGGTAAAAAATTACAACAATCATAGTAATTTATAAGAAAATGAATAAAAATAGCTTTTTTATAAGTGCTAAAAGTGCCATGTTGATGGATCATGCAGAAAATCCTACAGTCGTGTACATGTTCTCCTATGTGTAGGCACAACCACGGTAGAGATACTTTAATTACAATAAGTACTGAAATTTCTGCATGCAAGTGACACACAGTTTACACATATACAAAAAACTACATATTTATAAAGGACGGTGAATCTTGGCAATTTTTGGAGCATTTTTTTAAAGTGTCAGTGATTAGTAATACATTGGCAAAAATATAGGATTAGATTTATAAAAAAATTGAATCAAAATAATAAAAAATATCTAAAATAATAGTTTTAATAAATAAATAAGTTTCAATAAATAAAATTAATAAAATTAATAATTTAAATAATTGATAAAAATAGAACAAGAAAACAACCTGTGCATCCTATCTCTCTACTGGACTCTCACTGTTTCTTACACAATAGTTTCCTTGCAGAGTAAACTCATCCAACTATTGTTTCAGAGCTCATTTCTTCCTTTCAGTGGTCCACAGATGATTGAACCCCATCCAGCAGATCACTCTTAGTGCCAGTCCAGTATAGGATATATGACCTTGTCAGTGATCACAATACACTCACACCTGCCCCCCCTCAGTACAAGAGGGACTGTGTCCTCTCTACCAGGTCATGTTTAGGAGATGGTCCAGGTCAGGTGGGCAACTCCTCCTCACCAAAGCCGGAGCTCTGTCTTCAGTCACACTCAAACACCGCCACTGCTTCTTACCTACTCTAACTATCCTGTAAACCCTCGACCTGTTTTAGATCACAGACCCTCAGGTGAATGATCCCTAACTAGTCTACATTCTACAGACAGTTTTCCCTGAACTGTCTCCTTTCCTGAGAGCCAAGACTGTCTACTAGAAAACTGATGCCTTCTTGGATAAGCTACCAATCCTGACCTTCTGTAGTGAACTTCAAACTAGAACGACATGAGCATTGATCGGTCGGATTTTACTGTTAAATCCACGTTTGGTTCCACAGTAGTTTGTTTCTCTTATATGTTGTTGTATTTCTGCCACACTAGAAGTGGGCGTGGTTCGTACTGGAAGTCACGTTAAATCAGGTAAATGTTGTATTTTGCAACCTAATATTCACTGGCAGTGAATTTCATTTTACCTTCAAATCATCACATTGATTAAATAGTTTTGAAATATATTTCCATTCCCTTATACTGTACTTTTTATCTCTCTCTCTTTTAATTTTTTTATCTAAACTAGGCTTTATGAATTGTCTGAATGTGGACGTCAGTGAGTGACTCGAGAGGCAGCTGAACAGCTACGCTCACTGAACTAGACCAATGAACCCTTCTCTCTAACTGGGCCATCTGCTATGTTCCCAGCTAAATGGAAAATCACATTTTTAACATCATATTGGGCTTATATGTATCGCCTACCTACATACAACGTTAAGTAATGCTGCAGCGGTGATGACTGAACGAGCAAGGACCGACTGAATCGGACTTGAGTCGAGGCGGACTGCGTGGTGTGTTAATGGTGCATTCTGCTTGGATGGACCCATTTCCAGAGTTGGGACCTTGTTCATCGTGTCCATCCACAAAGATGTGAATCGACTTGAAGAACATAACTGACGCACAGACATGTCAATCATGGCCCCCCCAGCTACTACTTCAACTACTGCAGCAATAGCTGCTGTCATAAAGATGCAATCATGAACTTTCACACATGCACACGCCCACATACACTCACCGGCCACTTTATTAGGTACACCTTGCTGGTAAAAGGTTGGACCCCCTGCCTTAATTCTTCATGGCATACTTTCAACAAGGTGTTGGAAACGTTCCTCAGAGATATTGGTTTTGGTCCAGCTGTGGCCCTGAGGACTTTTCTAGGTAATTCTTACCCATGGATTGTATGTTTTTGCACAAGTTATTGCACAAACAAAACTGTCAAAATGATTGTCATTGTTGTTCTCGTGTGAAGAGAGCTCCAGGTAGACATCAACACACACACTTCTTTTAGCTGGAATTAAGAGGTTGATTGTGACAACATTTACTTGGAAATAATCATGATATTAATCTGGTTTCGTAAGGGGTTTTATATATGACTCATCACAAGTAGTGATTGCCTAATGACCTACAACATCTCTGGTCTCTATATAAAGGTAGTTGATTTGTGGTCAGTACAACAGATTTCAGCAGACCTGTTGACTTCTTCCTGTCGCTCTACCAGTCACTCAGCAGACACGTACAGTAAGTGATTAAGACTTGATTATTTTCTTGCTGTGAAACATTTTTCTGTGTCAGATCTTATTTGATTATATTCAGTGTAAATAGAGTAAATGGGTGTTGTATGCATTCACATTTAAAATATAATATCTTTGATAGCATTGTGATCCATATTGACAACAATCCATATTTGTAATGATGTCTCATTGTTGTATTGGCGCTCAGCTGAAAAGGCAGTCATGCTGCTAACTTGTCATATTCAGTGTACTCATGGTTTGTCTTTCTTTATTGCAGTCACCCACAATGGCCAAATACATCTCACAGCTGGACGTGTCCCTTGATCATGCTGATGAGCAGAGGCTCCAACACCATGGCTTCAAGAAAATCGATGTTGATCTGAACAGAGGTGCAGGAGGAAATTCCGTCTACATTTGGTACAAGTATGGTTCAGTCCCAATCACCAGGCTTCAAGTTACATTCAACGACAACATGGCTGTTGGGTTGATCAATGCAGGGTTCACGAAGATCCCTAAAGATCTCAATGCTGGAACAGGAGATGACTTCCTCTACCTTTGGTACTTCAGAGGGTCCGGAGAGTACGATACCCCCATAGTGGAGATTGATGTCAGTACAGATGCACAAAGTGAAGCTGTGAAGTTTGGAAACGACTGGGAGAGACTGGCCTGTGATCTGAACCGTAAGGCTGGAGGGAACTACATCCACGCCTGGGTGAAGAGAGAGAAGAAAACCTACATCTGTGATGTTACTGCCACTGACTCCTACGGATCAGATAGCGACAACTTTAAGAACGGCTACATCCGTGTGAGTGAAGATACTAACAGGGGTGCAGGGGGAGCCTTTGTCTTCACCTGGTACCGTCAGACCACCGACCCCCAGCGTGGACTCAGTGATCTGAAAGTCTCCACCACCGATAAAGAGTACCAGGCCCTTCAGCAGCAAAACTACACGCCAGTGAGTGTTAACCTCAATGAGGGAACCGGAGGGAACCAGGTGTACATGTGGTACAAGAAAGACACCATCCAAAATCCCATTAAGTCCATGAGCCTGCTTGTCAACACAGATGCTACTCCAGTGTACGAGAAGGCTGGTGTCACTGTCATCAAAAGAAACCTGAACGCAGGCAATGATGGCAAGGTAGAGTACCTGTGTTTCTACCAGTGAAAGCCTGAGAAAGCCTTCTTCATGGTGGCAGAGCTGAGAATCCTCAACACTCACTGAAGTGGAAAGCAAAGTCCAACAATGTTGTTAAATCATTTTGGTGATGGCCTCCATAACTTTCTCTTCTTATCTTTTCCTATACAAAACAATGTGATCAGTTATATTACAGTAAATCTACCATTAACATAAAGTATCAGTGGTATGTGGGTTCTACTGTTAAACTTGCTGTTAGTGAAATCAAACCATTTTAACTCGCTGATTTTCAACAATGCTAATGAATGATTGGATGTTAAGGCTCTGTATCACTTTATTCTGCACATTTCCTACTTTTCAATAAAGACAACTTGGCATGCAAAGTGTGTTTCCTTCAGACTCTACACAACAGAAAATTCACTTGGAGTATTTCCATGTGTCTTCATCATCTTATGCCCATCAGGACCCATCAGGACCCATCAGGACCCATGTTTATTAAAATGCTAAAAGGGACATTTTGGACTTGAAAATGAAAAATAAAAGTACAAATCCTTCACTTTAATTACTCACAAACTGAAGATAAATTTGATCATTTTTTATGACATAAAAAGATCAGGAGGTCTTTTAAAGTTACATTTAAAACAAATAACTGTAGTTGCTTAAACTGTCACTATATCCTGAGAATTGACCAGGACAGATCATCTCTGAAAAAAGCAGAAATGATATAAATGTTTCTTCTCAATACCATTTCTGATACCTGAACTTGGAGTATAAGATGATAAAGAGAACCGATCAGATACCAAAACAGCTGTTTACTACAGACCATGTAGGGATGTGATGTGATTACTATGTTTGTTGACTCCTGGCTCTGGTTAAACCCTTTATAAAACATTAACACACCTTACTATGGTACTGTCACTCCTCCAATCAGAACCCTTACGTACTGATCATGTCCTCATTTTACATGTTGGACTTTCTACTGTGAAATGTTACCAAATGGATGACATTTTCCTCACTACATTAAGGTTACAGTATTACAGTATGCAGCTGCAGTTTAGACCAAGTGCTATAGATTGTTAAAATGTGTGAGTGCAGTGATAAGAGAGTATTAAGAGAACTGGATACAGCGATGCAGGCCCTGGGGGCATTCCTATAAAATTTGCTCAGTGGTGCACGAAGCCAAAATGGCTCAACTTCCAAGTGGAAAAGTACCGAGATCTTCCAGTGATTTTCTCCATCCATTGGGCCCATAAAGCAGGTTCAGTGGTGTTCGCTCGGTCACATGGCTCCATCACGGGGTCACAACCGTCATGCTGTTGTCACACTGTCGTCACGCTGTCGTCACGCTTTTGCTAACCCCGCCTCCCAGCCCTTGCTATAGCCTTGGTCTGGGTCTTATTCACATGAATGGACAAACAGAAATAACTTTGATTTCAGCTATTAGTGCATTTTAAAACTTTTCGGACCTAATAATTTAAATGGCGGTTATTAACATGTTCATGGTGAGAAACTGACTTTCCTCAAAAAAAAAAAAAATAAATAAATAAAATAAAATAATTCTACCCAGTTACAGCCGTCTCTTACCCAATGAAAAAGTCTTGGTAATGGCATCATGTGACAGACACAGAAGTTGCAGTCCCACTGTATGGCCATCAATGACCAGGGTTGACAGAGCCAGGCTCATGGTTTCCCCCTGCTTCCAGTATTTATGCTAACTTAAGCTTACAGTGTCTCATCTTTGGCTCAGTATGTCAAGTAATGAGAGTGACAGCAATCTCTCTCTTGGAAAGGAAGTGAAAATGTATTTTTCCTAAAGTCTTGAACCATTTCTTCAATAGAATATAAAGGACTGTCAATAATAGTGAAGCTTATTCCCCGAAAAGGTGCAAACATTAACATTTCCAATAAGAGAGATTATGTTGTGATTATATCTTCTCCTCTTTTTCCATTCTACCAGCTCTGTTTTTTCCCCACTTCCTTCCAGACTCCCAGAGCCTCAGCAGCTTTCCCTTTACTCCTCTGGCGTTCTTCTCCTCCTTCCTTACACCTCCATCTTCCACATGTGGGGAGTTGTTAATTAATTGACTGAGGTTTTTCCTGGGGAGGGTTATTTCTCCCCCACTCTGATGATGAATAATGCAACAGCATTACATATTTTCTTCTCCTTCCTTCCCATACTTATCTTCTTATCCTCCTATCCCTCACACTTTCCTTTCCCCTCTGTTTTTGGCGTTCTTTCTCCCCATGTCATTAAACAACCCTCCACCCCTTTCTTCCCCCTTCCTTCGTCACTCTGGTGGAGATGACTCATTGTGGCTGCTGTTGATCATGTAGCTGAAACAATCTGTCTGGGTGAAGGTCATTTGATTGTCGTGGGGGAAGAAGGGGGGTCCACTGAAGAGTTGTGGAGAAGGAGGAGGACTGAGCGATCACAGAGTGGGTAGCCTTTGCTGGGCTCACAGCAGCATAAATCCATGGCTTAGTCGGGAGAAAGACACTTAATAAAGGATAGATTGTCTCACATCTAGAGGGGTTTCCTGAAAGAGGTGAACTGTAAAGTCTCTGGTGCGATTCCCGGCTGGCTGGACCATTTACTGAACGTCATTCTCCTTATTTGTATCGCTCAGTATCACAGATTACAAATTTGCCTCAAGGAGCTTTACAATCTGCAATTTAATTGATGTTTGTGATATAGTCATTCACTACATGCCACAAAGAACAAGCCGCAATCCATAGAGTACAACATATTCAATCGATTCATTCCATCCCTACAGTCACGTATTGCTTATATACAGCATGTATGTGCAGCTATTCTCACTGAAACATGCCCATTATCGTATGAATATGTTTCTGTGTCCTGCATGCATACAATTGAATGCATGTTAAGTTTCATACAGTATGTATATAGTAGTGGCTGAGTAAATGGATGTGTGAGGGTGAATATGTGTGGGTGTCCGAATGCATCTGTGCCTGGATGTACTGCCACACTGCTCCAGTTCATCATAATGTCAATGCCACGGTGTGTGTGTTCATACATACTGCAGGGCTGAGCTCTGGATGAAACCATTACACTCATCAGCTGTTTTCAGGTTGGTGCACAGCTGTGTGTATGAATGTGCGGTGCAAGAAGGACACCAACTCAATAAATGAAAATATACACTGCTATGTACATATACACAGTAGAGCACACACACATACACACTGGATTGCATGCATTCTGGTCGTTGGCAGCCCGCTGGGACAAGATGGCTCCAACCCCAACATCGGAGGCCTCCATTTCCACAGCAAACTGTCTCTTATGGTCAATAACTTAAAGGATGGGAGCAGAGCCAGGCCTTCAGGTTCTGGAAGGCCTCCTTGGCCAGAAGTGAAGTGAAATACAGTACAGAAATGAAGCCAAAATATCCTGAATATGGGAGCTGTCAGCTTGAGATTGTGAGTAGTCTTGAGTCTGTGCAGCAGTGATAAAGCAGCGATATCAAGGTCAACTGCCCAAACCAATCACAAGCCAAACACAGTTGTAGCTTGTGAGTGAGATGTCATGACGTCTAACTCCCTTTTGCTGTTAATAAGCTTTTGAATGGAGATGTCTATCGGTCATGCCTGACAGTACACAGAGGGCAACACAGTCTCACAGCAATTTGTGAAATAATCACAAAATTCAGTTGATTTGATTTTTATATATAAATGCTGATTTTCCTTTAATGGGTGTGTCCTGTATGGTTGCTGTGACTGGCTTAGTGAGTGAGTTTACCCGGGGGTTTGAAGTGATTTAGGCAAACATCTGGGCTACTCCTGTCTCATTTGAATCTGTCTAATGTGCCATGTCAAAGAGCACATTTTTTTATGTTTAGGTGTTTCTGCAACTACGGGCATATAAGTCCCAGCAATGACATTTTGGATTTTTGTTAAACTTTGCAGTGTGATGCTTGATAAACGCTGCATATACAGTGTTATTATTCATCACAACACATTGTGTCATGACATAAATATTATTACTAAAATATGTGATTTAATTAAATTTATGAGGCATTTTATGGGTCTAAACACCACTTTTCTTCATAATGAATACGTAAATGATGTCTGATATGTAAAATGACCTAATTGTATTATAATATAACGTACACCCCTGATACACACTCCAAGCTAAGATTGACACCATCTCCAGCAACCTGACCACCTCCCCCACCCTCTCCACCTCCCCAACTGTCCTCTCCCACTGTACCACCCAGCACCTGTCTCAGTTTTCCCCCATCCAACCTCATGGTTGGAATGAAAAGCTCAACCTGTGTCCTGGACCCCATCCCATCCAATCTCATTAAGGACTGTCTTCCCACTCATCACACACATCATCAACTCCTCCTTCAGCTTTGGTTCAGTCCCCCAAGCACCCAAACTGGCTGCCGTCACCCCCATCTTCAAAAAAACCTGGACTCAACCCTGATGTCATGAGTAACTTCCGGCCCATCTCCCCTTTCTGTCAAAAATACTGGAACACACTGTTGCCTCACAACTCAAAATCTACATCATCTGTATGAACTACCTCAATCTGGTTTGTGCTCACATCACAGCAGAGAAGCAGGCCTCCTCAAAGACACCAATGACCTCCTCCTCTCCTCAGACTCTGGTCACCCCAACATCCTCATCCTTCTTGACCTCACTGCAGCTTTTGACACCATCAACCACACCATTCTTCTGTCCCGCCTTGAATCCTCCCTGAACATCACCGGCACTGCCCTCTCCTGGCTAAAGTCATATCTCACAAACCGACAACAATTCATCAACATCAACAACTGCACCTCCTCTCCTGCTCCCCTGTCGCAAGGTGCCCCCCAGGGTTCAGTGCTTGGTCCCTTCTGTCCAACCTCTACCTGCTTCCCCTTGGTAATATCATATGCCGCCATGGCCTCCACTTCCACTGCTATGCCGACGACATCCAGCTTTACATTTCCACAAAATCCATCACTGCCGCTACTCACTCCACTCTGACCAACTGGCTCACTGAAATTAAATCATGGATGCAGATCAACTTTCTCAAACTCAACTGTGGCAAATCAGACATGGCCGTCATCAGTCCCAAATCACTCACCACTTCTGCCTCACCATGGACAACTCCACCCAATCCTCCTCCCCTCACATCCACAACCTTGGAGTCATTTTCGACAGTAACCTCTCGGTTGAACACCATGTCAACCACATCACTTGCCGTCTTCCAGCTTTTATCTCATTCAGAATCAACTATTGCAACAGCATCCTTTATGGTTCATCATCCAAAGTCCTCAATAAACTCCGGTACATACAGAACTCTGCTGCCCGTCTACTCACCCTTTCCCGGTCCCATGATCACATCACCCCTGTCCTCCAGAACCTCCACTGGCTCCCTCACACACAAAGCCTTCGACCAGGAGCCTCCTATGACCTGCTCCACCACCAGACTCCTTCCCACTCCCTCTGCTCCTCTGAAGCCAACCTCCTGTCCCCACCACTCCGAACCAAGTACTGGACCTGGAGTGACCCCTCCCTCTGGACCTCACTTCCCAAACACATCAGAGACTGCACCAAACTATCCACATTCAAATCACAAATCAAAACTCACCAGAACTGCTTTTAATGTGTGATTGATGCTGTGTGTTTTATACTGTATTTTTTAATGATGTCCATATTTTATGATTGTTTTAATCTGTGTAAAGTGTCTGAGTGTCTTGAAAAATGCTATATAAATAAAATGTATTATTTTTATTATTATTATTAATATTAATAATATTATTATTATTTCAAATGAAATTGTTTCATATACATATTACTTAACACCATATTAAAAATATTTTTTGTTTACAAATCATTTATATGATTTTTTTCATCCAAATGTATTGGATGTGTTCTGAGTCCTTACCTACCACAACACTGACACTGCTGTGGTAAAGCAAAATCTGTCATAAAATACAACATATTTTATATGTTTTCTGTATGAAGACTGACATCTGTGGTTACTGTTTAAATTTTTCAAGGTGTAGAGAAAATCATGAAATGCTCTAGTTTTGGAACATGTTTTTATATCTATTTTATATATTTCATATAGCAGTACGCTTTATTGTGCACAATCGTACACAGAAAATGCTTGTAGAGAGGAAGTTGCTCGCATAAGAAGGTTTTTAAAAGGCTTTTCAAATTGATTTATACTTTTTTTTACTCATTTATTTGCAGTACATTATGATTTCTGAATATGAACACATCATTTCCTCATTTTCCCAATTAGCTTCCCTTTATATTAGAGCCTGTGTTGCATTTCATTGCATAAAAAAATGGTCATCATGAAATATTCAAAAGGCACCAAAGTCATAGATTCATTGATTGATTAAACAGGTACACTGCAGTTTTTGATCCCTGGGTGCTGTAGAACAACATTGTGATGAGTACAGTATTGCATGAATGCATTGTATGTGCACATAAAAGAGGGCAGGAAGGTTAAAAACTGATGTAAGCAATGCAGGTTTCAGAAAATGTTAATAGGCACTGCAGTGAGGTAAGAAATGAATCCAACATAGTTAAAGGTACAGTGTCTAGGATTTGATGTCATTTAGTTGTGTGGTTGCAAGCATTTAAGTACCCCTCCGCACACTCCTCCTTTTCCATGACTGTGGTAACGTGAGCTGTCAAGTGCAAGTTGTGGTAACACTGTTCGCCTCGCTCAGAGGCCATTTTTAATATAATAACAACAATAATATTCCATCAATCAATCTGCAACCACTTATCCCATTAGGGGCCGAGGGGGACTGGAGTCGAACCCAGCTGGCATTGGGCGAAGGCGGGGTTCACCCTGGACAGGTCGCCAGTCCATCGCAGGGCACAAAGAGACAGACAACATAGAGACAGACAACCATTCACACTCACATTCACACCTACGGGCAACTGAGAGTCATCAATTAACCAAAACTGCATGTCTTTGGACTGTAGGAGGAAATACGAGAACCCAGAGAAAAAAGGTAACAGGGGGGCGAACATGTAAACTCCAACAACAATTTTCAATTTCTGCTAATAGAAATGTTCCACACTGGCCCTTTAATGGATAAAGACAATGCATTTCATGATATCAAGGATACCTTATTAACATGCAGCTTAATTGTTTTTAGATAACCTCATTTGTCCCTTGGTTTGACTTGCCAGAGTCATGAAAAATGTATCTCGGTGACAACATCCACTGTCGGTTACAGTAAAAAGATGTTACGTGCACAGTGGTTTACTGCAGAACAGTGACCCTCTCCCCTATGACCAGAGACTTTGGTTTTTAAAGGTGGGATTGGCACCCAATCAGGGGCTAAATGGAATATGGTCACTGCGCGACCTTTAATTAAGTCCTTCCAAAGGGGAGGATTTACTGTCCCGGAAGGAGAGAAGAATGAGTACATAGTGTTTTCTCACCCACTTAGGGCAGTAATCCCTAAAGCATTTATGATACCGCAAACTGTGCTTACAGATGGGAACTCTTTAGCAATGCATTAGCAGATGCATTATGGCAGCTACTGTACATCATAACATACTATATTGGCAATGTCACGAAAACAAATGGCTGAATTTGAAGAGACCTCTTCTCGGAGGGTAATGCATTAATATTTGATATAATACCAGTTTTAGAGAGACTCTACTCAAGGCGGACTGGATGGCTGTGCCAACATGAGCTCTTTCATACCAATGCTTGTGAGTGTAAAGGCCTTTTGTAAAGGCTACTCCAGCCCCGCTGATAGTCTGCCACATTGGAAGCTTGTTTATCTCAAGTCCTCAGTAGTAGAGGCTGCTCTGACTTTTAGCAACACTGAAAGTCTAAATAATGGTTTATTCAACAGAAGTGCACAGATGTGAATTCTGCAGTGTTCTTTGTGTGGCTCTAGTGAACAGGGCCGAAGCTTTGTCATTTAAATCGACAAATACATCCAAGCAGCTCCTGACAATCAAAGGAAACAAGTGAGAACAAATGACGCTGCTGCATCTTTTGCTTGGGAGGCCTGTTTGGCACACTGGTGAATGAGGTTTTACTTGTGCCAAGAAATTATTCAGGAGCAGAGGTAGTGACTGTACATGCCCTACTTTTTATGCTACTTTTCCACTGCTGTTGCTTCAACTATAAGGAGGTGCTGCTTGGAAAAAATAGGCTCTGCTAAGGCAGGATTAAGGTCTGGGTCAACAACAATGACATCAGTCTCCAACACGTATACACAATGAGATCTTGGTTCTGGGGGATCCTTCAATGGCTTCCTTTGTGTACTGTACAGACTGGGAAGGGGCTTCGATGATGATTACCACTGTAAACCCAAGAGTATACAAACAGTATTTACAGTCTAACAAGCATGAGTTAATCCTAATCCTGAGCTATAATTGATTTTTCAGTGATGAAATGTTCACTGGAAGTCATTAGACTAGGACAAGGTTTAATCCTTGTCTGTGAAACTGGTCAACACAAAGACAGCTACAATGAGCCAGATACTGTAGTCTCTAATGTTACTACACGTTATTAAATATCATCTAAGTATGTAGATTTCAGGTGAAATTATTAAAAAAAAAATACACATTTCCCAAGGCTTGATTACCAAGAAAGTGGGAAATGGGTCCCAGACCCTCAATGGGCTCCTAAATGTTTACCTATATGGTATATGGTCTTTCAATGGAGCCCAATGTCAAAATGCAGTTTTAAAGGTGCACTCCACCAATTTTACATGTCAAAATACAAAGTCTTCTGTGGTTTTGGAAATTGGAAATATAGGATCCATTATTTTTGGAATTGGACCTACACAAGGGATTTAAGTCATATTATGTGAACATATTTATTAACAAATTTGTGTTTTACCACAAACTAACATTCAGCAGACCTGGGGCAGCATAACATTTCAGTGTAGGAATACTGGTTGGTTCCTGGGGCTCTGGGCAAAATATACTTGCTGTGAACGTAGTGATATTTTTAACCATGAAAATGGAGGCCTCCTTGCTTTTGCAATGGTTTAGAAAGGCACCGGCAATCAAAGGTCGCTTACTTAGCAATTAATGTATTTAGTCATTTAGTTTGGAGGACATGTTGGTCCTTAATGTGGAAAAAAACAACAAATATCTGGTGTCAAATATTATAAACATGAGTTTATGGTCTAACTTGCTAGGTTCAAGTCTTCCTCAATACAGCATGATGTTAACTTAGTAAATTATGGTCCCATTTAGAGTCAAATAGACCATAAAGCAGGGGATGCTGTACGGCTACCTTGTCATTGGCAGGCGCTGTCCCGTAAGGGAGTTGTCTGTGTTTTCATCTTTCAACTTTAATCCTTCCAATGTGTTTTCAGTTCATAACAGTAGCTTTCCAGTCACATTAAAATGTCTCATTCAGAAATTGTTTGTACTAGAAAAACCAAGATGGCCACGGGCAAAATGACAAGCTTCAGACTTCAAAACTGTTGTCCAATGGGTTCCTAAACAACAAGATAGTGATGTCCAAAAACCAAGATGGCAACAGACAAAATGCCGAACGTGAAGCTTCAAAATCGTAAACCGATGGGTGAAGTCACGGTGTCTACCCATATAAATGTGAAGATCATCTTTGACCCCTAGCCAGCGAGTGCTGCCCCTTATTTCCAAATAAAGTTGTTCAATACTAGCATTTCTTAAGCTTTGATTCTTCTATAACAATACTAATGACTCAAGGTCATCATTGTCATAAGACCAAGCCCATCAGAATGGCAATGAAATGGACATCATTCAATCATCCTGCCATATCCACGCACCTGCTCTATTCTTTTACTGTCAAAAGCACAGTAGATGGAGAGTTACTTGAATGCCAGCATCCATTTAAATATACTCGATTAACAGAGGTGGTAATGACTACCTGGGGTTGAAAGTAGGTAGCAGCATTAGCTCCCCATCACTAAATTTAGAGAGAAAGTCACCAAGTTGGCAAAAATGACAGTCCATCCCTCCAGGCCTCCTTCCAAAACCACTCCCCCAAAATTACCATTATGCATGTAAACAATGAACATGACTATTGTTGGTACTCACAACTGTCAAGCTAGTAGCTTGTGGAAAACTTCAGGTGACCAACAGTGAGTGAACAGAGTGTGTGCAGGCAAGCTGTCCAATCATTTCATCTGTGAAAGCCACTTTTTTTTCTTTTTTATTAGAGCATTTGATTCATTGATTGCTGACAGGATATAGCCAACAGAGAAAACAAAGGGCTGTCAATCTATTAAAATATTTAATCGCAATTAATCGTATGATTGTACATAGTTAATTATGATTAACTACAAATTAATTAATTCATTAATTGAATTAATTAACGTATGTATATATTTATTATTGTAAATCAATTATAACACAAAACAATAACACATATTGTCTAGAAACCCTCAGTTACTGCATTTAGCATAAAAAATATGCTCACATCATAACATGGAAAACAGCTGTCAGTGTGTCAGAGTGCTGACTTGACTATGACTTGATCCAGACTGACTGGGATTATCATAAAGTGGGCATGCATTACCATGCACCAAGCATTACCATGCACCATGATACTGCACCAGATACTCCCTTTGGACACCTTGGTGTCCAAACTGGCATTTACAGGGTTAAAATCTTGAAAATTATTGAATGTTTGATAGTTGAAGACGTCCAGAGGGTAGTAAATTTGAGGAGGGCATAAGGGTTAAGCACACAGTTGTTTCCAGATTAAATGATTTACAGAATAAAACAGTAAACATAAACAGTAGCACATGTGACAGGTAATCTGAAAAAAAAAATAAATCATTCCATTTTTAATTTCATTTAAAATCATTCATTCATTCATCGTTATCCAGTTTGGTCCTTTTCTGTTAAATTCAAAAATATTGATTTAAGCTGTACCTTGTGTGATTCCCATACTGAAATTGCTGTCCATCTCTTCTGGAAATGTACACGGTGGCATTTATCTATCAAAATATTATATGTCACTTCTACCGAAATTTCTTTTTTTAAGGTTTAACACAATATATACGATTGAATATTTTCTAATCAATCTCTTACATTCATAAATGAAAATCTGCATAAAGACAAAATGGAACTATATATAAAGAAAATATCTTCTGCAAAAAACAAACTGCTTGTGGTCCCATTTTATTGTTTTTACTTAAGTTACTAATATTTATTTATATTAACTTGTAGCATGTTTTGTTCCATGTTTTAACTTTTTTATTTTATCTTTTATTATTAAATTGTTTATTTTTATCTTCTTTTCCTGTGTATTGTGATATGCATTGAACTGTTAAAATATATTTTTTTTAAGCCATGAGGAGGTGCAGAAGTCTCGTTTTCTCTCTATAATATGCTAAAAATTATTATGGATTTTGTGCCCAGTGATGCTATCAATATTCTGCCTATTGCTGGTTTAATTAGGCAGGTTATATTTGAAAATAAATAAATAAAAAGGAGTGTGTGGCCTGGTCCTGTCACACCACCCCTCTGAGCCTGTATGTATGAGCCACTCAGCATGAAGCACAACACAAGGTGGGTTTTCCCCATTCATGAAGCCACATGACTCATCCCTCGGCCACCAGCAGCAGGAACATTTTTACAACTCTCATCTCGCCTGTTGCCTCCACTGCTCCTAAAATAACGGTGCACCATCACCGCCCCCCCCCCTCCACACACACCCCACCACCCCCATCCTCCAGCTCCCCCTCCCAGACCCAAGCCCGCCACATGGTTACAGTTAAGTACATAAATCAGGCGCCACCGCTGGTGTGGAGAGGCAGACGGGAGGCACGCATGCACCTCGCACCGCCGCGGCTCGTCGCTGCTACTGCAGCCGGTGCGGCGAAGGAGACACTCGCGGCTTCCTCCCCATGTCACGGAGGCGGGATGGCTTGAGATCACACGGCGCGGACTCGGTCTCGATCGACTGGATGGTGTTCTGAGTGTCTGCCTGTCTGCGTCCGTCCGTCTTGCCGCGGATTGCTGCAGTGCTGTTTTTCCAGGTGTTGTGGCGCGTGAGTGTGTGGTGTGAGTGTGTGTGTGAGCGTGTGTGTGTGTGTGCGCGCGCGTGTGTGTGTGTGACCGTGTGTGGTGTAATTCTCTTAACGAATTGGACTAAGCCGGGGAACGGAGTCTGATGTCACATGTGCTTCATCGGAGGAGACGGGGCATCTGCGAGCTGGATTTTGTGGAGGATGCTGCGGCAAGTGATACACAGAGGGCTCAAGGCTTCGTTCTACTGGCTGGGCTTATTCGTTAGCAGGCACCCCGTCTTCTTCCTCACCGTCCCCGCCGTCCTCACCATCATTTTCGGATCTACCGTGCTCAGCCGCTTCAAGCCGGAGACGGACCTGGAGGTGCTGGTGGCCCCGACGCACAGCCTCGCCAAGATCGAGCGGAGTCTCGCCAACAGCCTGTTCCCCATCGACCAGTCGAAGCACAAGCTGTACTCGGATTTGCACACGCCGGGCAGATATGGCAGGCTGATCCTGCTCGCCAAGTCCGGGGGGAACATCCTGGAGCTGGCCGACCAGGTCCTGCAGGTCCACAAGCAGGTGTTGGATTTGCGCGTCAATTACAAGGGATTCAATTACACGTTCGCGCACCTCTGCGTGCTGAGCCACAGGGACAAGCGCTGCCTGCTGGATGATATCATCACCATCTTCGAGGATATCAGACAGGCGGTCCTCTCCAACAGCACCTTCCATAAGGTGCCCGTCAGCTATCCCAACACAACATTAAAGGTGAGGTTCTAGTTCCTCTTGCATGCGTGTCAGCCAGGCCTGTGCAACCCTCCCCAACCCCCAATAAAAAAAAACTCTTCATCTTCATCAGAGCCTTGGTGACAGTGCAGCAGCAGCAATAGCTGGAGCAGGCTGGCCCTCAGCTTGCCATAATTTCTGAATGAACCCTTGTATTCGCTCAGGCTGCAGATTGCCACATATATCAGCCGGCGAGGGAACCCTCTCCATAACACACAGACAGCCGGCTTTGCAGTTTGCACCCTCCCTTTCTGGTGCAGGTGAATTGATTGGCTGCATGTAGCCCCTCTCTGTTCTTACACACACTCACACTCAGGGATATCCTCTTTTTTTCTTTTTTTTTTTTTTTTAATGCAGTGTCTCCCTCTTGCCTTCTCCCTGGCTGCACATGCACCATGACATGGCTACAGCAGCTAATAGACTCCCATGTGGATTTTTTTTTTTGTCCCTCATTGAGATCTGACTGTATCCATCACTCTGGTAGCAGCAGCAACACATAACGAAACATATAGAGATGCTGCATGTAGCAGGCATGCAGGTGCACATTCAGTACAGGCCCACAAGTGCAGATGTGCTCTGCAGATGGATGTGGTGCTGTGTGTCTGAGCAGGTGTGAGGCTCTTACGCTGAAAATCTGTTGCACGTGCATGATTTGCAATAAGTACTACTGTAGCGTTTTTTTTTTTGTGTTACATACAGATTCAATTCCCACCTTCGTCACAACACGAGTGCAATGTGAGGTTATGGGTTTGTTTTGAATTTGCTGCATGATGTGTGTGTTTTTGGTCAGACTCTGTTGTGTAGCCTTGAGGTGTGTTCCCAGTACTGTGCAGATCTGATACACAAATGAGCCTCATGCAGGACAACAACAAATTTCTTCTTAACTTTGCTCTGTATGACAGCATTTTATGGGTGGTCGAGCATACTCTTACTGAAATAAGAAAAATATATATTTTTTCACAGTTAGCATATTGATAGTCCAAAATTTAGAGTATTATATGTTTTTAGAGAATTAGTACACAAATGCTATTAGTTAGAGCTGTCAAATGATTAACATATTTAGTCGTGATAAATCACACATTAATCACATTTTTTATCTGTTCTAAATGTATTTTAAAGGGAAATTTGTATTTAATACCCTTATCAACATGGGATTGGACAAATATGTCACTATATGCAAATGTATGTATATATTTATTATTGGAAATCAATGAACAAGACAGAACAATGACTAATGTTGTCCAGAAACCCTCACGGGTACTACATTTAGCATTAAACACATGCTGAAATCATAACATGGCAAACTGCAGCCCAACAGACAACAACTTTAACTCACTTTAGATGATTCTGAGACACACTGGTGGGATGTGAGAAGTCCAGGACTTTATGGTTTTATCCCTGACAATGTCTGATATGTCTCAAGTAGCGTCAGTAAAACAAGTAAGACTAAACCCTGCAGGTTAACTAAACCCATCCACATACCTCACAGGTTCTGACTTTAGCATCAAAAATATGCTCAGATCAGAACATGGTAATCTGCAGCCCAACAGGCAACAACAGCTGTCAGTGTGCTGACTTGACTATGACTTGATCCAGACTGACTGGGACTATCATAAAGTGGTCATGTCTGTAAAGGGGAGACTGGTGGGGACCCAGAGAACCCATTTACATTCACACATCTGGAGGTCAGAGGTCAATGGACCCCTTTGAAAATGGCAGAGACAGTTTTTCCTCTCTATAATTTAGCGCCTCATGCAGGAAGCGATGTAAGAACAAATTTCCTTATATTTTTTTCCTATTTTGTTTGTACCCATTTTGCTCTTCTTTTAGGTAAGAGAACATTTAATGAATGGTCGAGAGCTGTCTTACGAGTATGAGACAAAAAAACATCTTGTTTTCACAGTCTAAACATTGTCCAATGCAAGGAAACAAAAGTTTTAAATTTGAGGAAGATAGAAAACGCACGTATATCATCCATCCATTCGGAGTCGCGGGGGAAATAGAGTCGACCTCAGCTGACATTGGGCGAAGGCAGAGTGCACTCTGGACAGGTCCCCAGACGATTACAGGACTGACACATAGACAGACAACCATTCACACCTGCCGGTGTTAGAAGTTAACCTACATGTCTTTGGACTGTGGGAGGAAGCAGGAGAACCGACGCTAACATGGGGAGAACATCCAAACTCCACACAGAAGAGCCCCAAGTGAGGCGACACTGCACCACCATGCAGTCCCCATGTCCATGTCCTGTCATGTCATCAGATTTAGATTACTACATATTTAGAGTAATTACCCCTGAGAGCTGCTTTAGAGGCTGTAGCATGATCAGTTTTAGAGCTAGTGAAGGTACCAATTATGTCATGTTGGCTTTTTGAGAAGGAGGCAAAAACAAGGTAGGCTAAAAGTTGTCGAGGAAAAACTGGCATTTCATGCTTGACCTCTGACCTCAAGATATGTGAATGAAAATTGGTTCTAAACATCCCATTTTTTTAATGAAGTCAATGTTTTTTTTGCCTGTTCTAAAAAATGGTATGTTTTAATATTTCTGTATACTGGGGTCCATAAACAGTCTTTGAATTACATAAATTGGGTCTCAGTGTAAAGCTGAGACTCTTGTGGATCCAATGATCCCAACTGTATGTGTGATGATGTTAGTCCCCATAGGAGCCATTTCATTGTAGCGACACCATTTTTTTGAAACTTGACCTCACTGTGTAAAATGACCTGTGGTGACCTCTAGGATAATCACAGCCTCATGAAACTTTACAGCCACAAACTAGAGACCTGGAGCATCCAGAGGATGGATGACCTTCCTACCTAGACTGACAGTAAGGAGGTTTCTGAGCAGTTTACACAGCAAAGTGCTCGCCATCCAGTTGCTGAAAAATGCAATTCTCGCAGAAATCTCCAAATGTCAAAAGTTTTTGACACCAGATCACAGTGTGGCTTTTTCTGTGGTATTCCTCAAGGTCGTGGTGTCTTAATGTGGTATTTTGGAGGGATTATTGATCATTTCTATTACTTCTCGAGTAGTAAAAATGGTTAAATCAAGCACCAAATATGTGTAACAAAATGACATCAACCATGCAAGAACTTATGCGACATAATAGAGCATGAGGATGGTTCCACCATAATATTGTAAGTGCCCTTACAATTTCACAATTTCTTTTAATTAATTAATTCAGAATTATTTCAGATTCATGACTTGAACCACTTGACTCACATTCATTTTCAGGTTCCCAGCTTTCAGATGATGTACACCACGTCTATGTGACATCTACTGTTGTTGTGACATCTACTCCTAAAGACCCCCTGTACCCCCTAAAAAGACAAAAATGGGTCTGTTAAAGTTCTGCATTCAGCTTCTGAAGGGCTTACATGCTGCTGTTTTTTGATTTTCCTGTCAGGAAAATTACATCTTTACCTTGTTTAAATTTATTTAACAGTACTTCAATGTCAGTAGTTCTTCTTGCTGCAGCTTTTTTTTGGTGGTTTCTCTCTATATTTTTACATGGCACAACACCTGCCTTTATATAGTGTTTAGGGGGTGTTACCTATGCTCATAAATACTCCTCCAATATCTGATTAAGTGAGATTCATCATTCAGCACACCAGAGCAGATTTGGATAGTAGAGAAAGTTTGGTGCTTCTGAAGTTGTCTCCTCTGATTTTTTTCTCTTATCAGAAAATATAAGATAAATTTAATTGTATGCTGCTGCATTCAGCCACTATAACCAGTTTGTAGGGGACTAGATTGTGAGGTACACGCCACTGTGCACTGCTTTTTCCCTGTCTGCCACATACATATAGGCTCAAACTGACAGGCACATATTTGATGTATCACAAGCCTGCTCTCCAGCATGGTGGCTTGTAACTTCCATTGACAGCGATGTGAGCTATCCAGGCATCACCGGTGTCTGCGTGGAGTAGTGAGGCCATTTATCGTCCTGCTGCAGCCTGTTTGCCTCCTAATATTCAGGTAAATTGTTACGTAGTGTTTTCTTGTGTTGGATGACAAGTCAAATATGGGTTGTAAGTCACTTTTGACCCAATAAGCCTATTTATTCCATTTGAAAGGACTATAGCAGAGTGAAAATATGTTTGCCTCTATATATCAGTGCTGGCCACTGAAAGCCATGCATCTTCAAATTTGGGGATTTTGAATATATCAGATAATGTAAAGCAAAAAATGTTCCTTAATGGGTTGAGACAGTTCAGCCTCTTAAAGGTACAGTTTGAATTTTGTTGCTGCTGTATGAGGCACTTATGTATTGTCAGTTTATTACTTTAAGTTTGGAAAAACAGAAGTACCAACATGGGAACAAAGTACTGCTGTGGACGGGGACAGCAGCAAAACATATTTTAAATGCCTAAAAAATCAGTATTGGTTTAAATGTATGCTATATTTATAAAATTATCGCAGCTTTATCTTTCATCAGACAGCCTTTTTTCGAACTGTAACTGAAGCTGTTCTCTTCAAAGCCACCAGACTCCTTTGACAACAACAGTAATTTAACCTCTCAGAACACGGGACTGGTTGGTCTACCACTGCATTGATCGGTTAGTCCAACTTTTTGGAAAATTTTCCAAGGACCCCCTCATAATTGTAATGCAAATTGAGCTTAATGCTTCCTACCATTTGTACTTTTAGATGCCATTGGAACTATTTGTATTAGAGTTGCTCCAATACCGGTATTGGAAATGCGTCCAGTACTGCCCAAAATTTGGTATCGGCAAGTATGGCAGTGATCCAGTACCATAATTTATTAACCCAGAAAAAAATCTAATTGTTCAAATGGAAATCACAAAGTTATTTGATCATGTTTTACAAAGGATTTATGGCTTTGTTCACTGGTACCTGAAGATACATGACAGATTTTGATCTCCCGTTGCTGTTGCTCGATGTAACTGTCCTCCCAGTTTCTAAGTTTAGCTGGTTTTGGTTTAGCGTCACTTGACAATGTGGACCGACTCAAATATGTCTCCATGTTCACCAGCCAGCCAGTTAGCTGGCTAATAAGCTAAGCAGCAGCAGGACTGGTTGGTTGTGCCCTGAGTGAAGGGACTGATTTATGACAGATTGACGTGATGTGTCACAATCCTAATCCTAAAAGAGTTTCTATTGGCCCAAAGCTAACGTGGGTGGGTTTGTTTTATTGGCTCAAATGATCCAAATCTGTCGATGTGGACTTTTTAATGATACAGCACAGTTTTATGGTTTATAGCTAATTATTTCACGGATGTCCTCGTAGAGTGCCACACTAGGGGTCCCTGGAGCCCATTTTGAGAATCAGTTACTTTGGGTACAACAAAGTCATGACAACAACAAACAAACCCACTTTAAAAAAAAAAATCCAAACTATCCCTTTAATATAAATCTAAAAACACACAAAATTATCTGCAGTGCCACAAAAACAGGGCCGTGTTTCTTGGCTCATAAAAAGTTTTTTCAAAGCAGACCTTTTGACTTATTGCAGCAAGAAAAGCACAGGTGTAATTATTAATATGAACGATGGCTCAGTTCCATTCAGTGTCCCAGTGAACCAGCACACACAATACCAGGACCTCCCTAAGTGGAACGTGGCCATCATTGTCATTAAACACCCATGATTTTCTGCTATGACATGTCAAAATGTCTATTGTAAAAAAGGTTTGTGGCGTTTATTACAATGAGAAAGTAGATGTTAGTATTTTTAATGCTGGAGAGCCAAACAAGTGAGAATAAACTGTATTCAGTGTTAAATACATTCTTACCATATTCAGCTAAGCTGAAATATTCATAGCAATTGTGCATTTTGCACTAAAAGCAACAACTTTGGCACATATGTAGGTTTATATGTTATTAATCGATGTAGATATCGGGGCACTGCAAATTTGGCCCCTGAGGCCCCTCAGAATAGCTGCCAAATAGGTGCTAAATATTCCAAAATGTTAGCACCCTTAGTGGTTTCTCTTTCTGTTGCATCACCTCACATTACCTTTGTCTTGGACGACAAGTTGCAATTGAACGCACCGCAAAGACTACAGCTGACGGACAGTTAGATGTTCTGCGCTTTCGTGAGAAGAAATAAGTCTCCACACCAGCAGGTAGCAGTAGTCCATATTCAGTTAAAAAGGGAAACTGGAAGACTGAGGACTGCAGATATACAAGATGCTATGATCCGGACATGACCATTTTCTCACCACTCAGACTCACTACTTAGCTTCATTAAAGGTGGCCAGGTTTGCACTGATTTGCTCAAGCTGAGCAGCCAATCAAAGTGATTTCCTTCACCGAACTGACCGAAATCCTCCAACACGGGCAGACTGGAACCGACGGTGCGAGATGAACCAAAACAAACAAGGCCGACAGACGGTCGCCGACGGCCCCAAACTGTCTGACAGCCAATCGCCAGCTTGGTGTGTCAGGGCCTTAACAACCATTGAACCAATAACATTTATCTACAGTATGCATGCATATACTCAGGCACAGATTTGTTATTAACTCCCTCCATCAAGAATTACAGTTTTCAGCTCTTGAAGGTTGACGTGACCTCCTTCCTCTCCTTCCTCTCCTCCTGTATCAGGCGCTCGGTTCTCTCCACGTTCCCGGATCCCTCTTCTCTCCATCTGAAATGTTTGACGAGCAGTCTAGGCTAATTCATTTGCTCTGACTTCTTACGCCTCATCCTCAGCTTTGATGTCACAACTGGGGTTTATTTCTGTGCTTGTTATACAGACAGAGTCTTTCGTAAAATAAAAAAAAAAGTCCCACTTTTTGCTGAGCTGAACTTTAGCTCTGTTCCCAGGAGAAAATGCTTAAAATATATAGTCTTTGTTTTGCTCTGTCTGCTGTATTTTCAGCTGTGTAATCTTATTAAACTGTCAGGTAGTACCAAAAAATAGACAGTATGATCAGAAAAGAAACAGCAAATGGGGCTTTACGAGCAAATAAAGAGCCCATACCTAATATAGAAATGGATATAAAGTTCAGATAAGCAGCATTCTAAGGAGATGTGAGACATGAAAAACGGCTGCCAGCTCTGTGCTGAGGTTTCATCCTGCATCCACACCACCAGCCACCACCTCACCGCGCTAGTGTCCCACGGTTAATTAGAGCTTGCTGATTGTTGGGTGAAGTTTTCCCTTACATACAGTTGGGACTTGTCATAGTTTTCTAGCTACCTACATGTTAAATATTGACATGTATTATATTAGAATACACAAGATGATGATTGAACTTTACATTTGTCAGAAATGGAATATAATACTCACAACTTTGTTTTTGATAGTGTATATGAAATGTGACACTGCCAACAGAAAGTCAGCCATTTTTGGAGGATAAAGGGTATATAGTATGCGGTCAAACTGTTATGTTTCATTTTTTTACCCACAGAACCCATTTTCCAGGGACCCATTCTAGAATAGCCTAGTTTTTCCATGTAAAACCTTAGCACAAGTCTGGAACATTATTTAGCCTCCTTCACCACAAGCTAGCATGACATGGTTGGTACCAGTGGATTCCTTAGGTTTTCTAGTTTGTGAGGCCGGTATCTTCACTGGACCTTTAAACTAAAAGTGATCCATTTCATTTGGAAAAGTCAGCTTTTTCAAAACCACCGTGGCCCAGTTCAAAATTTTGCTTCAAAACAAAACTCCTCTTGGACTTCTTGGACATGATTTTGACATCAGATAATTTGCTACCACTACACTTCATAGTGATGTTTGTTCAAACACAGAGAGACTGGAGTCTTGTCTATTACTGGATTTAAATTAGTGCCTCTGATTACAGTAAATGCAGCCCTAAACCTAAAAATCACAAGTTACATTCATGTGTAACTTGGAGGAGATTAGTGGCATTAAAACAAAAACATGTTATTATTGTGTTAACTTTGACAGCCCCAGTCATTTATATCACAGTAGCATTTATATCACAATAGCATGATTATTCTGTAAATTCAATTACAGAATTGTTTAAAATAACCACACTGTACTTTATCACATTAGATCAGTTTTTTATTTGGAACTTTCAAAAACAGCTGCCTCACATGAGATAACTCAAGAGTTAAAAACAAGTCGAAAACAAAAAGCTCTTTAAAGTTCCTGAGAACAATAATTTCATTTATTGCATTTCTTAAGGTTATGAGGTGCAAATAACTACCAGCCTAAGGCAGTGCAATATAAAAACATTTTTAGAGTATGTCAAAAGAATACTAGCTGCAGGATTTCCTCATGTTTCATTTTAAATAAGTTGACAAACAAATTAAATTTCAGTGTGTGTGCATCATGTAACCTGTGTTTTTCCACATCTTGGGTGTGCATGGGTAGCACTGTCGCCTCATAACAAGAGGGTCACAGGTTTGAATCCAGCTTTGTCCTCTTCTGTGGGGAGTTTGCATGTTCTCCCCATGCTAGCGTAGGTTTTCTCCAGGTTCTCCTGTTTCCTCCCACAGTCCAAAGACATGCAGGTTAATTGATGACTCTAAATTGCCCATAGGTGTGAATGCTTCTGTCTCTATGTGCCCTGCGATGGACTGGCGACCTGTCCAGGGTGAACCACATCTTAGCCCACTGCGAGCCGGGATCGGGTCTAGCCCCCTGCGACCCCTAACGGGATAAGCGGTTGCAGATGGATGGATGGGTTTGTTGGGATGCCTACCTCTGCATTTTATTTACAACTTCACTCTCCCAAATCATGTTACCTTTTCATGCCGGATCACTATTGGTGGGCCCATTATATCGCTGCATGGTATGTACTGTAATAATGCCTAAACCCAACCTGCATCAATTTCATCTCAAGAGTAAGTCTGGCTGCTCTGGGCCTCCATGGATAAAAGCTCTGATGGCCAAAATGGATTTATATAAAAGGCAAAGGTGTGCTATTTTGCAGCACACACATATTCTAACACTAATAATATTGTGCTTGACAAGATCAAGCTTCTTGTTACATTCATGAGAGGACAGTGAAATTGAGTGCTGGACTGAATTAAGTTATTGGTAGTTTGGGTTGCATGCTGCATGGCAATGTCAAGCTAAGGTCAAGGCTTGTTTTACACCCCCATTCTCTTTAATAAATCATAAAATTGTAGGTGAGAGCGTCAGCGGCGAGGCAGCAGGAAACCAGCTGATATGCAGAAGGAGGTCTGTGACAGTTTAAATGCTGCAGGAGACAGGATGTGATTGGAGGATGGGAGAACAGATGAGGCACAGGAATTGGCTGACGGGGTTAGCTGCATGCATGTCAATAATTGGCTCGCCCAAGGGTGCGTTTGGGTACATGGCAATAAAAAGAAGTCAATACAGTCCTCAGTTCAGTCTCCAGTAACTGCATTAGAACCCTTAATTAAGAATCGTCAGCATAAAATGTAGATTTATTTATTTACTTTTTAATTTTAATTTGTATTTGCTTGGAGTCATTAACTTAGAAAATAAAATGTAGGAAATGAAAACGATACCACTGAAATAATTTAATAATATTGAATTATTGCCCAATCCTGCCCCAATATGTGTGAGTGTCCCATTCTCTGTTTAAGAAACCGCTGACTTTACATGCTGATGTTAATATATATATATATATATATATATATATATATATATATATATATATATATATATATACTAAGGCTGTCAAAGCTTATGCGATCATAACATGTTTATGCAACTCCCATAAAAGGTCACAGATGTGACAAAATATCTAAAAATCGAGTCTTGAAAAATGAAAGTTTTCACATTAAATATACATGGCTTTGATTTATAAGTTTCCAAGTTTAAGTCAAAAGTTTAACTTAATTCTCTTAATTATGACTTTCTATGATAACTAACAGTGTCATCATATTGGTTTCCTATGTCAAAATTTTGACTTTATTTTAACTTAAATTTGGACATTGTTCCCGTTGTAAGTGTGTATGTGATAAATAAAAAATTGAGCTTTAATTATTCAGCAATTTTTGTACTTTATACCCTTGATGGCATCACAAGTTTGAGTTTTAGCACTCTAGTTTTTGGATTTGGGAGAGAGTTGTTCATGTTTCCGAATATTTTTTGGCTGTCGTAGACTACAGGAATAACATGAATGAATTTTAAAATTGACGTAGGATCCCTTTAACTTTGCATAAGGAAGCGGCCACCTTGTGCCAGTATGAACAGGAGGAACTCTTTAATGTACATACAGGCATGTCAGTATTGTTTTAAGATATACATGACAAAATGTAGATCCCTCTGTAGTCCATTGTATGGGTCAAGTTCCAAAAACACTATATCCCTCAATTCCCATAATGCAACTCTATAGCAGCCTGGTAAACACCCACATGCACCCCTTTTGTAACACTGTTTGTAATGCAATTGTAAATGATTTTTTTCTTCTTTTATATTGTATTATACAGTACATTGTCACTTTGACATGTGACTTTAGTGGAGTGTCCCTTTAAATCAGACCTGGGCACAAAACGGCCCACAGGCCGCATGATGGTTCTGTCTGGCCGTGAGGTCTCAGTCAAACCACACAATTTAACCTACGAAGTTAAAAAAAAACAGTAAAGAAAATAGCTTTTATTTTGAAATGCTGGTGTATTGTTAGCTGTCACACCTGACATTGATGTAAATTGACCTGGGTGATGTTTGAAGTAGCGTCTCCTGCTGTGGCGGCAGTGTTGTCAACTTAGCGACTTTGTCGCCATAATTAGCGAGTAGCAAATCTAGCGACATTTTTCTGGTGTTATTGGAGACTTTTGGAGACGTGAAAGCACGTTTCATTCGTATGCTTCTCAACGAGCAGCAGGTGCTGCGGTGGACCCCTCCCCCGTCCAGAGGCACTCAAACATGGTCCAGTCCTGGTCCACAGGCGCGGAGGTCCCTCCAGCAGCACGTCTTTAATAAGTCCTGGACGGCTAAGTAGTTTGTCGCGGAGGTTGGTGGTAAAGCTGTGTGTTTAGTTTGCAAAAGTCATGGCTTTATTCAAAGAATATGACTTAAACTGTCACTTTGAGACAAAACATGTTAAACTGTTAATGTTAAGTTAAATGTTAAATTTAAGTGTTTTTGTTCAGTTGAATGATAAATTTTGTTAATGGAATCATTACTACCCTAAAAAGTCAGTCGTGGTCCAGGGTTCATACTCTGAATGAAACTGAATATAATGTCATTTTCTTAATAATATGATGTTTGAAGTGATTTTCAGTATAATAAATACTGAAAAATAAGTGCCCAGTATGTTTTCTATAGTGTTAAAATATAGGTTACATCTGACAGTATTTGTTTGGCCCCCAGCAACAATCTGGGTTTCTCATGTGGCCCCCCAGGAAAAGTAATCGCCCACCCCTGATTTAAACCATACTTGCCAACCTTGAGACCTCAAAAAGGGGGGTTTCAAAACCAAAGCAGGGGGTCTCCCCTAGAAAATAGTTTCAGAGGCTTTGTTTCCTGCATTCTGGTAAGTTTTAAAGAATAAAAAATAAGTGCACTGCAACAGCATTTGTATGTTAAAGAGGTCTAGTTTTAATTTTCATTTTAAGTCTCAGAAAGGAAATCAGAATAATTTGCCCCTCTGGTGTGAATTTATGTAAATCTCTGGTCGCTTCATTCATTCATTTTTTTGCTCCTGCTTGAGTATTTCTTTCTCTTAGTACTCTCTCAGTAGTAGTTGTACATTTCTTTCAGTTTCAATAACTGAAGGCCCTTTCAGACAAAATGCAACAACGGCACCACTGCGCTGAAACACATTATTTCTAAAGTCAAACGCTGCACCACGTCATCTTTTCGCAGATGAACAATTTTGGGCGGTCCATGCTGTGTTGAAAGAATCTCTTCTCCCGGGAAACAACATTTAGTGTAGCTCTGTTGTTGTAGAAACAGTAAAACTTACAGTATACACACTCTCATGGGGTGACGCCACGCCTTTTAAGTAAGGGAGGATTTACAGCAAGCTCGTCATTGTGAAATAAATCTTGGCAGGCTGATGCCGCCTTGCATCTTGCATCACCCTGAAGGGGTTTAATTCACAACAATGACCCTCTAGCTGTACATCATCCTGCTTATTACACAGATACTTCCTTAAGAAATCCATAATTTGACACAAAATGGTCCAAGATCAGAAGCCTCATTAGCAACGGTCTATAATACATAGCAATGATCTGCTATAAAGAAATAACAGATCACCGTAATGCTGTAATTGACCAATCAGAATTGAGTATTCAACAAAGACATGTAATAATAAGCAGGTTGCAGGCAGCCAGAGGACATGTTGTTTCATTTTTAACTCCATCTTGCTGGCTGATGCCATTGATCGATTGTTGCCATTTTGTGTTGTGCTAGGCTAACGCCATTGTCGCACTACTTCCCCAGTAGCTGAGCATCATTGCCAGTGCTAGCATTAGCATTAGCTTAGCTTTAGCAAGCATGTTAGCTAATGCTAACCTACCATGCTAACAGTCATTTCAGTTTGCTGTGCTGTGCATGTTAACAATAATCATAACCAGTTGTAAGAAATACATTGATACACATAGCTGGGCGTCAGGGTCCTATATTGAAATGTCTTCGGGTTACCAAGTGTGTCTGTGTTGATCCATCTGTTGACACCTTTATTCAGAGCTGCCTGGTCTGACTGTCAAACAGGAAGTGGGGGAGTCCAAGGGTGTAGTAGAGGGTGTAGATGGTAGGAGGGTTTCCAGTGTATATCCAGGGACATGGAGCTCGTCTCGCTGGGTCTGAAGAGGCAGCAAGTGTTAGAGCCCTAAGCTCAGGGGCCTGGTGTTGATTTTTACAATATGAAGAGTTTGTGCTTACCTTTTTACTTTTTCTTGTATTTTTTCTATTTTTTTCAACAATGCACATTTGCACAACTGCACTTTGCACTTGGATGTTGACAGCAAAACAAAAAGCACCAGGTGCAGATGTGGGAGTCCACCACTTCCACTCCGTTTGTGCATTCGCGTGGAAGGTTCACCATATTAAGATAAGATAAGATATTCCTTTATTAGTCCCACAGTGGGGAAATTTACCCCAAACCAATGAGAAGGAAGCAGAAATGAGTTATAAAACCCTCAACAGTGAGCTTGTTTCAGTGTAGACTTTACCAGCTGCCCTCATTGGTGACGTTCAAGGCCGTTTTGTGTTTGTCAGGAAACAAACTTCAATGTCAGTTCTGTGCGACTACCAGTGCAAACATCTACTCATTAATTACTCTTATTAAGATAGACATTTAATATATTCTACTTTATTGTAATACAGACATTATCAACTTAAAGCAAACTGAAAGTATTTGGGATCAAATATATCCTGGTCCAGCCTAAAAAATGGTAGACATGTTCATTACATTGTAAACTGTTGTATATTTATACATAACTGTGCATCACTGAACAGTACCATAATTTAATGCAATAATTCAGCTGTACAATGATCTGGTTTACTCTGGCATTAACAGTGCATTTATTTATTCAGTACAATTAAACTAACATTCATATTTATTTGTAAAATTATTGCATTTTTAACAAACATTATTATTATTTTCTTATGATTTCTCTATGATTTATATACATGTGTACAGTATCTCTCTCTTTCTCTCTCTCTTTCTCTCTGGAGCAAAATGTAACTCAATTTCCCTCCGGGGATCAATAAAGTATTTCTGATTGTGATTTTCATTTATAGTTTCGTGGCCGGAGGAAGGGTCGCTGTATTTACACCCTACACTTTAATAAAGGGGGCTTCCTTGAGCTCTGTGTGACTAGAAATAGAGTTCACTCCTTCAGTGGGAAGGTGTAGTGACCGGATCGAAACTGGGTCTGTGCCTCCTTCCACCAATGACATTATGAAAAGGAGAGAAAAGAAAAAAGGTTTTATAATGTGTCATAAATCTGCAGACATACAAGAGACTTTCGACCCCTGGAGGAAACTCCCCAGAGGGCAATGAAAAACGGACGTCCCCGGGGAAAATCGGGAGGGTTGGCGAGTATGCTTTAAATGTGTTCATGAAACCTTGAAGCTTCCCTATCCACCTCCCCACCCGTCACCTCCATCTTTCCCGAGAGCTCGAGACCTGTCACTCCCTCCCTTTTCACACATCACTCAACTTCTCACCTAAATCACACACTTCCTTATGTACGGTGCCCCACCCCCACTTTCTATTGTTCTTTCTCTCTCTCTCTCTCACACACAGAAATACAAGTACAGAAAACAAGGCTTGAGCATTTTCAGAAAGCTCACCTGCAGTGACCAGTGTGATACAGCAGCCTGTAGCCTACTCCTCCTGGAGTAGGGTGACCAGATCCCAGCAATCTAAATGTGGGACAGAGTGTGGGACACGTCACTCCTGACACCTTGTAACATCTCTATGCTCTGCCCGAATGCAGCCATAGATCGGCACGTCTCTTTTTGAGTCGCATATTTCTTGTGGGACTCACATGAACTGTGTCACGTCATATCATATTCCCCCGTGTGAGATTGAAAAATTTAAATGCAATGCAAATTTCATAAAAAACTCTGAGAATTACCTTCCACCGGCTAAGACAGTAATCTATATGTTTATTTTATATGTTTATTTGTAAGTAATTTTTAGTCATTGTTGTAGCTTCTCTTCCTTTGTGATAGTTTCCATCATATTCCACCAAAATCTACATAGCATGTGACTTTGCAGTGACTCGCAGTTTTCTTCGTGGGCATAGCGTAGTAAAGATAATGAAATGTTAACCTGTACTTGACCCACGTGTGTGCAGTTTCACAGCCCTGTGATGACAGCCATTGGATAAAAGTCAGACGTCATCTCAATATGCGGGATGTGGGACACAGGGACAAAAATGCTGTGCAGTCCCTTGTAAAGTGGGACACCTGGTCATCCTGACCTTGAGTGACACCATAACCGTAAAACATGCTGGTAACATAAAATGAACAGAACTAATAATTTCTGCTAATTTCTTCTCTGCCTTCATCAGTCGTCAAACAGCTGATCTGCTCGATCACTCGTCACTCGACCACAAACTCGCAACACACACATTAAATCACACATATTACATTACATACATATGTAAACAAGTGGATACCAGATGGTTCCCTGATAATGTTACAGTGAAAACAAATCCATGTTGAAATCATGGATGTATACAGAGAAATGGACACAGTGTTGTACACAGACTCCTGTTCATTCCTGTCACAGTTGCTCAGTGGTGTATGAGGCCAAAATGGCTCGGCAGTTAATTGAAAAAGTAACTAGATCATCCGGTAATCTTCTGCAAAAAGTACGCAGATCATTTGAGGATCCTCCGCATTAAGTACCAAGACCATCCAGTGATCTACTGTATAAAATACCCAGATCATCTGGTGGTCTTATGCATCCATTGGACCAGTAACGCAGTAACGTTTCCTTTAACCCAGCCTGCCAGCCCTCACTCATTTGACCACTTTGAAAATTTTTATGAAAGCCCTGTACTCTTCCCGCGGCCTTGGTTGAAATCGACAGGGCGAGAGATAGTTAACGTTAGCTGTTAGCAGACAGTAAACAGCACAGTCCTTCACGGAGCTAACAGCTAACGTTAAGGCATCATGGTACATTCAGGCTCTATTCAGTAAAATGAGTACTGGATGGTAAACTTCATCCAAGGTATCATAATGTGTTCAAAGGTAATCTTGTAAAATGTAGGTTTTGGTGAGAAACTTGAATAAATCCCTTTGTTTGAAGGAATTTATCATTTTACCTTTTTTAACTATGGTATTGAATTAGTATCAAGAATTATAACATTATGTTGGTATTGACTACTGAATTTCTCGTACTGTGACATCCATATTGTAGGCCTGTGGGAACTGACAATACGCTTAAAATGTATTCTTGACGCACCAAAATGTATGTTGAAAAAATTTGGGTGCACCTCAATTATGAGCAACCAATGTAAAAAGTCAGTCTGGAGCCCCAACAGTATTCACTGTGTGACTATGCATGTGTTTCAGCACGGCACACAGCAAGTATTGGCTCAGTGAGCTCTGCAGAAGTTTAAAGATAAGTGTGTTTGTAACTACTGAGATTCATTTGAGAAGCTTTAGTGAAGTTGAAAAGACGGTGTGGTAGATTAATTTGAGCTTTCTGTAATTACACAAGTGAAATTAGAGCTAAAGCTTTCAGAGTTCCCTTAGCTATTACTGAGTGATTACATTACATAAACACACTTGTACACAGTCATGAAATGACAAATTTGAAGTACTGAGTGGGAGTGTTTTGAGGGTAGCTCAGGAATACTGTGCAGATCTTGCCTAATAAATTGATATATTAGAGGTGGTCACTTATAGGATGTCTGGCTCTAACAGGAAAAACCTGGCTGTTGACTTATGAATGTTATAAATTCTGTGACTTTAAGGTGCAGCGTCCACAACCACTAATTCATCCCGCTGCCCACACAATGCCATCGCAGAATAACTCATCCATTTTTCCCCCCTTGCTGCAGTAAATTGTTTACAGAAACTGAAGCGAACAATCGCGGGGATTTATTTATCTACAAGCGTGAGATTTATATCACACTCCCTGCTGTGAAACAGCATAGTGTGGCTGTTTGATTGTGCTGGATTATTGTGTTCATAACAAGCTAAATCATATCTACAATTAGCTGCAAATTAACAGTGACATTGTTCTGGTTGCAACGATAAAGCAGTGCCTTGCAGGAGTTCAAATTTACATCACGTATGTGTGTGTGTGTGTGTGTGACATAATAATCAGGAAAGTGAAAAAGTTTTAAACCCTCTGAGACCCAGAACAGACCTGTTTTTATTGTTTTTAGGGAGATACAGGGTTTATTTCGGGGGAGATAGCAGGTCAGCAGTAGATACCACATAGAAGGGGTGGAAATCATCTGAAAGATGGGAACCTGAAGATTAATTTGAGATGCAGCTCAGCAATGTGTGTCAAGTTGTTTTAGTTATAAATAAAGACAGAAATAAACATGAATTCATTGAATCAAATACATTAGTGTAAAAAGTTTGTAAGGGCTTAGAACATCACGATAGAAATGCTAAATTTAACCATTTTTACCGCTTGAGAACTGATAAAAAATATCAATAATCCCTCCAAAATACCACATTAAGACATCAAGAAAAAAACGTGCTGTTACTTGGTTTAAAAAACTTCGAAATTTGGAGATATGCTTTGAAGAATTGCATTTTTTTGGCAACTGGATGGCGAGCTCTTCTGTTGTGTAAACTGCTCACAAACCTCCTTATTATCAGTCTACCTTGGGAAGCCACCCGTCCTCTGAATGCTCTAGGTCTCTAGTTGTGGCTGTACAGTTTACATGAAGCTGTGATTATCCTAGAGGTCACCACAGGTTTTATACAGTGAGGTCAAGAGCATCATGAATACAGTTGGGCTCATTGGATCCACAAGAGTTTCAGTTTTACAGTGATACACAATTAATGTCAGACTTTTCTTAAAACATCCTTTGGTCACTGTCTTCCTCAGCTGTATTCATTTTTTATTGCTGCTAACAGGCTATTTCAAAAAATGAAATATTTGTGGCATATTACAGAGCTACCTTGGCAACTTCAATATGAGAAAAGTTGTGCCAGCAGTGACCTCCGCTCTGTATTTCTTCCTGGCAGACTGACAGACCCACTACTGCCTCAGCTGCTCTGCACAACTCTTATTGCACAATCACATTATCTCCAAACTCTTGCTACTGTGATGTCTTGAATGATTAAATGAATTTAGTCAGTACAGTGGAGCAGAGCATCAGCCTTCACTGTCAGCTCTGTCCACAGCAGTATGGTGAGTTCAAGTTAAATGGTAAATCAACAGAGAACTGCTGCTGCACTGCCCTGTGTGGGCATTTCCACTATATTGTACAGCTGCTCCCAAATCACTGGTTTACTGTCGCCAACATAACTGGTTGCGAGTCAGATGGTGTGGAGTATTTAAAACAGGTTGAATTATGTATTTTTTGTGAAATCAGAGCTAATGTCAGGTATCTTTAAATCCCCAACAGGATGGCCGTGTGTCCTTCATCGGCCACCAGCTGGGCGGCGTGTCCTTCTCGCCCAACAGTCGCGACCAGCAAGTCAAGTTCGCCCGCGCCGTCCAGATCACCTACTACCTCCGCAACCACGGACCTGTGGTGCAGGATGCCATCGCCGAACGCTGGGAGAACGAGTTCTGCGCGCTGGTCAACCGGCTGTCCACGGCCGAGGCGCCCCGCGCGCCTGACCAGCTCCACATCCAGTCGCTCACCTCCTTCAGCCTGTGGCGGGACTTCCACCAGACGGGTGTGCTGGCCAAGGGGGAGGTGCTGGTCAGCCTGGTGCTGGTGCTCCTGGCCGCCACTATCTCCAGCTCCATGCGGGACTGTCTGAGGGGGAAGCCATTCCTGGGCCTGCTGGGCGTGCTGACCATCTGCATCGCCAACGTGACGGCCGCGGGGATCTTCTTTATATCGGACGGGAAGTTCAACTCTACGCTGCTGGGAATCCCATTCTTTGCCATGGGTGAGTGGGAGCAGGGGTCGTGACTGTGTGTGTTTTTGTGTGTGTGTGTGTGTGTGTGTGTGTGTGTAGTGGTTGGTTAAGGGCTTATCAGGGGTTGACACTCACATCGGGTTGACTGGGGAAGGGATTAGCAGAATTGTGATGGGCTTTTCCTCAGAGGGGGGTGCCGGCAGTTCATTGTAGTTGTTGCAAAACAGGGAGAGTGGCATGTGTGTGTCTGTGTGTGTTAGTGAGGATCACGCAGCTGGATTTGTGCAGCACAGTCTTCAGTCTGTGATTTTTTCTGTGATTTTTGCAATAAGGTCACATTCAATCATTTTTCATTATTTCGCTGAGCTTCAAGGGATGTTATCCTCAGTGTAGTGGATTCAATAATAAACTCTACTACCACTACTAGTACTGTGATAAAAAAAAAAGCCACATACAAATAGATTTGTTTCATGTTTTGAATTTGCATTTAAATTTGTATTTCAGTGGTCTCTCACATGCACAAATTGGTTGTTTTGCAAAAACATAATGTTGAAGAATGAATGCTATAATAAATATAGCAGGTTGGGCTGGAGTAAGCAAAGAAAGTAACGCTGCTTTGTGCGTAAACTTGAACTGATGAAACTTCTGTAAGCATCCAGATTCATGAATGTGACACACCGTAGCACAGCCGTGATGGAAAAAGACATCAGTGGTGAGCATAACTAGTGAGGCTGAAGTTTATAGTATGGGATGGAGATGTTCAAAACCCTCTGATGGCATTACACAACACAGTCAGTGGTAGTTTGTGAAACAGCCACAAAATTTAATCTATTTGATTTGTGTACATAGACACAGATTTCCCCTTTTTCCAGGCATTTTCCTCTGAATGTCCAGCAACACATGAAGCACCTGTACAGTCTTTTCAAAATAAAACTACTTTGTTTGGTTAAGAAAAAGATTGACTTTGTTAGGCTTAGGCAACAAACTGCTTAGTTAAGTTTGGGAAAAGATCAACTTGGTTAGGCTGAGGCAACACTACTACTTAGTTAGGTTTAGGAAAAGATTGACTTGGCTAGGTTTAGGAATGTCTTTTGATTTTGTGCTGACCGTAACAAGAAAAATGTTAAATTCTAATTGTCTATGTGCACAAATCAATACTTTAAATTTCCTTCCATGAACTGCTGTGCGACTGACCTGCATCACAGGTTGGATACTTTCTCAGTGATGATATTACAAACACAAAAAAAATAACCTTTTTTGTCAATAAAAGGAAGGAATTTGAATATTAAAAGAGGATTTGTAGTTTCCACTAATCATTAAATGGAAAACAAAAACTATATTATTGTGAGACTTTTTAATGATGCATTAGAGGAAGCACAAACCAACTAAGTGCAAAAGCTTTTAAGATACGGTTTACTTGTTGCCTAGATAGTGACAGTGTCGGTACAGACGGGGGAGACAGGAAGCGGTATGGGTTGGGGGTTACGTTATTACATACTGTAGCCCTCACTAGTGAATCTTTATTATAAGCTACCTGTCCAAAATCTCTCTAATGGTTGAAACAAAACACAAACACAGCACAAAAGTGACAACTATAAAACTATGGGAAATATGAGCCGTCACTACAGTAGGAAAAACTGAGAGAAAGTAGGCCTGCAAATCAGGTGCATTAAAAACAGGACCAAGAGAGTCAAAAAAGCCTCCTGTGCTCCTCTTACATTTCACGTCTTCTACCTGTTTGGATTATTTTCTTCAGTATTGTGGAAGACACAATGGACTAATGTTGCACTATACAGCAAAATGAGCATGGATGGCAGCTGGTGAGTGAAACAGAGAGTGTCTGATGCTACGTGATGCGACGCAATAGTTGGATGCTCTCATCCAATTAGGACATATCCTAATACAGTAGCGGTGGAGTACAAACTAGTCAATACAGAGATATCAATGGATGTAAGCAGTCCTGAATTTGTACACACACACAGTGTGCATACATTGCTGGCTACGCCTGTGTTTTCCCCTCTCAGATTGTGTATGTAGATAGGCCTACAGATAAATTTAAAACGATTCGATTCAGCCGCAGTAAGAATTTAATATTTTCACTCTTTTAATGCTGTGTGACTAAAATAAATCAATTAATATTCTTTATTCATTTCCTTCGTGTTGACTGCTCCTTTCAGTTCAACTTCAGTTCACTCCAGTAACTGTCAGCGCACATGTTGTCTTTTTAAATGAGCAGAGAGGTTTGAGGAGCCACTGGCATATTTAATGACACCACTGTTCGTTTTGAAGACTGCAGATGTAATGTAAAGGTTTCAGGCAGCATGGTAAACAGTGGGCCCAACATTTCATTCCTTCTTTTAGTATGGGGATGTTCAAGTTTAGTTTATTTAAAAGGGGACAGTGCAATTTCATAAAACACATGATTATACACGGTTTAAAAAAGCCAGAGTTAGACAGAAGCCTAGTTTTCATCTGTAGTCCCCTGGCCATGATGTAAAAAGGCAATAAGATATAATGTTGTGAATAGATTAAGCTATTTCCTGGGAGGAAGCCCTGTGTTTGTTTGACCCAACTATCCACCTACGATGCAGGCTTTGTTGTTCTTTATACTACGTCACCTGACTTCCTCCTTTGCTCCTGTGATACTTACTACAGCCACTAGAGGTTGCCGTAATCTTGTATGTGTATTGGTGATCAACCTTGTGAATAGATGAAAACAGCCCTCTGAACCTACTAGTAGGTATAGTAGGCCCCTTCTAACCCATATTTATGAGGCCGATGAAGGGTGATAACCCCCATTCAAATGGCTGATAGCATTCAAAGTGGATGAAAACTAGCAGGAGAAAAGTGGGTGACAGGTCAGTTTTTGATGATTCTATCCATGTGGCCAAATCTCTGCCTCTTGTGATTGTTCTTGACTCAGTTAGTCTTGCACCCTTAAATACCAACTATTTATGTACATTGGATATTGGTGGAATAAACATGAGCTGCAAAAAGTGAATAAATTTACTGACAAAACATCATACCATCGTAATAATCACAATTGATTGTCCATAGTTAATTTCCATTTAGTTATTTTGTTTTTATCTGTTCAAAATGTACCTTAAAGCAATATTTTGTCAAGTATTTAGTACTCAGATGTGCTTACTTTATGCAAATATATGTATGTATTTATTATTTGAAATCAGTTTTAAAAATATATTAGAAATGTGCTCAACCTGCAGAAGGCCATGCCAGTTTGTCCTCACCAAAATTTAGTGTAAGTTTGAAGTGTTATTTTGCCTCCTTTGCCACAAGCTAGTATGACATGGTTGGTAGTAATACATTTACTAGTTATCTACTTTCATATGATATCAGTACCTTCACACTATTTGGAAAACTGAGCTCACTACAACCTAAAAATCACAAGTTTCATAAATGCGTTAAAGAAATCAGTGACAGCCCCAAACATATTGTGTCTTAATGCCCCTTCAGGAGCAAAATTACAATTACAGAATGCATTGCCTAATAAAGCTGCCTATCTACATCAGTAGATTTATTGCAGTTATTGTATATTATTATTCATTTTATTTATTTGTTCCGGTCAACAAACCAAACTACAATAAGACCACTGTCATGAAAATTGCCCTTTTTACAATTGAAAGTTAATATTGAACATAACAGACAAACATTCTGTAGACTCTTCATACCTCCTTTTCATTCGGCCTCTCTTTGCTCCTTCAGATACACCTTGTCCAATAAACTAGAGTATATCTTGCATTTCCTCCCTCTGCGCTGCTAAGGTCAATGGATCCCTGGGGCTTTGGTACAGCTCCGCTGCAGGCCGGCTGACATAACGCTGAAGTTTAAATAAGACTCAGGAACAGGAGGCTGGATCAGCTCCTTGTGACCTAGAGGCAGGGGAGGAGAGGAGAGAGGATGTGGTGGGGGTGGTGAGAGAGGCTAAAAAGGAATGTCAAGGAGAAAAGAGTGAGGAGAAAAAAAAAAGCACATGTGATGCATAGGTCTGAACAAAAGGCAGACAGAGACAGATACAGTGGGAGGAGGTTCAGGAGAGAAAGTCACATAGAGAGGGAGGAGGTGGAGAAGGGCAAAGGAGATGGAGAGGACTTGATTAAGTCTGTAATTTCATGTGACAGGACCTCGGAGGCAGCAGATGTCCACCCTCCTCTTGGGAGGTCCTGAAGGAGACACACCCCTATCACTATATCAACGCCACATCAGGGCAGATGCTGAGAACTCAAATGGGTACTGATACCCCAGCTGTGATGGCAGCGTGGTGCCGCCTGCTGAGATCTAATCACTGAGGCGAAATAGTGTATTGAAAAGTTGATATATGGTTTTGTATATTAAGATTTTTCAAGCCATAATAGCCGAAATTCAGAAAAAAATGGCAGCAATGCCATGAGCAAATATTTTGTTAATTTCTTTAATGCACCAATGCAACTTGCGATTTTAAGTTAGACTTAAACTGGTAACATATTAAACTGGAAAACCTAAAGAATCCATTAGTATCAAACACGTCATACTGGCGTGCTGGGAGGAGGTTAAAAAATGCTAATGCTACATTTTGGTGAAGAAAAACTGTCATGGCCATTTTCAAAGGGGTCCCTTGACCTCTGACCTCAAGATATGTGAATGTAAATGGGTTCTCTGGGTATCCATGAGTCTCCCCTTTACAGACATGCCCACTTTATGATGTGATTAACGATGGACAAGCATGCAATTAATCATGATTAAATATTTGAATCGACTGACAGCCTCAGTTGCATTACATAATATGAGGGAATTAGTGTCCCCACAGGATACTTTGTGGTAGTATGTGGTAGTTTTTAGTAGGGATGGTACGAGTAGTCGATCAATCAATCACTAATCACACCTGATGGATGTTTTTTCCCTGTTCAATATTTTATTTTAATATCTGTGGATAATGTGCATGGAAAAAAAGCAACAAAATACATACTTTATTAGCCCAAATATAATAGTACATTTTTTCTTGAAAGTTGAGAAAGACAGTTACATCACATCAGATATTATTTTTGAACTGAAAAAGGGTCTCCTACAGAGACTGTTGCATTATGGGTTGTTTGTAGCCTTAATGCTGTTTGGCTAGTTAGTGTTTTATAGAGTCAGTCAGCCCTAAAAATGTTTTCTTTGTCCAGTTTAATCGACAGAACTTTTAGACTATTTTCATTATAAAAATACTCTTCTCAACATAGGAGTGGGTAAATATGCTGCTTTATGCAAATGTATGTATATATTTATTATTGGAAATCAATTAACCACACAGAACAATGACAAATATTGTCCAGAAACCCTCACAGGTTCTGACTTTAGCATAAAATTATGCTGAAATCATAACATGGTAAACTGCAGCCCAACAGACAACAACAGCTGTCAGTGTGTCAGAGTGCTGACTTGTCTATTACTTGATCCAGACTGACTGTGACTATCATAAAGTGGGCATGTCTGTAAAGGGGAGACTGGTGGGGACCCAGAGAACCCATTTACATTCACACATCTGGAGGTCAAGGGACCCCTTTGAAAATGGTCAATTTTTCCTCGCCAAAAAGTTTGGAGTGTAATTTAGCCTTCATCGTAACAAGCTGGTTTTGGTTTGAACCAGTGGATTCCTCAGGTTTTCTAGTTTTCTGTGCCAGTATCTTCACTCTAGCTTTAAAACTGAGCAACTTTTGTAGTGACAATTTAGTGGCATTAAAACAAATTTGTGTTAACTCTAACAGACTGATTTCAGTTATCTCTGTATTATACTGTAGGAACAGTGAGCAAGCATTTCACCAAAATGCAACAAGTAACAACAGGCTCAAAAACTGAAAAGCATCCCTTTGCTGGGAAACTGAAAATACCAAAACTCATAGAATAATACAATATAAACTGTGTGCATAATGAAGAGTGCTTCAATTAGGCGCCACTGATATCTGTTGGCCACAATGCTAACAAGCTGCAAGCTGCGTTGTTGCCAAAGCAGAGGTACAAACAGTCATTTTGCACAGTAACATGATTCATTTGTGCTGGTAATATACACTATAGACCTAATTATCTTATCTGAATATAGGCCCACTGGCTTTCTAGCTTGTTCTGGCTCCCTTCATCTCCTCTGTGGAGACTACAGTGACACTTGGGATCATAGAGTGATATTTAAAGACCCTGTGTAAAGAAGTATTATATATATATATATATATATATATATATATATATATATATATATAATACTTCAGATGTTTGTGGTATAGACTTAATATGTTTGTATGTACATTCTAATGAGCCTGCATATGACCAAGAAAGGCGACCCAAATCTGAATGGCTTGTTGAGTCACATGTTTTCTGCTCAAGGCTGCCCACAAAAAACTTATAGGATACCCAAATGTATGTGCAAAAACACTGAGAAAGTGAGTTTACTGTTTTACTGTCCTAAAAAAAACTTTAAAACACACCATATACTACAGTACCTCTTTACTGCCCAGCACCAAACAGATGATGAACTGAAGTTAGGTTGATATAGTGCAGCATTTAGAGGTTAAAGACACTGATAATTCCCCCAAGAGTTGGTGGAGACCAAAGCAGAGCTAAAATAAAAGTACATATACATCAGACCAGCACTGGCTACGGGTACTTCGCAAAACATCCACGCTACGTCCCCTTTTAAGGGAAAGAATGCAGAATATCCCACAGATTTCATTGCACTTTGACATGTGCTTGGATTGTAATTTTGGACAAATTTCTATGTATTCATTTCTTCTTACACAAACGCTTGTTTTAGACATGTCTAGTAATCATTTTGCGATCTGACCTGAACCTGTGCGTTGGCCATACCTTAATTAATGAAGGTTGATGGCTGTGATGTTCCTTTAGTCTTCCTCGTCCAACATATTGGGCTGATATTGTTTATCCAGACATCTCCTGTTAGACTCAGTGTTGTCTGTAAATAACTAATGTGTTAAAAGCCAACTGTTTGATCTATAGGCTTTATAGGATTTTGTTGCTATAACGTTAATGTATGACTGTAATACTGCAGCAGCCTCAAACTCACGCTAATGTTAGCTTGCCATACTAGTCACCAGCATCATTCAGCCATTTAACACACTGACAGTGAATATTCAGGTATTGTATGTGCCATGTACGAGTGAAAGTCTCGGTTAACCTGCTACACAACAGCTTTTCATCACTTTCTCTCCTTTAACAGCACGTTTCTTTCCCCCAAAAGGGGGCGCAGCCTCGGAGATGACGCCATAACAGTCTGGTCTGTAGGTTGGAGCCATAAACCCTCATATTATATATTTTTTAGGACTTGGCAGGGGATCAAATCAAAGATCAGCATTTTGGATTTATTGTTAGTTCAACCAACTGCACAGCAACTCTTCAGCATTGCATTATTACTGCTACTCTGGAGACATGTTTGAACTTCTCGTCTTTGTTACTGTCAGTAAAGGACATGGGGTTGTTTTCCCCCAAAAGGGGGCGTGGTCATGCAAGCCAACTCTGGATGACGTATTACCAGTCTGATGTATGACTGCACAGCTGGTCTGTTTGGCACTTAAAGAACTAAATCAAACTGAGACCTAAAGGGGCCAAATGCTGTGTGTCACTTTTATGAGGGACCAGGTCTCAATGCATGGTCAAGATGGAGGGACTGATGATGCTAAATGACGCCAAATACACAGAGACAACAAAGCCTGCATGCAAACTCTATGTGGCAACGATTCTTGGCACAAAAATAGACAGGACGCGATGGCTGCATGTTGTTTTTCAGTTCTCCAGGTTCCATACCCAATGCTGCTGGGCTGCTAGAACTGCACAGATATATAACTCCAAGAACAAACGCGACCGCATGCTGTTTGCATCCGGACATACGAGAGAGAAGTTTCCTTTCTGAGGCTGAACGTGGCTCGTTAAATGTAAAGCCGCGTCATGGTTTCCCTTCATCTGTTCCATCAGAGCCTCGTAGTAAAACTAATTCATTATTCTCGCTGAACAATGTCATCTCAGGCCTTTGGATCATGTCGAGGAAGAATCTCTATGCAGGTAGCACCACGTGCCGGCGGACCTTTGTTTAATATGGAGCAGCTTCTCCTCCCGTCTGTCTCCTCCATGTCTATCTGCGGTGTCATCTGCGAGCTGGCCAATTACAGCTGAGCTGAGCTTGTCACTTCCTTCTCTCTCTGGATCTGTGAGGGCTGTTAGAAGTGGAAAAAAACAGGACGGGAGAGGAGAAACTCATGAAACATACATGCCGCAGCATCACAGAGGAAAGTGAGTTCAGGCCTATAAATCAAGTATGTTGATCTTCCCAAACTGCATTTTATTTACTTACTACAACATGCAGCCACTGTACATCCCACAGGGACGTGGTAGGGCACCGTGCTGCCGAGCCGTAATCCAATCTTTTTCAGCTCAGCCATATTTGACTCCCAGCGAGAGCGTAAATTGTTTCAAAAATGGCTGCCTTGCCTGAACTGTGTGCAGGTGGATTTGATTCATTTTGAGTCCAACAAGAAAATGTGTTTCACCATAAACAGACACAAACTTTTTTACTTTCATTCAAAAACAAGAAATCCTATTTGTGGTCATAGCAGTATTGAGTTTATATAGTCTGGAGGTGTACTGGGAAGAGGGATCACCACCAAAGAAACTACGTAGAAAATTAAAGCAATAGTTCAGCAGTCTCAGCACCAGGCAACCAGCGTGGATTCGGGGAAGTTATTGCGCCCAGCCAAGACGTAGTTAAGGATATAACTAAAGACCATATGTTGATAAGAAGTTAGAGTCAGTTGTTTGGTCCATTGCAATGTCAGTGCCCAGCAGCAGAACTACGCTTTCACCGTTTTGGACTGAAAATGACTACCAGACACCAGTAAAACATCCACCTACAAAGTGCCGTACAAACGTAAAACTATATTATTTATATAATATTGTCATGTATTTAATGCCTCTACTGAAATGGCCTGTGTTGAGCAATAAAAATATTATAAATGTGCATATTACTCTATTTAATACTTATTTATGTATTAATTTGTTTGGCCCCGCTGCTTCCCAGAGGAGCATAAAGTGAGAGATGGCCATAAATGGAAGTTAGGAGCACAGACCGTGGATGAATAGTGTTCGTAAATATAATATGTCATGCTCCTGCACCAACTAGCTACTGGCTGATAACTGGTTGTTTGGGAACAAAGATGTTAGTACATCCACCACGGTACAGGCTTACAGCATACAGCGTATGGATGTATTATAAGATCATAAAAGTGATGACTTTCAGCCAATATATCTATTATTACAGCCGCATACAGCTGTATCCAGATACAGTATGTCATATGAGCGTGCAGGGCGACGCAGTCTCATGATGCACATTCATTATGACGAGGAAAATAACTCTGGATTCAGCTGTTAGTTCATTTTACAACTTTTAGGACATTGCGATTTAAATGAGGGATATTTAAGTGTTCGTACTGGGAAGCTGATTTACCTCAAAAACAAGTCATCCTCTGATTTACAGACGTCTCTGTATACATCATATCATGGCCACAGGCTCATTGGGATTTCACTAAAATGGCAGCAGCATTCCTGCAGCTTCATCCAGCAGCGAGAGACTCATCTCTTTGCTTCTGTATTTTTTGATGTAACATGCTAATTAGTTTAGTTAGAGTTTTAGAGGTGCTGGTAGGATGATCTTGTTTCCTTCGGGCAGAGCCAGGCTAGCTGTTTCCACTCTTTAAGCCAACCTGCTGCTAGCGAGAGCTTCATATTTACCGCACGTGCATGAGATTTATTGATAGTGACAGCGATAGTTATGAAAGGGGCAGAGGGAAGAGATAACAGGGTCAGATTCAAACCCCGGACCTCTGTGTTAAGGACTTTACTATTTGGGGCTACCAGGAGAGCTACCGGGGCGTCAGGTACCACTACTCTCTAACTCAATCAGGAAAAGTAGTATTCCCAAAAATGTCAGTTTATTCTTTTGTCTGTTTGACTCTACTTAAAGGTAGCATACAGTGTGTAGGATCTGGTGGCATCCAGCGGTGTGGTTACAGATTGCAACCAACTCGGTACCTGCCCTTGGGCGAAGGAAGGATCATTAAAGATGTTTTCATGATCATCTATCTGAGCCTGTCATGTTTCCGTCAGTGTAACTGAGTAATTTGCAAGCTGTTTGGAGTGTTCTCTTTCTGGACCTTGATGTTTTTTACGGACTGATATTGTTTTGTATCCTGTGAGGACAAGATAAATAGTGACACTCAGCATTCGCAGCCAGTGACACGCGGTGGCCATCTCTGCTGACGGTGAAAAGCCCTCTGGGAATTCCTGCCTGTTTCTAGAAGTAGGGGCTGGATGACTGATGATCGATCTGTGGATGTTATTGCCGTGAGTGGCTCTGGGATGATGGAGGTGTGACAGCTTCAGGTTCGTTATTAAGGAGTGCACGGAGGAATCATAAACCAGGTCTATACATCAATTAATATAGCTCTATGATGATATGGTCCCAGATGGAAAAATACACCATTTCTGCAACAGCAAGCCATTTGCAGTCTATATGATATACTCCTCCCAATGTTTCCACCTGAATTTAATGTTGCTATGGGCAATAGGAAAAATGTTTTTTATCCTGAGAGCTAGATTTATTCCTGGTCCCATCCTGTTCTCGTACTGATGTTATTCATCTTTTCCACTTATTTCTTCCCTTCTCAGTTTGCAATTATAAAATAATTGCTCAGTATTCCACCAATGAGAGCAGACTGGGCTTTTTCAGGAGGGGGTCTTAAAGAGACAGGCGCTAAATCAGAGTGGTTCAGTCAGAGGGTGAAAACAGCATATTCAGACCAACATCAGGAGAAAAATAATGTATTGAACATTAACATGTTCTGGTATAGCCTAAACTATAACTATGAACCTGAAAATGAGCGTGATGTGTCCCCTTCCATTGAAGATGATGGCTGTATTTATAGTATAAGGAGCCTCTTGCAGGTAAAACTGATTGCAGTGGCAGTATGGGAAAGTCACAGTGTAATCAAAGCAGACAACAAGAATAACACAATTTGTGACTGCACCATTTCTCCTTGTTCCCATGGCAATCTGGCCTATAGGAAAACCTAGAGGGACGCTTTATGTTTCCTGGAGAGAGAATACTGTTTACCTCAAACACTCTGCTGTCCTGTATGGCTTCACTTGTTTTTAAACGAGATGGTGTGAAAGCTATGTATCGTGAAAGCAGATATGTGATTTTACTAGCAATTCAAAAGCTAAACTGCTAATTATGGGAGCCGACAAAGAAGTGATCTGTATAGGCTCTATGTTTATGCAACGTAACCACATATATGTGCATCAGCATGTGAGTGCAGGAATTTTTCCTAATCAGCCAGAAAGAAAAAGGGAACTGAAACAGTGTTTTGCGCTTGTGTCCTACACCATATATTTATCATCACTAGCGACTACACACAAACTACCCATTCGTAATATTATGGTGCAAAACGCCTCTTGTCCTGAGGCCTGCGTCACGAAGTGGGATTTGTGGTTAGTGAGGTAACTTCAGGGTTAACCCTTAGTTTTCAGTCCCACCACAGTGGTTTACCTAGTAGACCTGTCCACGTGATTGGTCATTACTGAGCTGATGACCGCCGTCATGAGACCGCTAAGTGGGATTGTGGTTGTTAGGGTTAGTTAGGCCACATAATGAGAAGATACCCTGGGTATGCTGAACTCTGGTCTGTACTATGAAGCAGGATTTGGAGTTAGCGAGGTAGTTTTTGGTTTAGTCCTACCACGGTGGTTCACTTCTTACTGGGGTAGATTGCCACGGTAACTGAAGCTGAACGGGTAACGTGCTCCGGAGGAGAGATCAGCTGTTTAAAAGCACCGCCTACTGACCAATCAAAGCTCGGCACAGATCAAATATGAAGACGTTGCAGTCAAATGCAGTGAAACTGACAAATGCAGGAAGGACAGCTGGATTTAAACTGTGGGTGTTTACCACTTTGACTTATCTTTTTATATTTATTTTTTAATTTGCTCTCAAGTCCGTTTCACAACACAGAGTCGGTGACGCAGCTGAAAGAAGGCTGAAATAGTCATACACACCACATCTTCACCAAAGGGGTTTCTGGACAATAATTGTCATTGTTTTGCATTACTGATTGATTTCCAATAATAAAAATATGCATACATTTGCATAAAGCAACATATTTGTCCAAAAATGTGTGATTAATTTGCACTGGACAATCGCGATTATTTGTGATTAAATATTTTAATTGATTGACAGACCTGATCTGAACACAATGGGTATTCTTTTTACTTAAATGATGTATTTTCCTGCATTATTTTTGCAACCAGAATCATCTTAATCCATTTGGGTCCCATCTGGTTTAAGTAACACACAATAACATCACTGTTATGTAGGAGCTTGTTTTTTTGTGTGTTTTTTTTTTTTTCCATCGAAACCGGTTCGATTCTCTCCCAAGCTTCAAGAGTGTACTTTGATAGCACTCTGTTCCCAACTTCTGCATCTTAAAAAAGCCTCAAAATGAACACGGATTCCCAGCGGATGCCATCAGACAGTGCAGTGTCTGCTGCTCAGGCAGCAGCTGCACAACCGAGTAGAGGCACACCAGATTAGCTGCTTTACGGCCTCATTTGTCAGCCCTTGTGCATCACAGGAGAGTCATTTGTATTCCCACAGCAACGCGGCCACCAACCTTTACTCAGCTGACCAGCCACGGTGCCGTGTGTCTCTTCTTACATACTTGTAATTCTACCTCATCTTCACACGTCTTCATTCATCATACTCTAACAGTTGGGTGGTTTGGTCACATTTTTGTGGGGTGACTGATTGACTGGATGGAATGAAAGGCCTGGACATGTGTGTGATCATGTGTGCGTGTAGATTTATACACGTGTCTTATGGAGAGATGTTCTCCAATACCGCAGAGACTCCTCCTCATTACGTCAGAAAGTATTGATCTTCACATTACTGTTAGAGTTCCCTGGTCAGGAGATAGCTGACCTACACACACATACACACACACATGCAGCATTCTTTAATTGACATAGCCATGAATGGGCCTGGTCATGACAAACAGGCAGGTAGATGCTGGGAAAAACCACTGAGGAAATTTCAGTATGCCTCTCACACACACACACACACACACACACACACACACATGGACGTCACACGTGTTGCATGGAAATACAGTGAGGACATGCTTGGATGCAGCGTGTTCTCACCATAGAAATAGAGCAAGAGTAGAACAGACAATCCCATTCAAATCCCTCATGCTCTTCCTCTCAAAAATATAAACAAGTCAGTACATCTCTAAGCTAATGCTGCTAGTGTTGTCACAATATTCTGACTTCAATGCGATACCCTGCCTAAATATCTCAATACCAATACTGAAGCGATACCGCAGTGAAAACCTGAAACATCTGCAAAAGTAATGGAATAATAGATTTTTGGAAAGAAATTTGTTTTTTTAGATGAATTAAATACATACAATGTACGTGTTATGCAGTAGAGTAGGTGAGAGTGGGGTAAGTTGAGCCACTTTTTACTTGAGGGGTGTTTAAAGTGAGGGGATGACAGTAATATCTCCAACTAAAACATGGACATATATTTCAGGATGTGATGCATCATCGGGAATGATGACTGTGTATCTAAAATAAACACTTTTTGAAATATGGCTTTCCAAAAAAAGTAGTCTTTTGGCTTAACTTACCCTTACTGAGGGGTAAGTCTGAGAGAGGATAAACTGAGCCACATGTGTAAAGCCTAGTCTATTAATCCTACCTGTCTATCACTGAAATAAACCCGGCTTGGGGCTCTCCTGCATGTTCTCCCTGTGCTAGCGTGGGTTTTCTCCAGGTGCTCCAGTTTCCTCCCACTGTCCAAAGACATGCAGGTTAATTGATGACTCTTATTTGCCCATAGGTGTGAGTGTGAGTGATTGTCTGTCTCCATGTGATAGCCCTGTGATAGTCCGATGAACTGTCCAGGGTGTAACCCGCCTTCGCTCAGTGTCAGCTGGGATTGGCTCCAGACCCCCATGGGACCCTGAATAGGATAAGCTGTTACAAATGATGGATGGATGGATATCACTGAAGTGAGGTTATCAAAGAACTCACCCCATCCCTGGCCATTTCGACAAACTTATATCATCCAGCAGTTTCGAGCTAACGTCATGCTAACAGTATAGAATCATATTGTAACTTCCTACGTGACATTTTTTCAAACGTGAAAAACAACATTTTTTTAACCTAAATGTTTTTATCACTTGTAATATGAGCCTCTCTCCATCACAGGGTTAGTGAAATGGATGACTCTTGAAAAATGTGTGGTCACATGATAAATTATGTCTATGGCTGCCAAGAAACAAGGGCTGGCTCAACTTCCCCACAGCCTCAAATCAGGTCAGCTCCAGAAGGGAGCCCCCAAACTGCAAAATCTAATTTGAAGATCTACAAAAACTTGCAAAAACTCTCATGACTCACTGCCCAATTACCTATCGTAACCTTAACTATTTGAGGTCAATACCTAACCTTAACCACTAGAGGTCAGTGCCCAACCTCAACCATTGATGGTCAATAGCTAACCTCAAGCAATCCAGATCAATGCCTAACCTCAAGCATTTGACGTCAATACCTAACCTCAAGCATGTAAAGTCCCTGCCTAACCTCAACCATTCAAGATCAGTGCTTAATTTCGACCATTCAAGGTCACTGCCTAACCTCAATCATTCAAGGTCAATGCTTAACTTCGACCATTCAAGGTCAATTCCTAATTTCGATCATTTGAAATCAATTCCTAACCTCAGCCATTCAAGCCCCCTGTCTTCCTAATAAATCAATTCCAACCTCCTTTTCAATGCCTAACCTCAAGCATTCAAGGTCAATTCCTAAACTCGACCATTTGAGGTCAATGCCTAACCATAACCATCTCACACAGTAGCCCCAGTTTGCTGACTCTCTACGAGCCAGTACCCCGGCTCAGCTGTCACCATGTTGAGAGCCATGCAGAGGCAGCAGAAATGCTCCCAGTCTCAATTTAAGCACTTTTAATATTCTGAATTTCTAATTTACCACCTTCAAACATAATTGAAAAAATAATCAACAGATTAGTCACCAATGAAATTAACCATTTTTCACGGCAGGGTATTGTGATACCTTTCTAGTATCTGGACACCGTGCAACACTAAATGCCGCTAATGCTAACATATTTATATTCAGAGCGTAGTATTAAATATGAAGTATAATATATCGATTTGCCAGTATGCAGAAACATGTGGCAGAATTATAATCAACACTCGAGGTATCCTTACTGAGTTTCTCATTACAGATCTCTTCAAGTGTAACATATTACATGCCATTAACCAGGCAGCTGTATAATTCTTCACTGATGTGTGTGTCGGGGGAGTAATGGAGATTTGAGGCCACCGCTGTCGCCGACGGCTTTAGGTCTTTATCATGCAGGAACAGCACTCTCTTGTTGGCCCCTGAAGAGAGCAGATGATGATGCACAACGATTAGGGACATCTTTTTAATTCAGTATTGAGATGGCTGAACAGTGAATGGTCTTTAAATTAAAGTCGATTGAAAAGAGTGCAATTTTCCAGTTTGACTACAACCTGCAGTGCCTTATCAAACTGTAAAACATGAATATTTTAGTCAGCACTCGTTAATTTTGGCAATATAAATGACAATTGTTGCTGACAAATCAAGTTTTTTGAGCAGGCAAAATGAACCTCATGGCTGTCACCTGGCTAATATGCTCTCTGCATGCTGCTGTCTGTAGTCTATTACTAGCCCATTCGCACAAAATAGCCTATGAATGCCATGATAATGACGCATTTAGCATGCAATATGAACGGCTTTCTTGCTTTTGGTGTGTCATTTGTATTTGGTAAGAGTGTGAATGACCGTGGAGGATAGTGAACAGTAGTTCATTTAAACTTTCTAGTGTGTCATGCTGTATCAAAAGTTGCTATAGTATATTGTTAAACAGGACCACTTATGAATGTTGTGATATTTTTGAAAGTGATTATTAAATATCTTACTAACTGTGAGTGAAAGAAGCTGACTCTTGCACTGGCAGCAGTGTTGCTAAATTTGACTGACACCCGGTGGGTGATTTGAGGGGGGATGCTATCTCCCTTGTTAGGAAAATGACCAAAATGCATGCCCCGCGCTATCCTGCCATCACCCCTCTCTGTCCCCTAGTAGCAGAGAGGTTGTTTAGCTGAATATGTTAGTCCAGTCAGCCTGACTCATTGATCTTTTATCTGACTGAGGTTTGTGTTTCCGACCATGGCTTTGAAATACCAGTAGCCTCAGTGTGCTGTGTATTGATAAATCCATGGCGCCGTCCGTGATCTCGAAGTAGCAGACGGATTTGTTATTGTTACTTTTTCTATGAGTACCGTCCCTCCGTCAATTTAATCTTGGATCTACATATTTGCTATGAGGTATTAAAAGAGTCATTCATGGTTCGCTATTCATTAGTGAATGAATCAAATTGATCTGTCCCCACTGTTAAAAATGTAATTTTTTTTTTTTTTGTTCATCTGGCAATTTACCTACACCAGTCTTTTCACATTACATTAAACTAAGGTTGTCAAAGTATCACAACTTTGTTTTAACACCACTAATTTCTTTAACGCATTAATGCAACTTATTTTTATTTGGCACGAGCTCAGTTTTAAAGCTAGCGTAGCATCACTGAAACTATGTCATGCTAGCTTGTTGCAAAGAAGGTTAGATAACTTAACTAATAAATAACGTAATAACATTTTGGTAAGAAAAAATGGCTATGGCCCTTTCCAAAAGGGTCCCTTGACCTCTGACCTCCAGATGTGTGACTGTAAATGGGTTCTCTGGGTCCCCACCAGTGTCCCCTTTACAGACATGCCCACTTTATGAGTACCTGTGAGGGTTTCTGGCAATGACAATCATTGTTTTGTGTTGCTAATTGTTTTCCAATAATAAATATATACATATGTTTGCATAAAGCAGCGTATTTGCCCACTCCCATGTTGATTAAATACTTGACAAATCTCCCTTAAAGGTACATTTGTGTGATTAATTTGTGATTAATCACAATTAACTATGAACAATCATGTGATTAATCATAATTATACTGTATATTTTGATTGATTAACAGCCCTAGTAAAAGGTCTTCACTTATACAAACAAATGTAACAGCTTTACAAGGCACTGGGCAGAGTTATGACCAAATAATAATCTGAAAAGGAAAAAAAAAGGTTTCAACCAAGTTGTAATTAGAATAACATTTGCTTTTGTTGGCCATCAGTCACTGAGTGTTGAGCTTACTGATACCCTGTCTCAATCACACTCTTTAGAAGAGAAGATGCACCAGTTCACGAAAATGTAGTCTAAAGTTTAATTTGGCAAATGGTAAAATTATCCCAAGCCACCCAGACCATTTTTCCCACCCAATCAAACAGAGAGTAGCCCAGTTTGCATCCCAGTTTACGCATCCCATATGTGGCAAACTGATGTACCATTACTCTTTGTGTGCATGTGTGACTAGAGACCAGGATGAGAGCCACTTCTACAGATAAGAGTCAATGAGCAGGTGTGTGGGGGGCTAATCCATTTTTAATGCAACATTCAGCAGGAAGTGGGGTCTCGAAAGGACCCCTCTTAACAATGCTAAATTTAGCATCAAAGAGTGGTGAGCTCTTGTATATTTAATATATCAACAGGAAAAAAAAGGTGCATCACACCTCCGGTGGCTGTATATTTTGGTCTGTTGGGTTATTTTTGTGCACTGCATGACACTAATTGCTTGTGAACTCATTTCACATCAAAGACGAGAGAGACAGCAATGTTGTTTCTCTCATGTTATTTCAGACTCCAGTTCCCAGATTTGGGTTTTACTTGACAGTTATGTGAAATATAAATCACTTGGGGAAAATTTAGGAACATAGAAAGGCATTTGATTGGTTGCATGGCTGTGTGTCACTATTAGTGTTCCCTACACTCGCTGTTGTCACCTTGAAGAATGACACTTTAGCTCTGTACCACTCCACCCTCTTTATTTAGAGGGGTTGGGTGGGGTACAGGGGATGGTCAGGGGTAAAAAAACAGTAGATGTCTCATAGAAGTGGTGTACATCATCTGAAAGCTGGGGACCTGAAGATTAATGTGAGATGCAGCTTATAACTGTGTGTCAAACTGTTCTTGTCATTAATCCATCCATCCATTTGTTACAGATTTGGTGCTAAATTTAACAACTTTTCACCACTCAAGGATTATATATAAAAAATATCATAATCTCCAAAACACCACATTCAGACACCAAGAACTGGAGGAACACCATAGAAAAAAACATGCAGTGATTTGATGCTCTGGGTCTCTAGTTAGAGTTTCACGAGGCTGTGGTTATCCTAGAGGTCACCACAGGTCATTTTGTACAGTGAGGTCAAGTGTTAAAAACTGGTCTCACCACAATGAAATGTCTACTATGGGGACTAACATCATCACGCATGAATACAGTTGGACTCATTGGATCCACATGAGTCTTAATTTTACACTGATACCCAATTTATGTAATTCCACAACTGTTTAGGAACCCCAGTATGCAGAAATATTCTAATACACCATTTTAACATATTGGAAAAAAACTGCATGTGATTATGATAAAGTGGGCGTGTCTGTAAAAGGGAGACCTGTGGGTACCTGCAGAACCCATTTTCATTCCCTCATTGAGGGTCAGGGGTCAAGGGATGCCTTTGACAATGGCCCTACCAGTTTTTCCTCACCAAAATTTCATTGCATTATGTAGCGATCTTTCCAACAAGCTAGTATGACACGGTTGGTACTGTGGATGCCTTCGATTTTCTAATTTCATGTGATATTAGTGTTTTCATTCTAGCATGAGCCCGCTGCAATTTCTGATAGACAGCAGAGCGGCCGGCAGGCCTTCAGCGGGTAAAAATATGCGTCAAATAAATGATACTCTCCTTTAAGCATCCCAAAGTCTTTTTCTTCTCCTTATTGTCTTTTTTCTGATCTCAGTCAAAAGCCCAAATGGCTCAACTCCAACAACACTCTATACAGCAAAATCAGACACTCACTGCAATGTATTATTAAAGGTCAGCATCTCCAGTGAATTAATTAACTCCCAGGATCTAATGTAACAGACCTTTCCGCCCGAGTCAAAGGGAAACACTTAAATCTGATTCTCCTTAGGCAGACAAGGTCCCATCTAGCCGAAGACATGAACCTTTTTGACACAGCTATGCTGTTTGTTATTGTCTATAAGTGGCACCAGCAGTTGGATACCAACAGATATTATTTGGTGAAAAAGTTCTTTTGACAGTATATTGACATCATGCCAGTAACATGACTACTGTTTGCAATGTCTGTATCTGTAGAATATGCTGACATGAACTCAACATGCTTTCATTTCAAATTAAAAGCCCTCAAGCATTTTTTTAATGTGGACAGAATTCCTTCATTTGCTAACACAAGGCTTTTATTCTGAAACATTTGCAGGACAGTGTTGTAGAAAATGCAGCACAGCTCCATGAATGAATATAGAACAGCATTTTAATAGTAGATCATTATTATTATTTACAAATGAGCACGTTAACTGAACCTTTTTCTGTCTATCTGACATTATGAAAGGCAAATTCAGTGTAGAAAGTAAGGGCTGGCGGCAGTAGTGCAGTGTGAGCACCACACACAAGAGACACAATAGTTCAGCGAGGCAGTAAGGCAGTAAAAGTAATGATTTTTTTTAATCTACTCAAGTAAGAGGAAAAAGTGTGCTCCATTAAAACTACTCTACTAAAGTACCTCTGTTCAGGAGTTATGTATTTGCAGACAGACAGCAGAAACAAAAGCCTATAAATAAATAGAGACATGCATATACAAATGCAGGCAGCTCACTCACCTAAAGATAAAAATGATCAGTCATCCTCAGTCTCAACGCTGCACATATTCAACAGACAGACAATCTACTTCGATCAACTACACTTTGCCATATTATTGCTGACTAGTTGTGGTTACACCTAGTACACTTTATTTGATTTTTACAGCCAAACCTCCTGCTAGAGAGAGACACAATTAAAAAAAACAAAAGCAGATGTGATTTCCATGATTTGCTGCAGAAAAGCAGCAGCAACATACTTCTCTTCCAGAAGGAGAGAACTTTAAAATGCAAATGACCAAATTTGCTGTTTCACACTCGGAGGCAAACTCAGCCAGACTCCCACTCAAACTCCAGGATAGTGTGTGTGTGTGTGTGTGTGTGTGTGTGTGTGTGTGTGTGTGTGTGTGTGGTATCCTGTAGATACAAGAAGGGTTGATGTTTGTGGTACAGAAAAGCTTGTAGATGTTAAAAGCAGAGCAATATGAAATAAAAAATTGATATGGAAATTTGATTTGGTGTGCATCATTCTGTTATGACCAGTCATTGAAACCCATACATTTATCATGATGCTGTTATTGGATTTTTGACACATTTCATGGTCATTTAATTTAAAGGTGAAGCTAGCTTATATCAAGAGCATGTAACTGGCGAGTTAGACCACCTGAAAGCTCAAAAGTGTCTTGCTTTGACCCAGAGATGGCCCCGTTGAAGTCAAGGTCGGCATGGGAGACACCAAGTTTAGTGGGTCCCATCACCACACAGCACATTGGAAAAAGAAAAAGCATATTTAAAATAGATATAAAAATGTAACTAGCTATAAAAATGTCCCTCCCCAACACATTCTCACTCCCAGTTCTTCAAATACTGGGGTTTGTCATTGCCCCTCAGCATTAGACTGACTTTCTTGGTCCACCTCTAGCCTCAGTTTTAGATGTGTCAACACTCGTTACATGTAGAGTCTTTTCAAAATAAATTTTCACAGGAAATTAGGTTTAGGCAAGGCACTTAGTTATGGTTAGGAAACAGTCATGATTAATGTTAATTTCCCTGACTAACAGCTCATGGGACTAACAATACTAACGATACTAACGACTCACATGATTAATGACTAATTAATTAATGACTAATTAATTAATGACGTGACTGACACACCAGGCGGACGGTCGGCCATCGGACAGTTTGGGGCTGTTGGTGAGCATCTGGCACCGTCGGCTGTAGTCAGGCCATGTGTGTTTTAGTTTTGATATAGCATGTGGAATCAGCGGCAGTGCACATCGGTAAGAGAAATCACTCTGATTGGCTGCTCAGCTTAAGCAAATCAGTGCACAAGAAGAGAAGTCTTTGCAGTATGTTCAAATGTAACTTGTTGGCCAAGACAAAGGTGACGTGAGGCGACGCAACTGTCGGCCGTCATCGCCGGTAGTTCTCTGATATCAGCTTGGTGTGTCTGCAGCTACAAACAGACACTCTCTGGTTGAAAGTCCTGTGTTTGTTTGACCTCACACTCTTTATACTATGTCACTTGCTCTGAAACATCTCCCCCTCCATTTTGTACTTTTCCTTTCATATATAAATATAAAGTAACATGCAATATTTATGACTAAATATTCAGGAATGTAAGTTAAGGTTTATGTGATGAGCTATATCTCATGTGAAATGATTAAAACTGTTCACACCGAGGCAGAAAATGAGCCTTTTGCTCATAGTAAGAAGCTGAATTAGAAAATAGGTTTTGAGGCCTTTACATGTGATCTGAAGCCAAAGAGGAATGAGTCCCTGAACTTGTTAGTTTTTGTTAATTGCAGTCTCATGCTTTGCTTGAAAGCTGAATCTCACCATGTGGTCTGGGTAATGATTTCCAGTCATCATTACTTCTGTATCTAACCCACTGCAGCAAGGGGCAAACTCACCACCAGCTAAATGAATGTATTGGCTGCAATTAGCCAGGGCAACAAATGTACAACAGTCTGATGGCAGTCCATGAGATAGTCACAAAATGTAATCAATTTTATTTGTGTACATGGACACAGTTTTTTTTCGTGATGCTCGCCACAACTTTCAGCAACATATTTTTCATGCGCTTTCCTACAAATGTCCAACAACGTGGGACGCATGTGTCGGTTTCTGCTCTAGTCTTTTCAAAATAAAACTACTTGGGTTTAAGAATAGATGGATTTGGTTAGGCTAAGGCAACAAGTCACTTAGTTAGGTTTAGGAAAATATCAACTTGGTTAGGCTTAGTCAGCAAACTACTTAGGTTTAGGAAAAGATCAACTTGGTTAGGCTTAGTCAGCAAACTACTTAGGTTTAGGAAAAGATCAACTTGGTTAGGCTTAGTCAGCAAACTACTTAGGTTTAGGAAAAGATCAACTTGGTTAGGCTTAGTCAGCAAACTACTTAGGTTTAGGAAAAGATCAACTTGGTTAGGCTTAGGCAACAAAACTATTTAGGCTTAGGAAAAGACTGATTTTGTTAGGCTTAGGCAACAAACTACTTTATTTTAGGAAAAGATGAATTTAGGCTTAGGCAACAAAACTACTTAGGTTTAGGAAAAGATCATGGTTTGGGTTTAAATAACTCCAGAAGTAACTTAAGTATGGAAGTTACAGGACAAATAAATGAACTCTGACTTGTGAACTCCAGTCTCCTGGGTGAAGTCCTGTGTTTTTCCAGCTCTCCGCTTCACATTTACATACAAATTGATTTTCATACCAACTGATTTTCGATTGATTGACTGCTGACCATCATAAAAAGTAAAATTCGTGACTATTTCCTGAACTGCTGTGCAACTGGACTGAAATGTAGGTAGCACTGTGGATGTGCATTTAACATTAAGAGTTAAATTGGAGAAATTTCCTTCTTGGTTACCAAAAAAAGTAAAAAGCAAGAAGACTGGAGTTCATAAGGAGTGTTATCACCTAGATATTGATTTGGATGTGAAGATTGCTTTTGGGCTCCCATGTGTTCGTCCTCACTTTCACTCCCCTCATCTGTTTTTATTGAGTTTGGATCGCTCGCTCGCTGCGGCGGGACCTCCTCCTTCAGATATTGGCTCTTCTGTCATCTTCACCTGTGTGACAAGCCGGTGTGGTTAACGGTCATCCTGATTGGACGAACCCACGGTGGGCGGGAGCAGCTGACAAGCTCCCTCGCCACGTGATGGATGTGTTTTGAGGGACTGCGTGCTGCAGATGTTTTAGAGCAGTAATGTAGTTTAATGACTCGGTGGGTTTTTGATGTGGACCAGGAGAGGAGGGGAGGGCAAATCTAGGCCAGGCCTCCATTATAGGAGCAACATGGTCAGGCTGTGAGACTTTTGTTCTTTCCCCGTTTGACAGAAAATAGTCTGCAGGACAGCCGGTGACAAACTGCCCTCTTACAATCCATTCAGGGATGTACCTACATCTGGGAGAGGCTTGAGATACAACCCCTCTTGCTTCTTCATCCTTTCATTCTGAGCTACAGCTTCCCCATCTTTCTCTCTCTCTTTATCCATCTCTGCTTCCTGACACAATGCTGTAGCGGCTGGCAGACAGCGCAGGCTGTCCCCCATTAGAGGTCCTGCTGTAGGGGATCCAGTAAGAGGCTGCAGAGGATGTACAGATGCTTTGCAGCTGCAGTCTTGGTGCAAAAGTTCATCATTGCTGCAGGTGAAAAGCTATCACCAGCTAAATAATTAATAATGGTCAAAGAATTATTAAAATTAAATGCCCTGCTGGGAAAAAA